>CM056509.1:18495636-19087267 GCA_029783415.1 Anisodus acutangulus
TCTAGAAAGTTTTGCCTATGAAAGGCGTGATATGATTTGAGAAAAAAGAGAAGTTAGTCCCAAATATCCGCACTTATTGATGGACAAGCAGAAAATATCTAGGGTAACTACCTAAAGTATTCAAACCTTATGTTAGTTTAGTGTTTAGGTCCCATCTTCGCTCAACATTCAGATATCATATTGTGACATTCATCTTTTTGGCAATGAAATATCATGATATGATATCCATGTTTAGACATATTCATATCTCTTGTTAGTTTAGAACTCATGTATCCATGTCATCTAGTCTTCATGTATTCATGTCTATGTCATGCTTCTCACGTCCATGTAAAACATATCATGTTCATGCTTATGTTCCTGTACTCATGTCATTCGTGCCTACAAATTCTTTTTCAAATCCCATGTATATTATTTAGGTATTCACTCAGTCCAATATCCATGTGTTTATGTTAGACCGGTATTCATGCTAGCTAATATTCACATATTCATGCCAGCTCAGTATTCATGTTAGTCACATCCATGTTTCAGTTACCATGTTATGTCATATCATGCGTATTAAGATTCCCTGTAAGTCTTGTATTGTGATTTGGTTAGCTGCCAAGTGTTTGGACATTTTTGGCATGGTCCTATTTACATAGGAAACCCTGCCAATTTTTTTGTAAAATATCATAGATAGTCATACTCCTAACCATGAACCATTATTCGAGGACGAATGATCCCAATGGAAGATATTATAACACCTCGTACCTTCGAACTATAGTTTGAACCTATGATGGAAAAATGATGGAACCAAGATGAGGGGTGTAGAAATTATTTTGAAAACTAATCAAGGCATAAAAAGGGTCTTAGGAAAAATTAGTTTCGGAAGCTACTCTACAGAGGATGTTTTCAAGTGAGTTTGCAGTAGGTCTCACTTAAAGCGAGTTAACAGATAAATATATACAGAATTTGGAAAAATTCCTTCATGAAAGTTGTATCCCATTGAAACACCCTTCCAACGATATATGGCGCATCTCAAATGGAGCTCTGTGCTAAGAGTTATGCCTATTTTACTAACACTGGTCGGAGCAGAATTTGCAGATCTTTAGTTACGCTTTTTAGTCTTTTCCTACTTAAATTGGGACTTTTTATTTTATTATTTTATGAAGTAAAAATGTATCTAAAACTATTCTAAACCCTAAGAGACAATTCATACTCTATCTACCTATTACACCCTGCACTTTGTATGTCGACGTCATCATAAGCTAGATATCGTAAGTCAAGAAGGTTATATTACCCTTATAAGGTTAAGGAATGTTGTTATTAAGTTTAAAGAGAGTACCAAAAGGTTTCTAGGTCAAACGAATCAAAAAAATTAAGTTCATAAAAAATATTCGGGGAAAACAGGCAGAATTTCGAATAAGATTTTTAGCCAACTTGGCAGGAGTATATGGATATATATATAAAGTTATGGAGTTAATAAAATGTCTAAGTTCAAGTTCAGGGAGTCTTCAATAGAGAGAATTGAGTTGATAGCTTCAGTAGTATTTTTCTTTCCAATGCAACAAACCTTTCATTGATACGACATTAGAGTTGAAAATATTTGTTTTTATCGGATTGTTTAAACTGCTTGGCAAACAGCCGAAGAAGCTCGCCCGGCGAGCTCCATAGCGAGATTTTGCTCGCCCAAGGCTTCTCCTTACAATCTAGAGTGACAATAATGAGGCGGTGGACTTTAATTTAAGTCCTTATAACGACCCAAGCCTCATTTTACTACCCTCTCAAGCTCTAAGTAGCTCTAAATACTCTCCCAAGGATCTCTAATAGTGTGTTAACCATCCAATCCAAGTACGGAAGTAATCAATGTCAATACTTCATCGGGAAGTTCGTGGTGTGATCTTTTACCTCCATCCTCCTTATGGTTGTTGATTTGGAGACTTGGTTATTGAAAGAAAAGAGTGATAAATGATTGATTCCTGGTTTTTGAGGTAAGCTTCATTCCCTTCTTCATGTATTTAAGCTCATACAAGTTATGGAAGTGTTATTGTTGAGATTATGAAGCGATAGTCGGAAACTTGTAGATTTGGTCTGTATATGATTGATTGACTATTTTAATGGAATTATTGAAGTGTATATGGTCGGATATGATAAAGTATGGTAGTTGTAATGTTGATGGTGTAGTAGTTTATGAAGGGGAAGTGATTGTGGCTAGTTTACATGGAAATAGAGGCATGAGAACTATACATGTTAGGTGTGCGATGAAATGTTTGAATGAGTTTTCTTATGAGATGTGAATCCGTCGTTGATATAAATCATTTGTATACTGTAGATAAGCACTCATGGAGCATACAAGGACTAGTGGAATTCATATAGCTAAGGCGAAAGGTATGTAAGGGCTCTCCAATTGCTACGGGAATGTCGTTTAGTTGGCCTGTGCCTATTTTAACAGCCTTAATTAATCCTGTCTTTCTTTCCTTTTTGGCACGAATCCATAAAATATCTCCTTTTATTAGATGTCAAAGGGCGCTAGCTGGCCCATATGTTTCCTAGTGATGGGTTGAGGCAGTCTAAGAGCTAAGGAGTTTACTTGAGTAGAGTTCTCGTGTAAGTCCTAAGAAGCAGAGCTAGTAGCGCTTCCAAGATATATGTAAGCTATCTATATAAAAGCTAAGAGTTCTGAATAGAAAGAGACCCGAAGGAACGAGCTAATAAACAAGTAGTAGAACAATATAAGTAAGGAAAATATGACATCATACTAGCTAGAAGATCAGATTGTAATAGCCTAGCATGATAAGCACGTAAGCATATTCGAGGAAGACTAAGAGACTCCCTAAAGCAAAGAGAAATAGAATACGAAGTACGATGGGACGAGTCACTTAGAAGAATATAGAACGCGAGTCGTGCAAGTTACTCCCCAAACTTCAAGTAGAGATATGTAAATCATAAGGATAAGATGTGTAATATAACAAGACAGGTCAGATATGACCAAAGATAGTTCAAGTTCCTTAATAGCTAAAGAAAGGAGATCAAGAACTAGTAAGGATGAGCCAGAAATTACAAAAAGTACTAGATGGGTACGAACAAGTATGAGCTATAAATTAAATATGCAAGTACATAGTTTACAGAGGGTTGCTTATTGTTGTATGTATGCACTTGCCTTTGGGGATATGATGTTTCCTTCGGGGTAATTGACACTACCATCTGGGCTATACAGATATGTGCATTGCCCTTGGGGTTATACAGATTACCTTCAGTGTTATTGGCCTTACATATTGCCTATGGGGCTATACAGATGCACACTTGCCTTCGGGGCTATACAAATATAGATTGCCTTCGGGGCCATTCAGATATACTTTCTTTCGGGGCCATACACTTACACACCGGATCCCTTGTGAGGTTGGAATATTGTGTTTAGGTTGTACGCTTGATAGTAACATAATATAGATCAAAAATCTTAGATAACAAGGATAGTACATAGATCCAAGACAAAATAGATTGTATAGACAGAGGGGCCAAACAGTCCAAGAAACAACAACCAGGTAAGTTGACCGAGAGGTTGTGGTCAGTCCATTCCAATACCTTCATTCCAGTAGAGACTTCCAGCATATTTATTCATGTTCTTCAACTTCAGAGTTCACACACACACACACACACACACATACGCACACACACACACACACACACATATATATATATATATATATATATATATATATATATATATATATATATATATATATATATATATATTATTTTCAGCCTTACATACTTGGTACATTTCTTTGTACTGACGTCCCATTATTAGGGCACTGTATTCTATCTACATATACAAGTAATCAGTTTGATGAGTTCGCCTAGTGGAGCAGATTGGGATTCAGCGAAGGATCAGTAAGACTCCATCTCTTCCAGAGTGCAGCCGAGTCTAGAGGTCAAGTAGAAAATTTTCTATACAGACTATGGGTAGGCTGGGGCCCTGTCCCGACCACATTTGATGTCAGTTATTTGTAGACATAGGTTATGTATGTAAAGTTTGTCAGTGGCCTTATCGGCCCTCGTTTTATGTTTTATTATGTTTGTCAGTGTAAGTGTCTAAAGAGACTTCCTTGGCCTACCATAGCCTTTAGTAAGATCAAGTTCGGCCTTGTCGGCCTAGTTAGAGATTGCTTTTACAGTACAGTCTCAAGGGACTAACATGCCTACAAGGCTCAGACTTTGAGTTCAGCTTGGTACGCTCAGAACTAGCACGACACCGAGTGCCAGCCACACCCCTCCTAGGTTGGGGTGTGACAAAGTGGTAGCAGAGCAGTTCAGTCCTAAAGAGTCCACAAATCTGTGTCTAGTACAGTCTTGTTTGTGGATGTGTTGTGAACCACATTTATAAATAGAAGACTATAGGACATTTAGGATTGGTTACTCTTCTTTCTGATCCAGATCGTGTTGTATAGAACTGAGTCATAAGGAGTCAATGTTGAGCTCCTATTCGATAAGTATTGCGAAGAGATGTTTGTAGCCCAAAATATTATCGCCCGCTAGAGAGACAATACAATAGCAGGTAAGAGTATTAGTCAAAAGAATTCTGGAGGATATTGAGTCCCGGGGATGAGAAGGTAGAAGTGGAAGTTCTGACAAATGACAGGAGCAAGGTGAAAATAAGATGAGGTATCCAGTTAGTAAAGGACCATCAGGAAGTAATAGATCTTAGAGGGAACAGGAACGACTAGAGCAGACGATTTGAAGTAAATGAGGGACAAAGGTTACAAAAAATGTAAAATCAGGAGAGCGATGGGCAAATGATGACTTTCTATAAGAGACTTTGGGTTGAGGGCCAAGAGGGGTCCGATTTATAGATATTAAGTGAGATTAGAATGAATTACTAGGCTTGAATTGGAAAGGATTAAACATCTAGAAGAGATAGGTGTACGTGTGTGATGACCATAGAAAAGAGACCTTGGTGTGAGGACAATTGCAATCATGAGGTAGCCAAATTGATAGACCTTAACATTCGAAGACAGATGTTCTTAAGGGGGGAAAGATGTTATACCCCACACTTTGTACTGGGACATTGTCATAAGCTAGATAATGTAAATTGGGAAGGTCATGATACCATTATAAGGTTAAGAAATGTTGTTATGAAGTGTTAAAGAGAGTACAAAAGGTTTCGAGGTCAAACGAATCAAATAAGTTAAGTTCGATAAAATAATTAAAGGAAAATAGGCAAACGTTTGGATAAGATTTTTGGCCAACTTGGCAGGGGAATATCTCCCCGTATATATACAGTTATGTAGTGAATAACTTATACAAGTTAAAGTTCAGGGAGTCTTCTTTCCAACACAACAAACAGTTCATCGATGAGATCGGAGTAGAAAGTTATTCTCATTTTTGTTGGCCAGTGCAAATAGCCGAGGGAGCATGTCGGGCGAGCTCTATAGCGAGATTTTACTTGCCCTGGGCTTCACCCAGCGAGCTGGAGTGACAAAAGTGAGGTGGTGGACTTTAATTTATGTCCCTATATCGACCCAAGCCTCATTTTATCACCCTCTCAAGATTGCCCTAAGCAGCTCTAAATACTCTCCCAAGGTTCTCTAATGGTGTCTTAACCATCCAAGCCAAGTTCGGAAGTAATCGATGTCAATACTTCACCGGGAAGTTAGTTGTGTGATATTTGATCTCTCTCCTCCTTGTCATTGTTGATTTGGAGACTTGGTTGTTGAAAGCAAAGAGTGATAAAGGGTTGATTCTTGGTTCATGAGGTAAGCTTCATCCCCTTCTTCATGTATTTAAGCTCATACAAGTTATGGAAGTGTTATTGTGAAGAGATTATGAAGCGATAGTCGGAAACTTGTAGATTTGGGTCGTATAGGATTGATGGACTATTTTACTGGAATTCTTGAAGTGTTTATGGACGGATGTGATAGAGTATGGTAGTTATAATGTTGATATTGTAGTAGTTGATGAAGGGGAAGTGATTCTGGCTAGTTGACATGGAAATAGAAGCATGAGAACTATGCACGCTAGGTGTTCGATGACATGTTTGAATGAGTTTTCTTATGAGATGTGAATCCGGCATTGATATAAATCATCTATATACTATAGATAAGCACTCGTGGAGCATACGAGGACTCGTGGAATTCATATAGCTAAGGCAAAAAGATATGTAAGGGATATCCTTCTTTCCTTTTTGGCTTGAATCCGTAGAATATCTCATTTAATTAGAAGACGAAGGAGGCTAGATCGCCCCTATGTTTCCTAGTGACGGGTTTAGACCGTCTAAGAGCTAAGGAGTTGACTTGAGTAAAGTTCTTGTGTAATTCCTAAGAAGTAGAGTTGGTAGTGCCTCAAAGACATTTGTAAGATATCTATATATAATCTAAGAGTTTGAATAGAAAGAGACCTGAAGGAACGAGCTAATAAACTAGTAGTAGAATGACATAAGTAAAGAAAAGATGAGATCATCCTAGCTAGAAGATCATATTGTAATAGCCTAGCAAGATTAGCACATACGCATTTCAAGGAATACTAAGAGTCTCCCTAAAGCAAAGAGAAATAGAATACGAAGTACAACGGGATGAGTCACTTAGAAGAATATAGAACACGAGTCGAGAGATATGTAAATCATAAGGATAGGATGAGTAATATAAAAAGATAGGTCGGGTATGACCAAAGATAGTTCAAGTTACCTAATAGGTAAAGAAATGAGATCAAGAACAAGTAAGGACGAGCTGGGAATTATAAAAAGTACTAGATGAGTACGAACAAGTACGAGCTATAAATTAGAGACGCAAGTACATAGTTTACAGAGGGTTGCTTGTTGTTGTATGTATGCACTTGCCTTCGGGGCTTTGATGTTGCCTTTAGGGCTATTGATACTGCCTAAGGGTCTATGATACAGATGGCTTTTGGGGCTATACAGATATGTGCATTACCCTCGGGGCTATACAAATTGCCTTTAGAGCAACAGATTGCCTACGAAGCTATACAGACGTGCTCTTGCCTTCAGGGATACACATATATAGATTGCCTTTGGAACCATTCAGATACACTTGCCTTCGGGGCTATACACTTATATACCAGATCCCTTGTGAGTCTGGAATATTATGTTTAGGTTATACGCCAGATAGTAACGTAATACATATAAAAAATCAGAGATAGCAAGGATAGTACATAGAGCCAAGAAAAAATAGATCATATAGATAAACAGAGCAACCAGGTAAGTTGATCGAGAGGTTATGGTCAGTCCACTCCCTTCCCTTCCTTCCAGTAAAGACTTCTAACATATTTATTCATGTTCTTCAGCTTCAAAGTTCATATATATATATATATATATATATATTATTTTCAGCCTTACATACATGGTACATTTGTTTGTACTAACGTCCCATTATTGGGGCGCTGTATTTCATGTTTGCAGATATAAGTAATAAGTTCGATGAGTTCACCTAGTGGAGTAGATTGGGACTCAGCGAAGGATCGATAAGACTATATCTCTTCCGAAGTGCAGTAGAATCTAGAGGTCAGGTAGCAGATTTTTAGTACAGACTATGGGTAGGCTAGGGCCCTGTATCGACCACGCTTGATGTCAGTTATTTTTAGTGGCTTTGTTGACACAGGTTCTGTATGTAAAGTTTGTCCGTAGCCTTGTCAACCCTCATTTTATGTTTTATTAAGTTTGTCAGTATAAGTGTTTACAGAGACTTCATTGGCCCACCTTATCCTTTACTAAGATCAAGTTCAACCATGTCGGTCTAGTTAGAGATTGTTTTTCCTGTCTGGCCTCAAGGGCCTAGTTTGCCTACAAGGATAAGACTTCGAGTTCAACTTGGTACACTCGGACTTAGCAAAGCACCGAGTGACAGCCACATACCCCTAGGTTAGGTTGTGACACTACCTCCATCCGTAAAGAACCTACGCACTCCAATACTTCAAGAACCACAAGAAAATCATTCTTGCAATCATGAAAAATCAGGAAACCTTCAAGAGTTTGGTTTGACAATCTAGTTTCCTGAGATTTCCTCTAAGGTAAATCTTTCAATAAAGAACATTTGAATTCTACAATATTACATTATTTTTAAATACTAGAATAAATCCATCCACCCCGGAACCCTATAAAATCAAGAGTTATGAAGAGTTAGAGAAAACCTTAGTATTTTCTGTAGACATTTATTTCGACCAGTCATATTCAATTGGTGTTTTCCGGTAATCTAACCGTTGGATCGAGCCCAAAATTTACCTGAGTAGTCATAACATATAAGTATTAAATATGAATGCTCGATATCGGATTTGGTGGTCCGGAGCAGTGCCCTGTGAGGTATGAACAATAGCTACAAAAATTGTGAAAACTCTTCTCAAGGTTTCAAGTTCAAAGCTTTGGATTTCTTCTTCAAAAGTTTAGTCCTTTTCTTCATGTTTTTGAGCAACTAAGGTATGTAGATCTTCTATACATGTGTGGAAACATCATGGTTCTTCCCCACGCCACATTTATCCATGAAACATGAAATTGAACAAGCTTAGGATTTATTTTTATTCTAAGTTCATGATAACCCTAACTACATGTATTATTGTATGTCATGTCTATCTTATCAATTCATTAATTGTATTCATGTATATCATTACGATTGTCATGAACCTATCTGTAATCCATATATGCTCTTGATTATCTTTTCCATGAGCTCTCAAATATCAACTAGGAACTCAGATTGTTCCACTCTAGAGTTTTTTTTACATGTTTTCATGTTTCAGGAATTATATACATATATTTACTTAGATTTTCATAAAAAACTATTTTCAAATCATATTTATGGAATTTTTGAGCATTCATAAACTATATTATGAATCATGTTTTGAAAACCATAGGTGCAGATGCCACTTATATTCATGTTCATATTTTGGGAGTTGCACGGATTATCGAGAAGGTTAATACCTGAAACTACGTATGCCAATGTAGGATAAGGATCTCTCCACCCAGTTATGACGATTCCTTCATGTTACCAACAATGGGTTATTAGATCCATTCATGTCATGTTCATGTCTCGTACCCCGGCAAGGTATGCCATGGCTTAGATGATCGAGTAAAGATCAAACACCATGTTGTCACGTGGTGATTTCATGTCGATTATACTAAAGCTCTCCTACTTAAAATAATTTACCATGTTTTATATTTATTATATATATTTATGCCAGATATTACACATTCTCATTCTCAAGTTAAAATTTCAGTTTCATGTCTCTATTATTTCATGTGCCTGCTTATTCATTTAGTGTCTTTACATACAGTATAATTCAAATGTATTTATGTTCCTTTTTCCCGAGACCTACACTTCACGGTGCAAGTACAAAATTTCAGAACGAAGGATTAGTTCACTAGGATTTCTTTTGTATTAGCTATTGGTGAGTCCCATTTGATTCAGTGTGTTATTTTATTTTATATTCATGTCATGTCATGCTTTACAATGAAGGCATATGAAGGCCTTGTCCTGGTAAAAACATTTAGTGGCCAGACTCATGTTTAGAGTTTTCATAACTATTCTAGCAAGTCATGTGAGTTATTCAGACTTATTATGTTTTTTGGATTATTTCTGCAAATATATTTTTAGACTATTATTTACAACTTTCACTTTTACAAGTTTTATTATTATTGTTTCATACTTTTGATGCCCGTGTTGATTCAGCAAGCCATGTGGTTTGCTCAGTCACATATAATCAGGCATCGAGTGTTGTGTACACCCAGGCCATGGTTCGGGGTATGAAATGGCATGTCCTACGACATATCCTATGAGACGTAGGATGGTCCAGTGAGTCACAAGACCTGCCGCGGGATATGTCGATGCCAACTTTTTGATTTCCTATAAATAGACATAATTCGACCCTATTGTCATTTTATCTCATTCCTCAACCCTAAACAACTCCTAAACCATATCCAAGAGCTCTCATATGATCCTAAACAAAAATCAAAGGCAAATTAAGTAATATCAACGTAAGGAATCCTGTGGTTATCGTTAGATGGTCTTCTTCTTCATTGTATTAATTTTGGAGAATTCATGGAAGTGAAGAAAACTTGGATTTGAAGTAATTCTTGTGGTTTGAGGTAAGTTTCATCTTCACCTTCTTGTTCTTAAGTTTATTAAAGCGTTGAGAGGGATGATTATTAAAGCAGCTTATAGGATAAGTTTTTGAACCTTAAAAACTAAGTATGTTGTTGTTAGGTTGTTTTATGTAAATCTAAAGTGTGGTATAAAGTTGTTGGGTTATTTATTGAGTTATGGCGATGGAGGAGGGTTGGTGAAGGAGGTTGTGGTGTTGATATATGTATAGTTTAAGCTATAAAAGTTCGTACAAATTCTATACATGCTAAGTATTCGACGAAATGTCTAAATGGACTTTCTTATGAGTTATGAATCCATTGTCGATACAAGTCATTTGTATACTGTAAATAATCATCGGTAGAGAACAAGGACTTGTGAAATCCATATAGCTAAAGCGATAAGGTATGTAGGGCTGACACTTCTTTCTTTTGGCATGATTGACATAGAAACAACAACTACGAAATTCTCCTATATAAAGATTCTATTCCTGGTCATTAAAAAGATACTTGTGTTCTATTTTGTCGATTGTTTATTATACCTTATCTGTCCCTTGTTGGGAGTACGTTCTACACTTTATAGCATCTCTCTTGTATTGATATAGTATGCATCTTTTTTTGGTTTCCCGAAAGCTAGAAATTATATATTTTATCTTTCTTATTGATTCATATGGATAAGTAGAATGATATGTTATCCGCATAAGGATAGTTAGAGGTGTAACGATTATACATCATTCCGATAGTCTCACTGAGTATTCCATGTTCTTCGGATGACTCTCATGTATATATATATATATATATATATATATATATATGTATGTATTTTTGTTGCCCATAGAGGTCTATGGAATTATACGCAACTTATACAAGTATGGTATTGATGATATTACACATAGAGGCCTACGATGTTATACACATGATTTATTATATAGAGGATATTACCCACAAAGGCCTACGACATTATATACGTGATTATATCTCTTTTATGTGCAATATGGTCCACAATGAAACTTCTGAGTTACATGTTGTTTCTTTTGGTTTCCTTTGCTCATTGATGCCCTATTTTCATTTATTTATGCCTTAAATATTCATACATTCTTTTGTACTGATGTCCTCTCTGCTGGGGTACTGTGTTTCATGCTCGTAGGTATAGGTAGATAGACAGACGCACCTCCATAGTAGGTTGCTCAGTTCAGCAGTTGGTCGTCGTACTCCTCTTCTTTCAGAGTTGCTGTATAGAGAGTGGTAGACTATGTTACTTATGTATATAGCTATTTTTATGTATGACAGGGCCTTATCCCGATCTAATAATATATTGTAATACTCTTAGAGTCTTGCAGACTAGTGGTCATTGTATATTCATGGTGTACGACCCTTGTCGGCCTCTTTGTTAGCTATTAGTACACTTGTTATGGCCTTGATGACCTTGTTGTATATACATGGTGGTTAGTTGTTCATGGTTACATATTATTTTATTCATACTTCTTTTGTGACTATCATTCTGAGGCCTTGTCGGTCCAGACGGTTATGTGTTCAGGTTATGATATACACGTGGTATGCTCGGGCGATTCAAGCATTGTGTGTTTACCACACCCCCTAAGGTTGGGGTGTGACAACGAGTACCGATGTATTTGTATGGATAATTAATGAAATATGGAATAATTTATGACAGGGATATGCATGTGAGCCTACGAGCATTAAAGGTATTGTTAAATTTACTAGGTTGGTGTGGTTGTATATTATGTGAGAATTGATAGCCATCTTTGACTTATACTTGATTGGTTGTGTGAAATCCTTGTCCACTCACGAAAAGTAATTCGGTGAATAAAAATGGGACCTTTGGCTATTATGTTTGATATTGATGAGTTTCCGTAAATTGTTGGCTATTAAGTCCAATTATTGTGTTACTCGTATTTATACACTCATTGTGTATTGGTTACGATGGGATCGAGTTGAATGCCTGCAATAGGTTGCTTTATAATTCCGAAAGATAAGAGATTCATATGATTCTGAGCATGGGTAGGCCCTTGAGACTTATTCCCAATGTGATGTGGGAGGTATGTAATGATCTTAGGTGATATATGAACCTCGCGAGTCCCCTATATATGAGTCACATCTTCCGTTAAGTCCTGGAAGCTTTGTGTATATACGGAGAATATTGCATTTCTCACTTCCTTATTCAGTTATGTCATTGATTCCTTATCTAATTTCTTGATTATTTGACTACGTGGATTATTTGGATAAGTGCTTAAGTGAATTTTCTTGTATTCAGTATTGGTGATAATTTCGATTATATTGGCGAAGTATCGGTAAGATAAAAATGAAAATTTCCTACTTACGTCGTCACTACTTCTTTTGTTGGTTTGTGAGACATACTGAGCACACATATTTTTCTGTACTTAGTCTACACTTGCTGCAATCCCTGTGATGCAGGTTCGGCTCTAGGTACGCGTGGGACCCACATAGCTGTTGAGTTCGAGACGTAATTTTAGGAGATCATGGTAAGCCATTTTGCTGATCTATGGCACCTATCTCCCTCTATCTTATATTTATTATTGTCTTTCATTTGTACCCAGACAGAGCATTAGTCGACTTCTGTATTTTATTGTATTTGTAGTGGCTCTTGTACACATAACACCGATCTTGAGTGATATTGTATTTTGACACTTATTCTTCATAAAAGACTTAGTAATTGGATATTCGGCTTTTTCTTACTAATTTTTTACCCATAATATTTTTGACTTTATTTTTTAACCATGACAAGAAACAATGATGAAGATTATGTGAATAAAGAGAATCAAGATTATTTTGTCCGAAAACAAAGGCCAAAGGAAGATTTGTTAGGGTTTGCCATGAATTTTCTACCTTATTTGAATTCTACCATAATTGTGTTTTACTTCAAAAAAAATTGTAGAAACCTTTTTCAATAAAAAAAAAGTACTATTTGAAATCTTCGGTTTTTTCCGCTTTCTCTATCCAGAAATTCTTGATAGAAAAGAAATCTTCCATATTTAATCTTTGCTCAGAGGAGAATCTTTCATATTTAACCTTTTCTCAAAGGAGAAGTTTTGCACTTCTATAAATCAAGGATAACAAAAATACAATTCCATCCACAATATAGTCGTTTTAAAGAATTTTATTTAGAGGGGAATTTTTCTCTCAGTAGATTTTGTACTTTTATATTAATTTCCATAGGCAGATCAATTGATTAAACTATATTAGAAGATTATGCCTTTTCTAGTATATTTTTCGTTGTTGTCTGATTTATCATCGTTTAATGATTTAGAATAATTAGCTTCTGCAGACGCCCTAATTATTTGAATCCCAACACCCAAACCACTTATGAAACTATACTGGGTATGTTTTTTTTTTATTTGTTCATTTGAACAGCTCCAACTCTCAATAGTGATTAAAATTCACTACCCTCCAAATCCGATGTAAATTGAAAACAAAAAAAGAAAATAAAAAGTAGAAAAATATATATTAGATTCTTAAATAAACAAAAAAAAGAAAAGAAAGGAAATAAAGATAAAAAGTAAAGAAAGTAAGGAATTTTACTAGAAAGAAAAAAATGAAGTAAAATGAAAATATTAAATGGAAGAATGAAAGTGAAAAGGAATAACAAAGGATTTTACTTAAAGGAACAAAAAAATGCAGAAAAGAAAAGAAAATTAAAGGGGTATTTGGGGGGAAGGGCATGGGGAAGAAGGAGGGGATCGAGGAGGGCGGTTAAGGCGCTGGCAAGGAGGAGGGAGGAGAAAAAGAAAGAAATGGTTGACTTTTTAAAATTTTGAATGAGAAAATTATCATGCTTGGGAAAGTCTTAACTATTTTCTAAAGTATGGTATCAGGATTAATGAACTAAACACTCGATGTAATAATTTAAAAATTGAAGCATTTTGGTTATAGAAACTTCAAAATGGGTTCCCATCGTTAATTTTTTAAATTAACACTTTTATCATGTTCCTTTGCTGCATGTGGTAAGAGGTATTAGAGCAAAGATATGTTTAAATATGAAAAACACCTTTAAAGAAATCAAAGGAAAAATAAAATATAAAATAAAAGACATGTTTAAATTGACTATTTTTAACATGAACAGTGCATTTTATGCATCTTCTAAAAAGTTACACATATCACGGGCATCTTCACCTCTCTAGTTGATCTAAATGATAGGCTAAGCTATCTTGACTACGAAATAGATGATAGAAATGCATATGGCGAGAGGGAAATGTGAAGGAGAAGGGCCCTTTGGGTGTACATAAAAATTATGCTATGACATCTACAAGAGTACATCACCTAAGAAGGGTCAAACACTAATTCTATATATTTTCTGTTGGAGATGCGTATAGATCAAAGACCTCATTTATCCACTTCGATGCGCCAACTGATTTGAGCAAGGAAGTCCACATAATATGAAAAGTACATGTTTTTCTCATAGTGTGATTAATAAATGCCAATCTATTTGCAACATAATTTATTTCCAGTGATAAAGAGAAGAACCGGTGTTGGCTAAGCAATCTTTATCTCCTTGACTTCTTCATAATCCTCTGAGCAACATTGTTAATGTAAACATGTAAATATAGGAAACAATATATTCCCTATCCATAATTAGAATATTTTCATATATTGTGTAAATATAATTATGATAAGACTAGGATTCTTCTTTTGTATAGGCTTAGGATTCCTATTGTATAAGGGATGAATATTGTACTCTATATATACCTTGATATTAATGAAAGACTCCTCAAGGGAGATTAATATCATCTTACATGGTATCAAGAGCCAAATAAACAAAACCCTAAAAACCTTTCTCTTCCACAGCCGTCGGCTGCCTCTCCTACGCAGCGGCCCTCCCGGATTTTCTTCTTGTTTTCGGGTTTTGTTCTTCCTTTCTTCTCTTCTCTAAATGGCTAACCCTGATTCTTCCACACTTTCTGATGCCTCTACCTCCACAAATCCCACCACAAATTCATCACCACTGTTTCATCCCGCCCTTACTGTTTCCAACATCAAGAACCATATTCCCATTATTCTTGATCAAGAAAACAACCAGTATTCTCCCTGGGTTGAACTTTTTCGCAATCATGCATGTCTCTATAACGTGCTTGACCATATTGATGACACTATTCCGCGCCCTACGGAGGTTGATGATTCTATTTGGCATCATCTCGACGCCGGCGTCAAACAATGGATATATGGTAGTATCTCTCAGGATTTGCTCCTTACTATCATGAAATCTGACTCCACAGCCCTTGACTTGTGGAATCGTTTGGAGGAAATTTTTCAGGACAACAAGCACACTCGTGCCATGTATTTGAAAGAACAGTTCAACAAACCACGTCTTGAACACTTCTCCAATGTCTCTGAGTACTGCAAGCAGCTTAAACTTCTAGCGGATCAACTCTCCAACATCGGCACGCCTGTCACTAACGATAAAATGGTGCTACAAATGATTTCTGGCCTTACTAAGGGCGAATATGATACTTTGGCCACCATTATTCAACAGGCAGATCCGCTATCGAGTTTTAACAAAGCTCGCTCACAATTGTTGCTAGAAGAAACCCGTCGTGCTAAGCAGGATGAGCACGCCCAGCAGGTGTTAGTTGTCGACACGCAACCCCAAGATCAGATGCCACCGCACAACTCCCAACAGCGGCAGGGCCGCGGCGGCAAGGGTGGAAAAGGTCGCGGCGGTAGAGGAGGCCGTGGCAGTGGTAAGGGTCACGGTCAACAGAACCAACAAAGAAGAATAAAGAACAGAGATCGCAGAACAACTAGGCATGCGCTCCTCATCAGCTGTTTACGGCTGGGCGCTTCAAGACAGAGCCGCGGCACCCTAGTTCAGAGCCGCGACGCCAAGTCCATTCCAGTACCAGCAGCCATACAATCCGTATTCTTACCCCGGTTTGTTAGGCCCCGCTCCAGCCCCATAGTAGGCCCACTTCATGCAAAGTCAGGTCCCGCAGCCCTCCTCCGGCATGACACCCACTGAGTTGGGTCAGGCGTTCAGCACCCTATCTATGCAACAGCCTGACAATACTTGGTACATGGACTCAGGTGCCACATCTCACGTCACCCAGTCTGCAGGTACTATTCCTAAACTGTTTTGTTTAAAGCATCCTCAATATGTTATAGTTGGTAGTGGACAACGCATTCCAGTTAAGGGTTATGGTACCTCATGCACACAACCTCCTCATCCACCCTTCTCCCTAAAAAATACCCTATATGCCCCACACATGATTAAGAACCTCATATCTGTCCGCCAATTTACTCGTAATAACTCTGTCTCTGTGGATTTGACCCTTTTGGTTTTACTGTAAAGGATCTTCATACGGGGACACCTCTTACGAGATGCAATAGCAAGAGGGATCTCTATCCATTCACTTCCACCTCCGCTGCCAGATCTTGCTCTCCCGTTACTCTAGCGGTTGTTTCTTCTTCAACCTGGCATAATAGGCTTGATCATCCAGGAGTCCCAGTTTTTAATTTTCTTAGAGGCAACAATTTCATTGCCTATAATGGGAAACTTGCCTAAAATTGTGTTTCTTGCTCTTTAGGCAAACATATTCGTCTTCCGTTTAAATCATCTACTAGTGTTACATTCGCTCCTTTTGATATCATACATGCCGATTTATGGACATCTCCTATCCCTAGTTCTCTCAGTCATAAATACTATCTTGTGTTGCTTGATGATTTTTCACACTACGTTTAGTTATACCCTCTTAAATTTAAATCGGAAGTGTTTGTCAAATTTCTTGAGTTTCGCAATTTTATTCAAACACAATTTGGAAAAGGCATAAAATCATTCAGTGCGATAATGGTCGTGAATTCAATAACTCTATGTTTCACCGCTTTTGTACCAATAATGGCATGGTCTTTCGCTTCTCCTGCCCTCACACCTCACCACAAAACGGTAAAGCTGATAGAATCATCCGCACCATTAACAATATGATTCGCACCCTATTGATTCATGCCTCCCTCCCTCCACCCTTCTGGGTCTATATGCTAAAATGTCAGAATACACTCTAAATATTCTCCCTACTTGAACTCTTCACAATATGATCCCTACCGAAATCCTCTACCATAGAATCCCCTCTTATGATCATCTACGGATTTTTGGTTGTCTGTGCTATCCCAACCTTACCTCCACCGCCCCTCACAAACTCGCTCCTAGGTCCACTCCATGTGTCTTTCTAGGATTCCCGCCGAACCATAGGGGCTATCTATGCTATGACTTGTCGACTCGTCAGATCCACATATCTCATCACGTCACATTCGACGAGACCACATTCCCATTTTTGAATCTTCCAAAATTTCAAAAATAGGACTACTCATTTCTTGACGAGTCTGCCATCTCTCCCCTCATAATCGAATAACTCACATCCTCTATTCCGTCGTCAGAGACGTGGCACCCAAACTTCAGAGAAGCATGTCAACCTTCTAGCGCCGCGACTCTCGATCCAGGAGTCGCGGCGCCTCCAACGGCTTCGCCCCCACCCTCTCCTTATCAGACTTTACCCCCCGTCTCAGACACCACTCCGCCACCCACTGTCCCCACCCATCCAATGGAAAACTCATTCAAAGCATGAAATCTTCAAACCCAAAGTCCATTTCAACTTGTCTGCCCAAACCATCTCTCCACTTCCAAAGAACCCAAAATTGGCCAAACAAGACCCTAATTGGAATGCGGCTATGTATGAGGAATTCAATGCTTTAACTAAACAGCACACGTTGAATCTAGTACCTAGACCTGAAGGGGTGAATGTCATTCGTTGTATGTGGCTATTTCGTCACAAGTTAAGAGACAATGGGGATCTTGAGAGGTATAAGGCACGTCTTGTGGCTAATGGCAAAAATCAGCAGGAGGGCATTGATTGTGATGAGACCTTCAGCCCGGTTGTCAAACCGTCTACCATCCGCACAATTTTGAGCATAGCCATGGGCAAACACTGGCCGATCCATCAGCTTGATGTGAAGAATGCATTCTTACATGGGGATCTGAGAGAGACAATCTACATGCATCAGCCACCAGGGTTCACCCATCCAGCAGTTCCTCACTATGTGTGCCGTCTCCGTAAGTCACTATATGGCCTGAAGCAGGCCCCCCGTGCGTGGTATGATCGCTTTGCCAGGTATATCTTGCAGATTGGGTTTGTATGCAGCAAGAGTGATACATCACTTTTCATTTTTCATCGAGGTAGTAGCACTGCTTACTTATTACTTTACGTGGATGATATTGTTCTTACTGCCTCCTCCGACGGATTGAAAAATGAGATTATTGCCTTGCTCAAGTCCGAATTTGCAATGACTGATTTGGGGAAGCTGAGTTACTTTTTGGGGATATCAGTGACCAGGTCTGCCAATCATATGTTCTTGTGTCAGCGTAAGTATGCAGAAGAGATTGTGTACAGGGCTAAGATGGCGAACTGCAAAGAGGTGCCTACTCTAGTTGATTCCAAATCTAAGCTCAGTGCTATGGATGGTGCTCTAGTCTCTGATCCTACTTTGTATAGGAGCCTTGCAGGTGCACTTCAGTATCTCACATTCACCAGGCCAGACACAACTTATGTTGTTCAGCAGGTGTGCTTATTCATGCATGCCCCCAGAGAGTCTCATTTCACTGCTCTTAAGCGTATCATTCGATACATTAAGGGCACTCTTGATTATGGTTTGCACCTATACCCCTCTGCACCAGACAGGTTGCTTTCATATACGGATGCAGATTGGGCAGGGTGTCCGGACACGCGACGCTCCACCTCCGGCTTTTGTGTTTTCTTAGGGGATAATCTGATTTCTTGGTCTGCCAAGCGACATGCTACCCTATCTCGCTCCAGTGCCGAGGCTGAGTACAGAGGCGTTGCAAATGTAGTAGCTGAGATTTGTTGGCTCAGAAATTTACTGTTAGAACTTCAGTGTCCTTTGTGTCAGGCATCTATTGTGTATTGTGATAACATCTCTGCCATCTATCTTTCTCATAATCCGGTTCAACATCAGCGAACCAAGCATATTGAGATAGACCTACACTTCGTTCGTGAGAAAGTTGCGTTAGGCCATGTCAGAGTGTTACATGTTCCATCATCCTATCAGTATGCAGACATATTTACCAAAGGACTTCCAGACAGTTATTTCTTGACTTCAGAGCCAGTCTCAGCGTCCGGCCTCCTCCCGCTCCGACTGAGGGGGTGTGTAAACATGTAAATATAGGAAACAATATATTCCCTACCCATAATTAGAATATTTCCATATATTGTGTAAATATAATTATGGTAAGACTAGTATTCCTCTTTTGTATAGGCTTAGGATTTCTATTGTATAAGGGATGAATATTGTACTCTATATATACCTTGATATTAATGAAAGACTCATCAAGGGAGATTAATATCATCTTACTGTTAATGCCTTCCACACAGTCAACTAACATTTTAGAGTTTCTTTCATGTATAATATTGATAAAACCATTGTTGAGGCACCAATTTATACCATAGAGCATAGCTAAGGCATCTGCCCTGTTACTAATGCCTACACCTAATGTCATAGTGAATGAAAAAATCAGCTTCCCGTTGCAATCCCTCATAATTCCACCTGCACCACAAATGCCTTGTATGCAACTATAACCAATGTTAAGTTTAACAAACAAGACATGGAGTTTGATCCACTTAACATTGATGAACTTCTTGAAAACAAAATGTTGTTGAGAGTCAATATAATGTTATCCCAATTAGCATTGATACTAATATTTTAAAAATGTTATTTGCAATGTTAGACACGGAGAAAGAAATTAGGGATAGGGATCTCTTGATGTTATGGTTTACTTTGCCATTTTGGACACTGCAGTTACTTCTCCGAATTTTCCAATAGGCCATCACTAATGTGAATTCGATCATAAGAGCATGAACTAGATTAGTAGTTTTTAGGTCCACCACTTAATCATAATAAGTTTAAAGACATTCGTGAAAGGAATAATGTAACACCCATTCTATGGGGATAAGGATCTAACCAAAATGAGAAACAAAAATTTCTAAGTGTCAGACACAGAGGGGGTTTCCCGGCGCAAGGCCCATAGCATCCAATTTGGATGCGTCGGAGGCTGCGCTATGACCTAGTGTGATTCTCCAAAGGATTTTTGAGAAAATTGGCTAAGTGCGGGAGCTTGGGAGAGCATGTGTCATATGTCTCATTGTGTCACTTTTGCTCGCAATGGAGCTTGCAACACGAGGCCCATAGCGAGCAAGTAGCTTGCACTTCTCTAGACTATAAATAGGACACTTGCACGAAATTATTAAAATCAATTCATTCCAACTCCGTTCTCAAGCCCTAAGCTGCGATTTTCTCTTCTCCTCATCCTCCCACGCCAAGGTAAGATCGTTATAGCGATTCTAAAGCATTTCTAACATTAATTCATGATGATTAACATGATTCTCCAACCAAAACATAAGATTTTAAAGGTAAATCATTTCCAAGAGCTCAAAGTTAAGGTTTTGGTATTGTTCGTCGGAGAATTAGTTTAGTTTGTCAGATTGGAGCGACTACATGTATGTAAGGCTAATTCTTTACATGCAGAAATATCACTTTTCTTCCCCACTCCACTGTTTCTCCACGATTATCATGAAAATGAATGAGATGTAGAGTTATGTCCTAGTTTCATGATAAGCCTTAGGGCTTCTATACTTTACATGATATAGCTTTATAGTTCGTTCATGTATATCATATGGAATATCAAGAACTCAACACGTAATCCATGTATGCTTATGTTTTGAATTCCATGAGCTACATGCATGAAACATGAAGTATCCATGAATAATTATTATTCTAATTTCCATGAATACTCCATTATTCCATGTCTCGTGATAGTGATATTCAGAATACATGTTAGAGATATATGATAGCCTTATGGTTAACATACTCATTATATGCATTACGAAATGAAGAACACATGTACTTGGGCCCGAGGCCACAAATTATGCACTTATAATTGGGCTAGAGGCCACGTGTTATAAACTCTAATAAACCGGTGATTTCCCCATGTTAAAAGAGGTGTACTTATGATTATGATACTCATGTTTAGTTAGTCTTATGTTTCAGTTTCATCTCAGTTTCAATATTCAGTATCCAATTAGAATTTAGGTTTATGATTTGGGCTACCCATTCCCCCAAGCACCCTATTGCTATTTATTTGTTCAATTGGTTTTATATACGAGTATTATTCCATAGTACTTACATTACTTTTTCTGAAGGTGTTGCATTCACGATGCAGTGCAGAGACTCAAGGAGACATGACTTTATGCTAGGATTCACTTGTATCAGCTAGTTGGTGAGCCCCGCTTCATTTAGGGTGTCATCGTTTAATTTCATCTTTATTAGAAAGTGAAGGTATATCGAGACTTTGTCCCAGTAAACATTTATTTTACATGGTCATGATAAAGGCTTCGTAGAATGGACTAACATGTCAAGTCAGTATTATCAGATTTTGTCTTAGCCATGGTGTCTACACATTATATCTCGAAACTATTCCAGCATTTATAATTAAAGAGTTATCAGATTTCCTGAGATAAATATGATTATGATTTATACTCCGCACATGTTCATGTTTCATATTTTATCAAGTCACCCAGTGCCGGTCCACCCTGGCCGAGGTTCGGGGTGTGACAAGATTGGTATCAAAGCACTGGGTTCACGTCTCCTAGGGAGTCTATAAAGCCGTGTCAAGTGGAGTTTTAATTATGTGTGTGTACAAACTCTACACATGCAAACAGTTAACTACTAAGACATCAAAGACTGTCTCACTTCTTTCTTACTGTAAATTGTGCAGTTAGAGATATGCCTTCAAGAAACAATTCTAACTCGTTCGTATTGTGTTATTTTAGAAATACATGACAAGAAAAAGTCAGCTACAAGCCAAAGGGCTACTATTGATTCTTCCCCAGAAGTGGACTCTCAGACTCAGATAGTTCGCACCAGGGCTCAGGAACTCACATCGTGTTCAGTAGCCTTGAGTTCATCCCCGCAACTACCAAAAGGCTTGTAGAGATTCATACTACAATAAATCCACCGTCCAGTTCAACTGATATAGATGTTATAGGAGCTATCTAGTTGCTCACCCAAATTGTTTCTACGCAAGAATAGCTGCAGAAAACGACTCCAAGTACTGGATCTAATGAGGGGTCATCCAGTTCCAGAATTCGAGAGTTTATTTAGCATGAACCCTCCAGTGTTCACAGGGTCCCATCCAGTGGAGGATCCGCTAAATTTAATTGATGATATTAATAGTATTCTTCGTGTTATGCATGCTACTGAGACAGAGGAATTAGAGTTTGTCGCCTACCAGCTAAAGGACATTGCTATCATATGGTATGAGGCATGTAAAGGTAAGTCCTACAGTTGGAGAGACTCAGACATGAAAACATATGTGTAATCGAGTATTATCTCATGTTTGTCTCTTTATCCAAGTATGCTCCGGATATGGTTTCTTCAATGAGGGCTAAAGTTAGACATTTTGTGCTTTGTCTTGGACCCCACTTGATTGGTGATGAGAACATTTCTTCTCTATATAAGGATATGGCCATCACCAAGATGGTGGCTTTTGCTCAAGCCGCAGAGGATAGAAAGAAGAAGGAGAGACTGCAGGAAGAGAAAGACAGAAAATTCAGCAAAAGAGCTATGTCTGTAGGTATCTTCAATCATGAGGATCTCAAGGAAGTGGAGGTAGACGGTTTTTCAACAAGAGCTCATCTGGGCATACTCCATCTATAACAGTGCACCAGTTCCTAAGTCCAAGTCTGAACAGAAAGGTCATTTTAGCAAGAAATAGAGTTTTAGAGCACCAGACCCTCAGTCATAGGCCAGTGTGGGCTAAAGGGATTTTCAAAACCTAAAACTCGAAACTTCTACTAAGGGCGTACAACTGACATAACCATGCATATATGTGTGAAATTAAAGTCAAGCCTCTCTATGAGGCTATATAATATAATATCAACTCCCTCTATGGGATTAGCTCATCATAAACTGCCTGACCATATAGGACGCGGTAATATATGCCCACCTGATCAGTGGTATGCACGTATAAGTGCCTGCCCGGTCGACTATAGTATGGCGTGGTAAGGAAATAAATACATATATATAAGTTTAATGCAGGACAGACCTCAAGGGACATCATGAATAGATTCAAAGTGACATATGATCGTTATTCTCCGACTATCATTATGGAATCATATAAAACGAATGTTATAATCCAACCCTGGGGCTCTGAATCAATCGAGTCGTAAGGAATATAATAATATGTGAAGGAGAGTTCCGATAAGGAACATACTAGAATCATAAGAAATAACGAAAGGGAAACATAAAGTAACCAAGCTATTAGGAAGGGAATCGTTTGACGATATTTCCTTTTACTTTTAGGCTAAAACAAGATCATGCCAAAGAAAGGAAAAACCTTACATACCTTAGTCAACCTCTTGCTCAACAACCAACCGAGCTGATTGCAATGCCCCTTTCTCTACAATTATGAAAATGATACTCTCGTTACGATTAAAGTGTCATAACTATCGTATAACGATGACAACCTATTCTACGATAAAACGGACAATACCTCCCCTGTTTATATGACTTCCCAAAAGTTACAAAAACCACCAAACATCCCAAAAAACAACAATAATAATCATGATAAGTTTCTCAAACAGTTCAACAAACACAACGAGCGACAAGCTAGACTTGCGATTAACGAACTATAGTTTAAACCATTTCTTTTTATTCATAAACATGTTAATAACAATAACAAAAGTATACTCATGTTACTACCTCAATTTCCAGCCAAAAATATCACAAGAATAATTTCCAAAACAGTCCAGAAACTCACAACTACATCATATACGATGTTTTGATATTAATTTCGTATTTATCACCCAACAACCCAGATATGAATTGGATAAACTTAATACACCTAAGAGAATGGAAATCTTACCTTAATCCATCAATAACAACACCTTCTTCAAGCCAACTTGAACCTATAAAACTTCCAGCCGAATAAGACAACACATTTAACATTAAACAACTCGTTTACGACTTCTAGCTGATATCTCGCATATTCTAAAAAATCCAACACATCCAAAACCTTAATTAATCCATATACATGAAGAATTTAGAAATTCTTCCGTCAAACCAACAAGAGAAAGATTTATCTCAAGCTACTTCAACTCAAAGGAGCATCCAAAGAAACCACAACGCAATAGAACTAAGTTCTACTAGAACCACCGGATTCCTGATACTTGATTTAAGTGATTTACCTTTGGATTTACTCTTGGGAGATGAGAGAACTTCTTAGAGAGGTATAGTCAGTTTGAATCAAAGAAATAAGGTGAAAAGGGGTTTCCACCGTTCAATTATAAGGCTGGAACTTTGCGCCTCCTTAGTGGGTCCCAATGGGGTCTGCTTGTGCAGTATTGTAAAAATGCATATATCTCTCTACTCCGATGTTGCATCGACAAATTATTTAATGCATTAAAAACTAGACTCGTAGACCTTTAATTTAATTAGTGGATCACCTCGTATTTCCAAGTATATTGGGAGAAAACCCTGGTGCGATATGACCCAAATTTCAGTAGAATTATGAACGTAACTTGCGGTGACTTTTGCCAACTTTTATTTTACAACTTGCTTGATTTTAAAGATTAACATACGACTATTGTATGATCCAAATACCTCATAACAAGACCTTCTTAGCATATTATTCACTCCTATTCTTACCCCATAAGTACGAGCTATTACAATCCACTTTCCTTCAGTGAACTTCAACAAAAAGTGTTTTCTTTGATTCGTTTAGCTTCAAACTCTCATGACACTTAACACTTGTTTCATACCCTTGCTATCCCTGTATGGAATATTAAACTCCCCGGGTTCTCATTACTTTAATTGTGATGCACACTAGCACAAAAATATAGGGTGTAAAAATTTACCACTTAAATAAACGTTCGTCCTCGAAAAATAAAGAAGAGAAAATACCCGATTGATTAAAAATCTGAGGATATCTGACCCCATGTCCGACTTGGTCTCACATGTAGCCTCCTTGACTAGACGATGCCTCCATTGCACTTTCACAAAAGCTATTTCTGTTGATCTCCACTTCTGAACATGTCTATCTAAAATAGCTAGTGGATCTTCTTCATAAGCCAAATTCTGGTCGAGCAACATCGAATTTCACTGAATCACATGAGAACCGTTTGAATGGTACTTCTTCAACATCAAAACATGAAAAATTGGATGGACAGTCGACAAACTAGGAAGTAAGTCCAACTTATAGGCCACCTCGTAAATCGCTAAATAACCTCAAATGGACCAATATACCTCAGGCTCAACTTACACTTATTCCCAAACCTCATCACACCCTTCATGGGTGAAATCTTCAACAGAACCCACTCCCCAACCATGAACTACAAATCACGAACCTTCAGATTTGCATAACTCTTTTGCCTACTCTGAGCTGTGAGAAGTCTGTCCTAAATCAACTTCACCTTATCGAAGGAATCTCTCAACAGATCTGTACCCTATGGCATAACCTCAAAGGCATCAAACCATCCAATCGGAGAACAACACCTCATACCATATAGTGTCTCGAATGGTGACATCTCAATACTCGAATGATAAGTATTATTGTAAGAAAACTCCGCCAAGGGTAAGAACTGGTCCCAATTACCTTCAAAATTCATCACATATACCTGCAACATATCCTCGAGAATCTGAATATTCTGCTCGGACTGGCCATGATCTGAGGTTGAAAAGTTATACTAAGCTCCACCATAGTACCCAACTCTTTCTATATAGACTGTCAGAAATGAGATATAAACTGTGTGCCTCTATCCTAAATGATAAAATGGGCACCCCATACAGATAATGCCTCAAAATATTCAATGTGAACACTACCGTCGCTAACTCTAAGTCATGAGTAGGGTAGTTCTTCTCATGCACTTTCAATTGCCTCGACACATAAGTTATTACATTGCCTTTTTGCATCAACACATACCCAGGACCAACTCCTAAAGCATCACAATACACCGTATGTATCTCCCCCTCACCTCACACTTGTCGGACCACTGAAAAGCCACCTCCTTCTGAGTCAACTTGGTCAACAGGGACGGAATAAATGAAAATCCCTCTACAAGTATCCAATAATAACCCACAAGACTTATGAAACTCCGAACCTCGATGATTGAAGCAGGTCTATTCTAATCTCTAACTTCCTCGATCTTCTTAGGATCCACCATGATACCATCCTAGTCACTACATGCCCTGGGAATACCACCAAACTGAGCAACACTCAATACTTTGAAAACTAGCATTAGTTGCTTCTCTTTCAGAATCTTTAGCACGGCCTCAAGTGCCGCTCGTGCATCTACTCTCTACGATAGTAAATCAAAATGTTATCTATGAAGATGATGACTAAAGAGTAAAAATATGTCCTAAATATCCCGTTCATCAACTCCATAAAGGTTGTGGGGGCATTAGTCAACCAAATTCCATCACCAGAAATTCATATTGTCCATAACGTGTCCTGAAAGACGTCTTAGGAACATCATGTGACCTAATCTTTAGCTGATGATAACCGGATCTAAAATCAATCTTGGAAAAATATTGAAGCACCATGAAGCTGATCAAACAAGTCATCAATGCGAGATATCATATATTTGTTCTAATTGGTAACTTTGTTTAACTGTCGAAACTTGATACGCATCCGCATTGACCCGTCCTTATCCTTTACAAATAGAATCGAGGCAAAACAAGGAGACACATAAGCCTAATAAACTCCTTACTCAACAAATCTTGCAATATTTCCTTATATTATTTCAACTTGGTCAGTGACATCCGATATAGATGAATAAAGATAGGCTGAGTGCCCGGCTCTAGGTCGATACAAATATCTATGTTGCGATCAGGAGGGACACCTGGAAGGTCCATCAAAAATACCTCTGAAACCTCCCTCACTATGGGAACCGACTCTAACGGAGGAGTCTCTGAACTAGTACCCCAAATGTAGGCTAAATAAGAGAGTCACCTCTTCTTAACCATTCGTTGGGTCTTAAAGAATGATATAACCCTCTTTGAATACTGAATAAGAGCACCCTTCCTCTCTAATCAAGGAATACTTTGAATAGGTAATGTAATTGTCTTAGCATGACCATCTAGAATTGCATGATACAGAGATAACTAATCCATCCCAAGAATAACATCAAAATCCACCATATCCAACACTTTCAAATCTGCTTGAGTGTCATATCCCATCAAAGTAACTATGCAAGATCAAAATACCTGATCTACCACTACAGAATACCCAACAAGAGTAGAAATATGAATAGGTAAATGAAGGACTCACACATCATATCCAGACTCAATGAAAAGTAGGCAGACACATATGAATAGAAACAATCCGAATCAAATAATACCATAGCGGAATGATGGAAAATTAGAATAATATTTGCGATGACTGCATCGGAGGACTTTAACTAAGGTCTATCTAAAAAATCATAGATATGAGCACGATCACCCGCACAGCCACCACCTCAACTGGTATGAGTACTACTTCTACCTACTTGAGATCCAGCTCTACTACCCTAAGAACCACCTCTCATCATTTGCGTTGCTGCCCAAGGTGTGAGAGTCTGAGAACTTTGATACTGACCGCCACTCCTTAGTCTGGCACAATCCTTCTTGAAATTTTTAATATCACCTTAAAACACTTTATGGGAGTCATAAATTGCTGACAAGAACTAGCGCCTAAATGTCCACCATGGCTAGATGGCCTATAAGAACTCTGACAAATGCCCTGAACTATAAGAAGTACTCACCGATTGACTTCCTTATAAACCGACATGGATGCATAAATAGGTTTGCTGGACTGACGGTGATGACTCCCATCAAAATCTTTTTTATTGGAATTTGACTCTATAGGTAGGTATCGGCGGGGCTTGCGTAATGTAGTTGTAGTTAAGGCTGAAGTAGCGCTTTTTATTTGTGAAGATCTACTGCAGTACCAAAGGCGAACGGGGCTCCCAGGCCGGGATGTCTGGCAGAATGCTTGGCCTCCTGCGCTGGAAGCGAGACCCAAAGGGTGAGCTTATGGCGGTTAGCTTCTAGCACTAAATAATAGGCATTAGGCATTCTGGGCTGAGGTGAGGCGGGGAATTGAATTGAGTAGAAATAGATTCAGGGTTCACTCCTGCTTACCAAAAGTCGGGAATCGGCTTCTCAGCCTAGCTAAAGAAAGTGAGGCAACACTATTCGCTTGAAGTAAAGTGTCACTTGCTTGCACAAGCCCTTTTTGCTTGAAGCTCTATGCTCTGTCCGACTATCGAAGGTTTAAGCTCTGGGAGAGGACTATAGCGAAACCTTTGCTTTATGCCTATACACTCTGATGAGAGAGGCTATGACGGGCTATCGAATCTAGCTAGCTATGATCTCGCTCGATCAGCTCTAGTGTCAAAGCTGACTCAAGAGTTGTTTGATCGCTTAGCTGAGGGCTCTATGCTTTTCTGAGAGGGGCCGTACGTTAATGATTGCATCCTCTGTACCTCTTTATTTTTGGGCAGAAGCTATTTGCACTTCTGTGTTTTTGATAAACCGGTTGCCTACTATCGGATGGCGTTTTGAGCCCTCAGAAAAGTAAAGAAGAAGGCATTCGAAAGGCCGACCACTATCTCATAGGCATTCTGGTGGTAAAACCGATGACTACACAGCTCTATACTAAGTCATGAGCGATATCGAAGCCAAGCCGTCGTCTATAGGCGAAGGGACGAAAGCCCGACGAAGGCCTATGCTACAGTAAGCAAAAAAGTAGGTTGAGGTTATAAAGTCACTTAGCCGTATACTATACAAAGGGAAAGGCGTCGGTACGGAGTCACAAAGACAACATGACACTAAATCAAAATATTCTTTCAGCCGATTCTCTCGCAGCAATAGATGAGATTCAATCAGACAGAAGGTTCACCCCCCACCTAGTCTCCCCCAGTCCGAAAATAGCGTAGAAAGCTTTGATAGACTGGGCTTCACTGGCTATTTTATGATACTATGTGCCTACCTATTCAGGAAGGGGCTTTGGGTCCTCCTCCTACAAGACATTTTCAAGATCTTTCAAAAGCTTTTCGTATGAAGTTTACCTAGTCAATAAGAGGGGGGTACTTTCAATAAGAAGAATATCAGAGAGCCAGGGTGGAACCAGAAATCAGTGCTAGCTCCATTTCCAATCCACCATTTTGAGCCCTTAAGTATTGGTGGGGTTGCCTCAAAATAGAACTGATTTCACTCCAAGTCCTGACAACCAGAAGCTTGTTCAATTGAAGCTAATACTATGGTGCCCTTCCCTTGTTCAAGAGAAAGTGAGGAGATGAGGTACCAATATAAGGGATAAAACGGGGCCTCTTGACCACCCATTCCTCATAATCCTCACGCCTAATAAACTCAACAACTCGAACCGCATCTACTCTACTGAATGGAAGACCCTATGGCAACAATCTGTGCTATAATCAAATGACACAGATAAATCAACCTAATAGTGAACCTCCTCACCCTCTCAGCCTCATCGGGAAGAATTATCAAACTATTGTGAGACAAGGCATGAAACTAGGTCTCGTACATGATCATAGTTAGAAGCCCCTAGCGTAACCCCTCAATCCTAACCCTCCTCCTCTCTCACATAGTATGAGGTATGAACTTCTCCAATAATGCTTGAGTACACAAAGCCTAAGAAAAATAAGGGGACCCTACTGGTCTTGTCTCAATATATGACCTCCACAGTACTTAGTGGGTCCAACCATCTGAAAAGTGGTGTAGTCTACTCCAAGACTCCACTAACCAGAAGTTGTGCAACCTCTCATGAAATATAATCAAGAACTCATAAACATCATCCTTTGGGTATCCATCATATCTAGGATGATACATCATCCTATATCGATCAAACATCTCTTATTGTCCATGATCATCATGGGCTGAGTAGTTGGGGGTGAGGCAAGGCCTAACACTGGCACACGTAAGAGAAAGGGAACCCCAACAAGTGCTAAATAAACTCCTAATATCTAAAATCTTGAGAATAGTCATGTGATCATAAGTTTATCCTCAAGCCCTATTTTGAGAACCATCAGAAGTGACTGGTCGAATACCCACCTGTGTCATACACTCAAGAAAACCCATTATGTGAACCAAAGTATCCAGAAGCACAAGTGTAGCAATGAAACTCGGGGGCACCTGTGCTGGCTCAATACCATCAGCCAGAATGTTCTCATCCTCCGAAATAACCTCCGACTCTAGAGATGCTGCTCTAGCATGACCTTGAGCAACTGTTGATGCTCGACCTTGGGCTATCTGTCTCTCCCTATGCCCCTGACCATGCTATTCCCCTAGCAGCTAGTGCGGGTGCAGGTGCGGGCTCCTAATCCCCATCCGTTGTTGAACGAGTCCTCAATATCTGTGAGAAAGAGTGAAACAAAAGTCAGGAACACATGATAAGAATGAAAGAAGTGAAGTTTCCTAAATGCCCTATAGCCTCTCAAAGATAGGTATGGACGTCATCATACTGATATGCAAGACTCTACTAGAGGTTGTACTTTTACGCGGAGGCACAAGAACTACTAGGAGCTTGTAGGTGCTCTAATAGGAAATTTATTTTTTAGAGTCGCCACCTAATTTATAGGTAAATTAGGAAAACCAAGTTAAAAAAGTTTATTCAAAATGCAGTGAAAAATCCTTTTGAACCAGAGTTCTAGGTAAAGGTTCTGGTGATCTCCCGAGAAAGATGTTAGACACCCCGATATTAAGGATCCATAGAATACGGTTGACCTTCGCATTCTATAGCATATTTATTTGTTATAAATTGCTTCAAAATGTTTACTTCCGGCAAAAATCATTAACATGTCATTCATTTCATTTCAAATCATAAAGGTTTTTTTGAAAATCAAAGAGTTGAATTCCTCCTAAAAAAGGTTCGTATAAGGGTAATTTTGTCAAGCCATTTTCAGACTGAAGTACACTCAAAGTTAAATTTGAGTAGAACTCCACTATCTTTGAAGTTCAGCTCACATTCTAGTCTCCAAGTCCCTCCTCCAAACTCAAATTTATTTTAAAGCTTTTGTCTTTCAAAAGAACCAATTTGGTTAAGTCTGCCCAAAAAAACAACTTTGGATATTTTCACAACTTAGCCTATAAAGACTCAACATTGAAAAAAAAAACTCATTTTTTTAACCCCAAATTCCAGTTTGCTTTTCTTTCAAAATCAGTCCAGACTTTTCTTTTGCTTTGTTATACAGTCCAACACATAAAATTGGTCCATTTTGCCAAAATCAGTCCCATTCATTTAAATTTAAAATTAGTGTAAGTGTAAACTTTCAAGATTATCCCGTTTTCAAAATGTACAAGTTATATATAATTCTCTTTAAAATCCATTTTTTGGTGACTCTAATCTAAATGGTGTTAGTAACATTTTGCCTATTCTAGGTCATAATCATAAGATTCCAATACTAATATGACATATTTCATACAAGTATGTTACATATAATACATTACTAATGAATTAGAAGAGGATGGTTAGTCTGGTGGGCCTACCGAGCCCATCGGTTGGATATTTTCACCTATAACTTGCCTTCAATGCAGCAACAACAATAGGACTCGAGAAATATGAAATGGTTGAGCCTTTGCCCCAATTATTTTGGAGATGCAGTTGGCCCGTCATGGTGTGTAGAGGGAAAAAGAAAGCACGAGTTAGAAGGTACCCAAACCTATCTAGTTTAAATGCATAACATCTAAATAATGTAAACAGATAAATAAAAGTAAAATAACATTCAAGACCAAATTTAAAATAAATGAAGACAACCCAATTATATGAGATAATAGTGCAGGAACAAGAAAGGTGGGCTAAATTCAACTCAAGCAGTCAGCAAAACATATGTAACAAACTAAGGACATGTGGGCCTGGCCCAAATAATTGCTAACAACATCGGAGAAAACCAAACAAGCATATTCAAAGAGAAATGGTACAAGGCCCGATAGATGCATTAAACAATCAGAACAAAAGACACATCTTTGGGTCGAAGTCCAATAGAAGCATGCTCGTATGGTTTTGAGTGATATACAAAGAATATACTCGACTTGTATACCTGACATACCAGGTATACTTGGTATACAATCAAATATATGTATTTTATATGATACAAGGATATAACACATGTACAAAAGAGGATAAACCAGTGGACTAGTGTAAGAATGCTACACAAACAAACCCTTAATCCCTCCCTTTTTACTTAACATTCCCAAACAGCTAAAACAAAACATGGCTACCAGTTATTAATCCAAATTCAATTTATGTATTCAACAAAAATAATAGTTAATATATATATATATATATATACATATATATATATACAAGATGATAGATACAACTCATGACATTTTCAAATTTTCAAGTTCATATTTAGACAACCAGAATCAACTACACAAAACAATATATTCATAAGAAAGAGCCATGTCTTATGTAGCTCATATTATACTTAGCCATTCTTATACAGTTTAGCACTTAATCTAAATGAAAATGAAAATTCTAAGTTAAACATGATGCAAATAGTTTAAGCAAGACTAGGAATACAAGACAACCATGAAGAGAAAAGTTTAGTTCACACATATGCTCACAGTCCCTATTACCAGACTGATATTAGACTATCCAACCATTATGCTTTCTATGATCAGACTTAGAACTATATCTAGTCACTTGAAAATTTAGCAGGCTATTTATGATGAAAGTTTTAAGTTCATTTCATGGTTGAAACACATGCCATTGAGGTAACAATCAAATGATGATTTTGACACAGCCTATAGGTCTCATTCAATTTAACTATACTGGTTCATAGATAGCAGAAGAATGGTGTTCAGTGTGTCCATTAGAGCACAATGCAGTGCAATCATAACATTTTTAGACAGGAAAGAAACACTCTTAGTACTTAGGGAAGCAAGAAAGGAGTAGAAACCAAGTCTTAAGCCTAGGATCCTTATCCTTATTTCACAAAGCAAATGAGAATAATCAGATATAAGCCACTTGCAACTCTCATTCTAAGTGTGCGGACATGATTCAACTCATTTGCTTCTTCAACAAGATACCAGAACATAGCATTAAGCATGACAACTCAGAACTTCCATATTTAACTAAGTAGGGATTAACTAAAGTGATTCAAATATTAGATTTTCACGATTTGTTATACAGTCCAACAGAAAAAATCGGTCCATTTTGCCAAAATCAGTCCAATTCTTTTAAATTTAAAATCAGTCTAAGTGTAAACTTTCAAGATTATCCCGTTTTCAAAATGTACAAGTTATATTTAATTTGTTTTAAAATTCATATTTTGGTGACTCTAGTCTAAACGATGTATGTATCATTTTTCCTAGCCTAGGTCATAACTATAAGATTCCAATATTAATATCAAGTATTTCATACAAGTGTGTTAGATATAATAAATTAAAAAATGAGGGCTAGGCTGGTGGGCCTACCGAGCACACAATTGGCTATTTTAACTCATAGTTGGGTCTTCAGTGCAACTATAGCAATCAGACTCGAAAAATATGGAATGGTTGGCCATTTGGCCCAACTATTTTAGAGATGCAGTGGCCCAACTTGGTATACAATCAAATATATACCTTTTATATGATACAAGGATATAACACATGTACAAAAGAGGATACACCAGTGGACTAGTGTAAGAATGCTAAACAAACAAACCCTTAATCCCTCTCCTTTTACTTAACATTCCCAAACAGCTAAAACTAAACATGGTTACCAGTTATTAATCCAAATTCAATTTATGTATTCAACAAAAATAATAGTTAATATATATATATACAAGATGATAGATACAACTCATGCCATTTTCAAGTTTTCAGGTTCATGTTTAGACAATCATAATCAAATTCACAAAATAATATATTCATAAGAAAGAGTCATGTCTTATGTATCTCATATTATACTTAGCCATTCTTATGTAGTTTAGCACTTAATCTAAATGGAAATGAAAATTCTAAGTTAAACATGATGCAAACAGTTTAAGCAAGACTAGGAATACAAGATAACCATGAAGAGAAAAGTTTAGTTCACACATATGCTCACAGTCCCTATTACCAGACTGATATTAGACTATCCTACCATTATGCTTTCAATGATCAGACTTAGGACTATATCTAGTCACTTGGAAATTTAGCAGGCTATTTATGATGAGAGTTTTAAGTTCATTTCATGGTTGAAACACATGCCATTGAGGTAACAATCAAATGATGGTTTTGACACAGCCTACAGGTCTCAACCAATTTAACTATACTGGTTCATGGATAGCAGAAGAATGGTGTTCAGTGTATCCATTAGAGCACAATGCAGTGCAATCATAACATTTTCAGACAGGAGAGAAACATTCTTAGTACTTAGGGAAGCAAGAAATGAGCAGAAACCAAGTCTTAAGCCTAGGATCCTTATCCTTATTTCACAAAGCAAACGAGAATAATCAGATTTAAGCCTCTTGCAACTCTCATTCTAAGTGTGCAGACATGATTCAACTCATTTGCTTCTTAAACAAGACACCAGAATATAGCATTAAGCATGACAACTCAGAACTTCCATACTTAACTAAGTATGGATTAACTAAGGTGATTCAAATATTAGTTTTTCACCTAATCAAATGCTGAATTAAGTGATTGAACTTCAAGCTAACAGTTTTGGCATGGATACAAAAGCATTTAAATAAGAAAAGATCATATTAAGGCATACAGAGGGCCATACTATTCATGATAGGAGCAGAGTTCTAAGAAGGACACCTACAAGTCGCACACAGATCAAACATGCTATCATTTTCTCAAAGTTCAGCTTAGCAAATACTCAACTAGGCCTAAATAGAATTTGATTCAACAAATGAGAAAAAAACAAACACACAAAGTCATTTGGACCATGTTGCAGCAGATACAAAACCAAAACCCGAATATACCCATGGATTAGCAAAACACAAGCTTAAAACAGGTTTATGAAAATACCTAAAGACATTCATGGGTTCATAAACGATCCCATTTTTCATACATTTGCACATGCTATGCTAGTCTAAACAAAGTTGTTCTCATTTTTAGCTAATACTGACATCAAGATAAATAAGTAAACTTCACAGGTTCAAATAACTTGTTATCTCAAAGAGTCATGTCAAAACCTGTCATCTCAAATCAAATTTTAACTTAAACTTGTCCAACATATCCTAAAGGAGCTTTTTAGAGGTTAAAAATTCAACACTTAGGTTCTAATAAGTCATTTCAACTATCTTGAAGCCTGTATATTATTCCTAAATTCATAATATACCCATCCTAAATGACCTATTTGGATATAAAATGAGTAAGCATGCTTTTGGTTTTAATTCGTCTAGCACACATCATATAAAAACGAGTATGTTCCACACATTTACAGTAACACAAGTCTTCTTCAGCAGTAACACTTATTTGAGGTTAAATGAAATCACTTCTCTTAACTAAGAAAGTTTCATATGATCAACAATGCCATGTTTTAGTATACTTAAATCGATATTAATTAATAAAAATGAACGTAACAAAAATGAATGTCCTTCCAATAAGGTTCTATTCTTAGTAACTAGAAAATGAGCAAGTTCTTCATTCCAATGATAAGTATATGTTCATTTTTATGTTCTGATTCTTGGCTTCTCATATAAGGCATATGTTGATGGTATTTTTAGCTTCTTATGACATCATATGTTGACGAGTTATCTCACATAATGTATTTGGAGGTTTACCGATCTAACATCACTCCGAAAGATTTAGAATGTTATTCCACAAGTCTATCATGCATTATATATATATATATAGTCTGAGTCAAAGCTATTAAATTCGGATAAATCCATAACTTGTAAACTAAAAGTGTGTTCCTGTTTCCTTAACCTGATTCCTCTTCATTTCCTTGGAAAGAAAGCGTTGTATAAAAGTCTATATATGGCACCAATTCACACAATTCCTAGGAGTAAAAACTAAGTTATAGACCATAAAATACTTTTATTCATTGTTAACTAATGAAGTTGCACAACTTGCTAATTTGTTACTTATTCATTTCTTATGAACCAACGCTCTAAAGTTGACAAGCAATGAAACAGCTTTGGTGCTCTCAGTAGTCCTCTTCAAACCTCCAATTTGTCAATTACCAATGATCATCTTGCAATATTAAACACTAATGACAAATTAACAGCAACTTCCCAGCTACTTTGCTTCTTCTGTATTTTAATCGGAATCCTACTATATAAAGCTCATTAAACAAGACAATCAGCATGAAATACCTATCTAGCCATATCTAATACAAAATAGAGCTATGGCTTCTAATTTTCTTGTAACTTCATGCACTACCATTTTTTCCCCCTCCAAATTTTCTCAATCACCATCCCAAATTTTCGTCCGTGCAAAACGTATCTGTAACTTTAAGGTGAATTGCAAAATAAGAAATAGTACTATCAATCATGAAGATGAAGGAAAACATTTTACAGGGAAACTTGACAGGCGAAATGTTCTCCTTGGTCTAGGAGGGCTCTATGGAGCGACAAATCTGATCGGTGTAGCCAACGAGCCATTAGCTTTAGGGCAACCGGTACCACCCCCTGACCTTTTAACATGTAGCACAACTAGTCTCCATGATGGTTCATCAGTACCCTTCACTTGTTGTCCACCATTCCCAAAAGACCTTAGTAATATCCCTACTTACAAACTTCCAAATGTGTCTAAAGTCAAAATTAGACCAGCTGCACATAATGTGACTCAAGAATACATGAGCAAATACTCCACTGCCATTCAAAGAATGAAGGAATTGGACAAAGATGATCCATTGAACTTCATGTAACAAGCCAATATCCATTGTGCTTATTGCAACACTGGTTACAAAGAATTAGGGTTCCTGGAGTACCTTTACAAGTTCACTTCTAGTGGCTATTTTTCCCTTTCCATAGATGGTACTTGTACTTTGAAAGAATTCTTGGTTCATTAATTGGTGATGACACATTTGGTTTGCCATTTTGGAACTATGATAGTAAAGTTGGCATGCAAATGCCATCTTTGTACAATATTGTTAATTCACCATTGTACGATCCCAATCGCAACCAAAACCATTTTCCTCCTAATGTCATCGACTTAGGGTTCACTACCATAGATCTCAATGCTTCCCGTGAGCAAAAAATCAACAATAATCTCACCATGATGTATCGACAAATGCTCACGAATGCCCCTTGTCCTCAGCTATTTTTTGGAAATCCTATACGTGGAGAACAACCTATTCGAGGTATGGGTACTATTGAGAATATCCCCCACAATGTTGTGCATCGATGGGTTGGTAACCCAAAGAATACGTTTAGAGAGAACATGGATACTTTCTATTCAGCTGCTAGGGATCCCATTTTCTATGCCCATCATGCCAATATTGATAGGATGTGGACAGTTTGGAAGACTTTAGGAGGCAAACGCTGTGACTTCGGTGATAGGTAAGCCTATGATCGTTTTATCTAAAAGTTTTACTATTGAATTATATATATTATGTGTCAACACTTACCTCACGTGCGGGCCTGAGTGTTTGATGGGTCAATATGTGAATCCAAATATCTGTCTTGAGTCATGTGACACACTTTCCTTTTTAGTTTGAACAAGAAAAATGTCAATTTTTTATATTTGAAAGTAATTTAATTTTAAAATTTTATTTTCTCCTTAATTAGACGATTTATAGAGCCAAGTAATTGTCTAAAGTTTGTTTTAGACCATAAATTTTAAAAAAATACATTTTTCTTAAACTCCTTATCCAGTCAAACAATGACACATCAATTGGGACCGAAGTACCATGTTATTGAAATATGTTATTATCTAATCTAAGAATTTTAATTGTTAGAAGTGCACATTTATATTATTTAATTCTGTTATGTATCAACAACAGGGATTGGCTAGATAGTGCCTTCTTGTTTTATGACGAAAACTGCACCCTTCTCAAAGTGAAGGTCCAAGATTGCATAAACAATGAGAATTAGGATATAAATACGAAGATGTGCCTATTCCATGGAAGAATTTCAGGCCAGTTCCACGTAAGCAAAATGTCAAGAAGAACGCCAAGAGTGTAAAACCAACCACGAAAATCTTCCCCTCTAGATTGAACAAAACATTGTCATCCTCCATCCATAGGCGGAAAATCTCAAGAACTCTTCAAGACAAGGACATCGAAGAGGAACTTCTCGTCTTCAACAACATGAAATTAGACGAAAATGAATACATAAGGTTCGATGTATTCATCAATGAGGACAGGCATGCATCAAGCTTCTTCGGTCGCTTACTGGTGTTACTTGGCTCGGTCTACGTCCACCCTTGCTCTTTCACTCGAACTCACCTCGGGTATCCTCGCACTCGATGCACAGCGTTGCTACTCCCTTCTACCTCATACTTAAATCATGCCTACTTTTATGAACCAATGAAATACCTATGGTTTTTTTTTTTTTTTACATTCCCTATTTGTGTCCTTCCACTTTTCTTTTCAATCTTGTCGATCGAATTGAGTTTTTATTGGCATAAAAAATACTACTCCAACTACTCTTAACTACGAGCAATTATCTCACTCTTTTAACTTTTATATTGCTACAAAAAGTCTTGCCGTCTTTGATCTTGTTAACAAATGTGCATATTATTAATACGGAAAAGGCCTAAAATGCCCTTAAACTATGAGATTTGGTACAAAAATGTCATATGTTTACCTTTTCGCTCCAAAATGCCTCTGTGGTCAACCTATTGGGCCTAATTTGCCCTTAGTTTTAACGGCCCATTAACGACAGGGGCATTTTAGAGCGCAAAGGTAAATTGAGGGCATTTTTGTACCAAATCTCATAGTTCGAGGGCATTTTAGCCATTTTCCATTTAAAAAAAATGTGCTCTCTCTACGCTCACCAGCCCACCCAACCCCTTTGACCCATTCTCTTCTCTCTTCCATTTTAGTATTCTTCCTCCGTCAACTCCTCCTTCCTCAAATATTTTCTCCAATTACTTATTTGTTTGCTCATTTTTAAAAGTATACCGTTTAATTATGCAAAATTATTTTGATTATGAACAAAATAATTAAATTAGTTTGAGTTTGAATCTGATCCTAAGTTTTTATCATTTACTTAATTATATAAGCTTCTTGATTTAACGGAGTAAAATATTATTTATTAGTTATAGTTTAACTTATACAATTAATTAAATAATTTCTTTCACTATTTAATCTTTCAAAATTTTTGATAAATGTCTTTCAAATCATAATAATTAGAAAATATATACATTGTATATTGTCAGGTATATACAATTCACACGATATATATTTCCGCGTTACATGAATACATATTATACATGTGTGTTAATGTTAGGTCCCAAATTACGGGTTGTGAGGGCACCCACGCTACCCCTCTGGCGGGCGAACCTTACCTTAAATCAAAATATTTAAAGAACATGTGGAGATATAAGTCAATTAAAATTAATAGTTAGTATTATATAGAAATCAACATAAGTGTGGAATACTTAGTTCTACACCCCAAGTGTTAAATCATAATTATTATGATTTTAAAGGCATTTATAAAAAAAAATTAAAGATTAAATAGTGAAAATAATTATTTAATTAATTGTATAAGCTAACTTATAAATAATAAATAATATTTTACTCCTTGTCCATTTTATGCTTAGATGATTTTTTGACAAAAATTGCATTTTAAAGGTACTGACAATGTCTCGGTAAAATGGTCATAACTCCAAGCACAAAGCTCTGTTAGAGCTACACTATATATAGATCAAACGGTATTTCAAAGAGACACAACTTTCATAAGGAAGTTTTCCAAAATTCCTTATAGAATATTCTGAATTCTCGCCTGAAGTGAAGCCTTGTGCAAACTCACTTGAAAACATGGCCCATAGAGCAGCTTCCGACTATGCTTTGCCCAAAGACTCTTCTTATAACTTGATTAGTTTTAAAAACACTTGCTAAACTCTTCATCTTGGTTCCATTATGTTTTCATTGTACGGGTCAAACTTTAGCCCGAAGGTACGAGGTGTTACCGTTTTATATGCCCATAAAATTTCTGGTAGCATAGAAGGCCAGTTTCCTTTTGTAGCTTCCAACATCTTTTTCAAGTTTTGGATTATGGTCTTGTTTGTTAATTTTTCTTAACCATTTGCAATGGAATGTTAAGGAGTGGAGGTGATAAATTTGATTTTTAAGTCATCGAGGAACTTCGTAACTTTGGCCCCAATAAAATTGCGGTCGTTATCAGAAGCTATCTCATTACGGATGCCCAAACGACAAATGATGAGCTGCCAACTGAAGTCCATCACCTCCTTCTCCCAAAGATTTGCATAAGCTATAGCTTTAACCTATTTAGAAAAATAGTCAAACATAAATGTAATGTGACATACATGTCATGGTGCCGCTAGCAAGGATCCAACTATGTCTATCCCTCATTTCATAAACGGCCATAGGGATACAATTGGGTGAAATTCTTCTCCCAGTCGGTGTAACAACTGTGCATGGTGCTGGCACTTGTCACATTTCTTCACAAACATTTTTGTATCTTCCTCGATTTAGGGTCAATAATAACCGACCCTTATGAGTTTTCTCATTAAAGATTCTGCTCCAGAATATTTTCCGCATATGCCTTCATAGATGAAACTTATTACGTAATCAGTTTCATTGGGGCCTACGCACCGGGCTAAGGGACCATAAAAATATTGTCCATAAAGTTTTCCATCTACGACACAGTACCGGGTGGCTTTGGTCCTCAAAGCTTTGAGTGCTTTTGGGTCCTCTAGGAGTTTTCCATTTATGAGGTAGTATAAGAATTCATTCCTCTAGTCCCAAGTTAGGCTGGTTGAATTCACCTCGCCTACGGGATCTAGTGCCGAGTTCAACAACTGAACAATCTACTTAATTTTAGAACCCTTAACTTTTGTGTTGGAGCCTAAGTTTGTGAGTCCATCTGCCTCTATGTTTTCTTTCCGTGGTATATGTACCACCGTCCATTCTTGAAACTAGGACAAAAGCTTCATAACCTTTTCGAGGTATCTCGACATATGTTCTTATTTGACTTCAAATACCCTATGGATTTGGTTCACCAACAGCAGCAAATCACACTTGACTTCAATAATTTGAGAGCCTAAGCCTCGGGCTAATTCCAGACCTGCAACCATATCTGCATACTCTGCTTCATAGTTAGTCAACATAGTGCTATGAATTGCATGTCTTAAAATTTCACCGGTAGGAGTATGCAATACTACTCCCATACGAGTCCCCTTGATGTTGGAGTCCCCATTTGTGTAGAGCGTCCATACCTCGGGGGCAGTCCCTAAGACCAAGATGGCTTCTTTTTCCACCTGAGGGGTTACTCCCAGACTGAAATCGGCCAAAAACTTTATTATAGTCTGGGTTCTATATTCAATATCAAATTCACTTAATTCTACCGCCCATTTATCTAGGTGCCAAGAAAGTTCGGGCTTATGCAACACATTTTTAAGTGGCAATGTGGTTACTACAACAATTGGGTGGCATTAGAAATATGGTCGAAGCTTTTGCGATGACATAACTAAAGCAAATTCCAATTTTTTGAGTAACGGGTACCGGGTTTCAGCCCCTGACATTACTCTACCTACGTAATAGACATAAAATTGCATATATTTTTCTTTCCGTACCTGAACTGCACTTACCGCTACCTTCAAGACTGTAAGATATATAAGTAATTGTTTTATATCCTTTGGCTTTGACATGAGTAGAGGGCTGGATAAGTACGCTTTCAGGTCCTTTAGGGCCTGCTGCATTAGGGCGTCGAAACAAAATCATTTTTCTTCTTTAGAAGCGAAAAAACAAGTGACATTTTTCTGATAACCAAGAAATAAACTTGCTCAGAGCCACTACTCGCCCGGTCAACCATTGAACTACTTTCACGTCTTCAAGCATGTCTGGTATTTCTTCAATAGCCTTTATTTTATCAAGGTTTATTTCGATTCCTCTTTGAGAAAAAACCCAAGAATATTTCGGAGACCACCCCAAAAGCATATTTCTCAGGGTATAGTTTCATATTGAACTTTCTCAGCACCTCAAAAGTTTCCTGCAAATGACTTAAATGGTCTTCTGCACAAACACTTTTAACAAGCATATCGTCTATATATACTTCCATTATTTTCCCGATTTGATTTTCAAACATTTTATTTACTAACCATTGATATGTAGCTCCAGTGATTTTTTAGTCCAAAAGGCATAACATTATCACAATAAGTGCCGAAAGTAGTTAAAAAAATGTTTTCTCTTGGTCTTTCAGGTGCATCCTTATTTGGTTATACCCAGAATACGCATCGAGAAAACTCATGATCTCATGCCCGACCGTAGCATCGATCATTTGACTTATGTTTGGCAATAGGAATGAGTCTTTTGGACATGGTTTATTTAAATCTTTATAATCAATGCACATTCTAAATTTGTTCCCCTTTTTAGGTACTACGATTACATTTGATAACTAGTCGGGTATTTCACCTCCCGAATTGACACTATATTAAGTAATCTAGCTACCTCTTCTTTAATAAACCTATTGCAGAGTTTAGTTATTGGCCGTTTTTTCTGTCGCACAGGAGGGAAACTGAGATCTAGACCTCTTCCTATTCCATGAAATAGTTTATTTGGGTCAAAGAGTGGTCGTCAACCTCGTCGCTATTATCACGACCCAAACCGGAGGGCCATTACGGGCACCCGAACCTTACTTGCCGACCACCACTAGACATACATTCACCACAAAATTGTAAATAAGTATGGCCACATGGTAACCTGCTGACTAATAAAAAGAATAAGCTGAAAAGGTGCAAGACCGACAGGGTATATATGTATATACATAGATGCTGGACATGACCGTACGAGCCGACAAGGCTACCATAGATGACTATACAACAAAAAAATATGCCGAGGAGGACACATAACATTTGACTGCATCATAACTGCCTACAAGCCTCTACTGGAGATGTGACATCATAAGGTTGGGACAGGGCCCTACCATACCCATATGCATATCAAAAATACCGTACCAAGACTAGACCACAACTCCAGGACAAGTAGAGTGCTCTAACATCAGCTGAACAAACAACTTACTAGTGCAGTCGTTGCCCTATCTACCAAATCCTGCGGGCATGAAACGCAGCATCTCCCAAGAAAAAGGACCGTCAGTTCAAATAATGTACCGAGTATGTAAGGAATGAGAAATAGCATAATAAAGGCATGTAGGTAACCTAAGAAAAGTAATAATCAACCTGTACAGAATGCCTCTAAGGTCCATAATATGCCTAAGTATCATACATGTGCATATATAATGCCTGGTCTTACATATACATATGTGTATATAACGCCATCAAGCCTCTGTGGGCATACCATCATATTATATCGGCCTCTATGGGCATAATCATCATCATATACCAGTTGATCTGGTGGTGGTTCATGTATAACACCATAACATTTCCCATACCCCATATACATATCATATATCATACGCATATATAACGCCTGTGAGGTCATGGTGTATATTAGATATAATGCATGAATGATACTAAGACACTCTGAGTCTATTGGAGTGACGTAAGGTCGTTGCCCCTTCGATTAACATTATGGAACTAACATCATCAACATAACTAACTTTGAAGAATCAACATGCCATAACATAAGATCACTATCATTATATAGAAGTCAAGAAACATCAACCACTAACATATCTAAGAGTGGAGCCGTTATGGATATTGTTCGTTTACGTTCGTTTGATCTGATCATGCCAAAAGAAAGAAGAGTAGCCTTCGTATACCTTTATTGCTAACGACTCCACATACTTCCTGTAGTACTTCAACCTACATCAAAGTATTAGAACTATGGCTAATGCCATGAAAGGACTCAAAACATATTTCTAAGCTAGTAGCTCTCTTACGGAAAATGGGGCAGCACTTCCTCCACATTTTCTCACTTCTCCCAATTCAAAACATCACCAAACAACTCTATTAATATATCAATAACAAATCCAATCAATTCAGCCCCTTAACAACGTAAAAAAAAATCAAACAATTCAAACAATAGTATTCCAACAATTTACACCCAATTTCCAACCCCTACTTCATAAGTTCTCCACCAAACAACCTAGCTAGAACTTAGAAAAACTCGAATACATGAAGAAGGGAGGATTTTCTCAACTAAATCAGATCTTGTAGGTATGAAACAACCTTGCCATGGATGACCATCAAATTTCTTCACTTCAGGTCCTTCAATATTGGAGATAACTCTTTAACATGAATTGAAGGAAGAAAAAAGATTACTTAGAGCTTCTTAGGGGTTTTGGAGCTGGTTACTTTAGGAGAATTTCGTGGCTCCTCTTAGTCCTACTACTTGGAAAATGATGAGGAGAGATAAAGAGGATCAGCCCCTAAAAAGACCCTCTTGGCTGACCCGCACATGTCTTTTTGGGTAGCCTAATTTCGGCCTTTCCTTTTAGCAAGTAGGTGATACACCTACTTGTCACCTACTTGCTTAATCAATAGGTGTCATATGCTGAACTTAATAATTTAGACACGTGTACCATCTTTATTTAATAATCACGACAAGTGTTAAGTTGCTCAAGCTAGTAGAACAGAAGGTAAGTTGGTGAAGCAGGCACGTCGAGTAAGCAAGCAAGTCATTCATTTTTTTTATATGCCCAAATCTTATTTCCCACGTTTTAGAGAATTTGTCAACCTAAACTTAGTCATGTATATGTTGAATGGAAGTACGGGATATAACAATAGGCATGTCTAATATCATATAACCTCGAAGATAATCATGATGTCCCAAACTAGGAGGAATAACATACGACAAATCTCAACATACAAAACTACGAGGTGTAACATCCTTCCCCCCTTAGAAACATTCATCCTCGAATGAGAAGTATAAATAAGGGACAAATTAATCCTCAAGGTTTTTACTGAATCTCCCCTATAAATGGGACTATACGAACCCTGTCAACAAGTAGAAGATATCCAAACTTGCCTCATTTGACCATACGGCAACATATACATATCACCGGGCCTCATATGACCGTCAAACATCAAACATAACTATCTGAAGTGGGAACTCACCTCATGTATCCATAGGTCAGCTCTTGTTCAGGCTATGCTTCACTCGGAACATCGGCTTTAGTATGAAATGAGGATACTTATACTTCATCTCCTATTCCGCCTTTCATGTCATCTCTTCTACATTCTTATTTCTCCATAGAACCTTTACGGAGGCTACTTTCTTAGTTCTTAGCTTACGGACTTGTCGATCTAAGATAGCAACAGTAACCTCTTCATATGATAAGTCCTCTGTAACTTTCACATCGTCAATCGGTACAATCTGGAAAGGATCCCCAACACACGCTCTCAACATAGAAACATGGAAGACCGGATGGACAAACTCTAACTCGGGAGGCATGTCCAATTCGTAAGCCACTTGTCCTATTCGTCGAATTATGCGATATGGACAAATGTACCTTGGGCTGAGCTTTCCCTTTTTCTCAAATCTCATTACACCCTTCATAGGAGAAATCTTCAAGAAGACCCAATAATTCACTTAGAACTCTACGTCTATCGTCGCACATCTGAATATGACTTCTGATGACTTTGAGCGGTTACCAGACATTCTTAGATAAGACTCACCTTCTCTATGGCTCGGTGCATTATGTCAGACCTAAATAATTCTAATTCGCCTACTTCGAACCATCCGATAGGAGATCTATATTTCTATACATACAAAGCCTCATATGGAGCCATTTTGATACTAGCATGATAACTGTTATTGTACGCCAATTCAATAAGAGGTAGATGATCATCCCAACTTCCCTTAAATTCCAATACACAAGCTCGTAGCATGTCTTCAAGCATTTGAATCGTACGCTAGGCATGCCCATCTGTTTGAGGGTGGAAAGCTGTGCTAAGATTAACTTGAGTGCCCACACTTTTTTGAAATTATCTCCAAAAATTAGATGTGAATTGCGCACCTCGGTCAGATATAATAGAAATAGGCACACCATAATGTCGAACAATCTCCTTAACGTACAACTTCGCGTAGTCCTCGTCTGTATAGGTAGTTTTGACCGCTAGGAAATGAGCTGATTTGGTCAGTCGATCAATAATCACCCAAATAGAATCAAACTTATGATAAGAGCGAGGTAAAACCGTAATGAAATCCATATTAATCATTTCCCATTTCTACATCAGGATCTCAATGTTCTGAGTTAAGCCATCGGGCTTTTGGTGCTCTACTTTTACTTGCTTACAATTAGGACACTAAGCTACAAACTTCACAATGTTCCTATTTATGTCATTCCTATAATACATACCTTTGAGATCATGATACATCTTAGCATATCTAGGGTGAATGGAATATCATGAGCAATGGACCTTCGTCATAATCTTATCTCGTAATCCCGCTACATTTGGAACACACAAACAGCCCTAGTGCCTGAGAACCCCATTTCTGTTAATCTTAAAGGTTATGGTCTTCTTTTGTTGAATACCCTCTCTGAATTTTCATAAAATGGGGTCTTCCCACTAACGTTCCTTAACTTCCGATATGAGGGACGACTCTGATGTATCCCGAATCACATAGCCACCATCTTCTGAACTCATTAATCGGATTCCCAACCTAGATAACTGATGGAGCTCTCTTATCAACTCTTTCCTCTCGGCCCACACCGGCATCGAGCTGACCATAGACTTGCAACTAAGCACACCGCTACAACATTAACTTTAGCGGGATGGTATAAGATATCCATATCATAATCCTTCAACAATTCAAGCCACCTTCTTTGTCTCAAGTTCAACGCTTTTTGCTTAAATATATACTGCACTCTTATGATCCGTGAAAATGTCTACATGAACAACATACAAGTAGTGCCGCCAAATTTTCAGTGCATAGACCATCGCGACTAACTCCAAACTGTGCTTCAGATAGTTCTTCTCATGTTTCTTCAATTGACTTGAAGCATAGGAAATCACCTTACCATGTTGCATCAACACACATCCTAAACATGTTCCCAAGGCATCACAATACATAACATAGCCTTCTGGACCTTCTAGGAGAGTAAAAACTAGTGTCGATGTTAGTATGTTCTTTAACTCATGGAATCTCTGCTCATAGGCATCGGACCACTGGAACTTTATGGCCTTTTGTGTCAACCTTGTCAATGGTGCTGATATGGTAGAAAATCCTGCTACAAACCACCTATAATAGCTGGCTAAGCCTAAAATGCTACGAACCTCTGATGGAGTCGTGGGCCTCGGCGAATTCTTCACTACTTCTACCTTCTGAGTGTCAATTCTTATACCTTCATCTAACACTATACGGCCAAGAAAAGCCACAGAATTTAACCAAAACTCATACTTGGAGAGCTTAGCATACAACTTACGATCCTAGAGTGTCTTTAGTACTACTCGCAAGTGATCCGTATGCTCTACCTCTGAGTGAGAATAAACCAGAGTATCATCTATAAATACTATCACAATTACATCCAGAAATGGGCGAAACACACTGTTCATTAGATCCACAAATGTCGCGTTTGTGAGCCCGAATGACATTACAAAGAACTCAAAGTGCCCATACCTTGTTCTGAACGCCATTTTCGGAATGTCCTTCTCCTTAACCCTTAGCTGATGGTACCCTGAGTTTAGGTTGATCTTTGAGAAATATTTTGCACCCTATAACTGATCAAACAAGTCATTAATTCTGGGAAGAGGGTACTTGTTCTTAATAATGACATTATTCAGCTGCCGATAATCAATACACATTCGCAACAAACCATATTTATTTCGTACAAACAATGCTGGCACACCCCAAGGGGACATGCTGGGCCTAATGAAGCCTTTCTCAAGCAGATCTTTTAATTGCTCCTTTAATTCTTTCAATTCAGATGGAGCCATTCTATAAGGAGGGATAAATATCGGCTAAGTGTCTGACAACACATCTATACCGAAATCAATCTCCTTTTCGGGAGGAAGGCCTGGAAGTTCATCTGGAAATACATCAAGAAACTCATTAACCACCAGAATTGATTGAAGAGTAGGAGGTTCTGCATCGATATTTTTGGCCCGAACAAGATGCTATATACAACCTCTGGAAATCATCTTTTTTGCCTTAAGGTATGAAATAAACCTACCATTTGGCATCGCAGTATTACCCTTCCATTCAAGGACTGGCTCGCTTGGAAACTAAAATCTAACAATCTTTGTTCGATAATAAACATTAGCGTAGCACGACGCCAGCCAATCCATGCCTATAATAATATCAAAATCAACCATTTCTAACTCTACCAGATCCGCTAGGGTCTGATGGTTACAAATTAACACTGCATAATTCCGGTAGACCCGTCTAGCAACTACGAACTCACCAACTGATATAGATACCGCAAATGGCTCTTTTATTAACTCAGACTCCATACCAAATATACATGAAATGAAAGGGGTGACATATGATAGATTGGAGCCTGAATCTAACAACGCATATGCATTATATGAAAAGACTAATAATATACATGTAATAACATCTGGTGAAGACTCATGATACTGTCGACCCATCAATGCGCAAATGCAGTTCTGGCTACCACTGAATCTAGTTGCTCCACCCCTACCTCTTCCTCGAATGGCTTATGTTTGATTACCTTGCCCTGACAGGCGTGCTAAAGATGATGAATCTTTTATAGATCCGATCGGCTAGGCCCTAACACCTCTGCCTCTTGTCGGACAATCTCATATAATATGATCGGGATAACCACAAGAATAACACACATCTGATCCTCGTTAGCACGACCCCGGATGGGCCTTACCACACTGCTCATATCGAGTCAAATGAGGCCTCATTTCACTAGAATCCCATTTATAATAGGACCCTGATACTCCTGAACTCTGACCTAGTCCAGATTGAGCAAATCGATCAACTCACAACCTCGAAAATTATGATGGTGCACTAGCAGCCGAGTAGGATGGGCACCTATTAAATTATGGCCTAGACCAACCTCTAAACTCTTTGATGTTACCTACAGACTGGCCTAACTATGTGCCACGAGGGCCGCCACAAGTTAACTTGTTGACTCATAAAAAAATAAGTTGAAAAGGTGCAAGACCGACAGGGTATATATGTATATACATAGATGCTGGACATGACCGTACGAGCCGACAAGGCTACCATAGATGACTATACAACAAAAAAATATGTCGAGGAGGACACATAACATCTTACTGTATCATAACTGCCTACAAGCCTATAATGGAGTACGTGACATCATAAGGTCGGGAAAGGGCCCTACTATACCCATATGCATATAAAAAATACTGTACCAAGACTAGACCACAACTCTAGGACAAGTAGAGTGCTCTAATATCAGCTGAACAGACAACTTACTAGTGCAGATCGTCGCCCTGTCTACCAAAGCCTGCGGGCATGAAACACAACATCCCCCAAGCAGAAGGACCGTCAGTACGAATAATATATCGAGTATGTAAGGCATGAGAAATAGCATAATAAAGGCATGGAGGTAACTTAAGACAATGAATAATCAACATGTACATAATGTCTCTAAGGGCCATAATATTCCTAAGTATCATACATGTGCAATATAATGCCTGGTCCTACATATACATATGTGTATATAACAACATCAAGCCTCTGTGGGCATACCATCATATTATATCGGTCTCTATGGGCATAGTCATCATCATATATCAGCTGATCTGGTGGTGGTGCGTATATAACATCATAACCTTTCCCATACCCCATATACATATCATATAACATACGCATATAACGCCTGTGAGATCATGGTGTATACAAATATATAATGCATGACTGATACTAAGACACTCTGAGTCTATCAGAGTGACGTAAGTCGTTGCCCTTTTGATTAATATTATGGAACTAACATCATCAACATAACTTACTTTGAAGAATCAACAAGCCATGAGATAAGATCACAATTATTATATAGAAGTCAAGAACATCAACCATTAACATATCTAAGAGTGGAGCCGTTATGGATATTGTTCGTTTACGTTCGTTTCATTCTGATCATGCCAAAAGAAGGAAGAGTAGCCTTAACGTAACTTTATTGCTAACGACTCCAATTACTTCCTGTAGTACTTCAACCTACATCAAGGTATTAGAACTATGGCTAATGCCATGAAAGGACTCAAAACATATTTCTAAGCTAGTAGCTCTCTTACGGAAAATTGGGCAGCACTTCCTCCACATTTCCTCACTTCCCTAAATTCAAAACAGCACCAAACAGCTCTATTAATAATATCAATAACAAATCCCATCAATTCAGCCCCTCAACAACGTAAGAAAAATTCTGACAATTCAAACAATAGTATAACGAGTGACAAACTTGGTTTACGATTAAACAATTATAGCTCTAAAACCCATTTTATCCTTCCAGAGCATGTTAACAACATATCCACTTACTCCTACTGATTTTCAGCTACAACCCAACATTAAAATGAAGTCATAATAGTCTAACAATTTCCACCCAATTTTCAAGCCCTACTTCATAAGTTCTTCACCAAACAACCTAGCTAGAACTTAGAAAAACTCTAATACATGAAGAAGGGAGGATTTTCTCAACTAAATCAGATCTTTTAGGGATGAAACAACCTTGCCATGGATGACCATCAACTTGCATCACTTCAGGTCCTTCAAGATTGGACATAACCCTTTAACATGAATTGAAAGAAGAAGAAGATTACTTAGAGCTTCTTAAGGGTTTTGGAGCTGGTTACTTTAGGAGAATTTCGTGGCTCCTCTTAAGTCCTACTACTTGGAAAATGATGAGGAGAGATGAAGAGGATCAGCCCCTAAAAAGACCCTCTAGGCTGACCCACACATGTCTTTTTAGGTGGCCTAATTTCGGCCATTCCTTTTACCAAGTAGGTGATACACCTACTTGTCACCTACGTGCTTAATTAATGGGTGTCATATGCTGCACTTAATAATTTAGACACGTGTACCATCCTCATTTAATAATCACGTCAAGTGTTAAGTAGCTCAAGCTAGTAAGATAGAAGGTAAGTTGGTGAAGCAGGAACGTCGGGTAAGAAAGCAAGTCATTCATTTTTTTATATTCCCAAATCTTATTTCCCACGTTTCAGAGCATTCATCAACCTCAACTTAGTCGTGTATATGTTGAATGGAAGAACGGGATGTAACAATAGGCATGTCTAATATCGTATAACCTCGAAGATAATCCTGATGTCCAAGACTAGGAGGACTAACATACGGCGGATCTCAACATACAAAACTACGAGGTGTAATAGATGCTCGAAAAAAAAGGAAACTCGCAAACCCTTTCTCCTTAATCTCTATTTTCTTTGAAGTTCTGAATTTGTGTAATATTATGGAGGTTTTTTTCTGTCTTTTCTATGTGCGCTGTTTAACATGTTTTAATTTAGTTTAAACTAAGTAGTCTAATATATGAAGGACGTGTTAATGTATGTGAACTTATTTTGCATAGTTTTAGTATAACTCAGCTCTAGTTTTGATTATCTTGAGTAATGTGACATGAATCTCTAGTTATGAACTACGTTCAAATGCCCATTTTCATAGTCTCTAACTGATGACTTCACATTACCAATCTGTTGTTATAATTTATGGATTAATATTTTTATTACTCTTAGTAGTATTGGTTAAGATAGTTCAGTTTCGCCCTTATGTTATTTAAACTGAAGATAACATTCAAGTATGGATTTATAGATTAGTATTTACTTGTGTTTGTTTATGGTTTTTGTTTATAGAATGATTGTTTAGATGGGATTAGTATTTGATTCTTTGCCATGTGATTTGTTCTAGACTAATTTAATCTAGAGTTGATCTTGAATTTCAGGCCTGCTCCAAGTGAATTGTTTTGGAGATAGTTTAGAGGAATGTGTAATAGTTTCTCTCATATTCTCCCAGATTTAAGTTACAACAAAAATTAAGCTTTCTTAGCTTGTGTGAATATGTTATAATTTTGTCTTGGTTAAATACTTATCAACTAGGTGTAATGTTCAGCATTAACAAGAGTTTTAGAATTTCTAGCTTATAACTGAGTCTGTTTCATTAGAACAGCCCCATTTTCTGATATTGAATTCAAACTTCTTCTTTAAAAATTCTTTAGTTGATATGATGGTGATTTAAGTCTTTTCTAGTTTTAAGTTTTCCTTCCACTATAATTGTTGTATTCAAATATTGGTTGAGAATCTTCTGAGCATGAATAGTGTTGAGATTTCTAAATGATAATTTCAAGTTGTTAATCTTTAAAACAGTTAGCATTTTTATGTACGGTAAGTCTGATTTTGCTCTCTATTGCTAATTTTCCTTGTTCTTGAATTAATATGAGAAGGAAACAGAAGAAATGTTTAGCTGGCGTTGTTTCCTTTAAGCTGTTGAAGTTCTCCTCGTGTAGATTCACATACAACCCTCTAATAACTATATCCCGTTAAACACTAAATACAAATTACATGTTTCTCTCCCTTGATTTTCAGACTAAGTCTTCCGTTATATTGCAAGCTCAAAAATGGTTACGTCAATCACAAACTAGACTTTATCTTAATCACAATTTGTAGTTAAGTCCTTGTATGTTTGTCTCAAAAGCTTAAATTCAAGCTATGGAAGTTGGTAATAGGTAGTTCAAGCGATGAGTAAATGTAAATATAAATATAGCTAGGGGTTCTCTTTCCAATTTGTCCTTGAATGCTAAAGTTTATTTTGTTTACGAAGGTATTAAGTGAGATAGCTTCACTCTAAGAGCATGATATGTGCTAACTTTACATATCTTCTTAACTGTCTCATTGTTTAACACTAAGCATGAAGTTTTCAACTGATTTGTTCCTTTTTTCTTAAGCTCATGGTTGAAGATATGATTAAAGAACAATCATATCTTAATTAAATACAGATTACCAAAGGTTGGATGCTAGTTTGTGTCTCTTTTTTTTTGTTTCTTAGCCTCTACCATGTTCCAAATATAATAACCTACTTCTATTTTAATCCACTTCTCTGAAAAGCAGTCCAGTGTATATTGATAATCATATTTGAAACAATAAAATTGGATATCTTGCCTTGTATGTGATGTCCGATTCCTCTCTATCTGAATTTTGAACAAACTGTTTTGATCCCTGATACTTTACCATTTCGAGAAATTGATAATATGTTTATCCCTAAAGTCTTTATGAATTCTGGTTTAACGTTAGTTTTAAATCCCAATTGGTTTCTGTTTGTTAAAAGTTATGTCAATATTCTGCTCTATAGTTAAGATATATAGCAGGTTTTTTTTTTGTGATTTGAAAATTGCTAGTGTTATCAGTCTACGGCTTGTATATCTAGGTGTACTCAAACAGAATTGGTTATGTGACCTAGTATATTTCTTTGCTTATGTGGTAGTTAGTTACTGTCAAGTTTGATCAATTTCTTAACAGCTTATTCATCCTTTACTGAAAGTGGTGAGCCCTGAATCCTCATGTTTAGAAATTTGAATTCGGATTCATTGAAAGTCTTGAAAGTTGTTTTTTATCTATGTTAAAAAAATTACAAACTTCAGCGGATTCTTCTTTTGGATTCCTTTAGTATTTAAGCCCTAACGTGTTTGTCTCCATTGTTTAAATCTGAAAAATTCTATTTGTGTGGATTTACCGGTTAATGCCATATGAAATTACTTATTAATACAGCCAGTTATTGATTTCACTATCTTGCTGTGTTGATTAGTTACTAATAAGGGTGGCCAGTGGGCCGGGCTCGAGACCGGCGGGTCGGGTTTGGCGGGATCGGGTCAGGGCGGGACGGGATTGGGGCAGGTCAGGCGAGATCGGGATAGGCGGGATTTGCCGAAGTCCTGCCCCGATCCCGATCCCGATCCCGTCGGAATCGGGTCGGGATTGGGTCGGGATCGGGATCAAGGACGGTTTTTTTTTTTTTGCACTTAATTTAAAAAATAACATATATATAAAAAAACTCAATAATTAAACAAGATAGTGTAATAAAAATATCCCAAGGTTGTTTTGTGCCTCTTATATTATTTAATAGACATATGATTTTTTTGTAATACAAATACAATTGTCAAAATTGCAACTTTGTGGTGTTGTTCAAAAGTTGCAAATTACATAGTAAAATTGCAATTAAAAAAATTGCATTCTGAAAAAAACCTGTTCTAGTTTCTTTATAATTTTCTGTGGTTCTTCGGTTGGAATTGATATTTGTTGGTCAAATTGATCCACGTCGCTTCCACCACATTCGGATAAGATTTCGTTGTAGTTTTCGTCTTCTTCTTTGTTGATCTCCGGTTGACCGCACCTTCTCCGCTCCGCTCGTATCCAATCTCTGAATAATACTACAATCTCCAAGTTGTCTCCGGCTAATGAGTGTCTGTGCTCTCCTATTTGATATCTGCCGGCAGAAAAAGCGCTTTCAGACGTCGTTGATGATGCTTGAATGTTCAAAACATCTCGGGCCATCATTGAAAGTGTCGGAAATATCTTCTCATTCCCCCTCCAGTATTTCAGCAAGTCTTCACGTCCTTCTTCATTGAGAACTGCTTGGTACGGTACAGAATCCTGCAAAATAAAAATATCAAACTCGCTAATTTGGTTAGTAGCGGTACGGCTGCACATTCTATTTCTGAGGCTTTCAATACTAGCCGCAGAAACAGCATGTCTTTTGTGAGGTTGTGTTGAAGAAGAAGAAGAAGAAGATGGTATGGAAGCCGGTATGTTACTAGCACTTTCTTGTTCGTAAAACCTATATATTTTTTTGCATTGGTCTTCTATGCTTGACAACACTTCTTCTTTTGTTTGTTCAATAGATGGTGGGTGATTTGGATTTTTGGGACTTGGAGGTGGTAGTACTTCTATACAATCGCAAATAGTTTCAATAAGTGATTTAGTATCGTCTATTTTAATAGTCGAATTTAATACAACACCAATAATATAAATAGTGGGAATAGAAATAAAATATTTTTTTAATAGCTGTCATATAAGCTGGTTTTTCAATATATTCACTAAGTAATAAAAATATTAGAGCTATATAAAACAACATAGTTGAAATAGTAGGATAATATATACCGGAAAATTCTTTTGTTGCTTGAAAAATTTCTCTAAAAATACAATAAGTTCGGAAATTTTTACCAATCGCTATCTACAACCATATCAGCTGGATTTTTATTATGAGAGTTAAAAAATAAAGTTATAGATTTTCTATAGTCATAAGCAACAAGTAGTTGCTCGTATAAAGAATTCCCCCTAGTGGGTACTTCTTCTGAAATTTTTCTATAAGGTAGTTGGCAATCGTGACAAGTTTTTTTATATTCTTTTTTCATTGTATTCTATTATTTTTAAACATAAAGTTTATAGCAAATTGTATTTTACTAAGAATGTCTTCAAAAAGTGATAGATCATCCTTTACAATTAAGTTATATATATGGAACACACATTTTATATGAAAATGATATGAAAAAGATGGAGTTAAACTATTTTTTAAAATTGTAATAGCGTAATTGTTAGAAGAAGTGTTATCTAATGTAATAGTCATAATTTATCAGTTATTCCGTAATAATTGCACACTTGATAAATATTTTCTGCAATAAAAGTACCAGTGTGCCTATCATCTATCTATACGCTAAGATAGGTTTTTGCATAGACCGTTTATAATCTATCCAATGACAAGTTACCGTTAAATAATCATGGTCGTTAGTACTACGGCCTATATCAGAAGTGATAGTCATTTTGCCATTAAAATGATATAATGAATAACGTAAATACTGTTGATATTCATGTGCGAATTTAAATACATCTTTATTAACAGTTGATCTAGAAAAACCGTTAAAAGCAAGAATATACATATCTCTAATATAATGAATAAATCCGGGAGATGAAGGAAATGAAAAAGGCAAACCCTCCACATCAACTAATTTTGCTATTGCTTCCCTATCTCTATGTTTATTGTATTTAGGGCCTACAATTCCCCCCGTCATAGGGTTAATTTGACCCTGTACTTTGTCCGAGACAGTATCAGTATGTGAACCTTGTCCCGATGGAGCGGCCGTTTGCACACCCGGTTTTGAACCCTCGTATTGGGCATACCTAGCTGGATGAACCCTTGCTACGTGTCTCATTAAACCCCCCGTCCCACCGTGACCTTTTCCAGTTTTAAATTTTAAAACATCTTTACAAATTTTACATCTAGCTACTTGATTCTCTACGTCCCTATCAAAAAATGTCCATGCATCTGATTTTAATGTTAATTTTGCTGGACCTCATCTCATACTAGGGGCAATAGGAGACATTTCAGTTGAAGGTGCACTAGTGGGTGTGTTATCATCTATATTAGTGGGTGTATCATCTAGATCATCATCTAAATTAAAGTCTTCTTGAGTTCCATAAAATAGCTCATCGTCTAAATCTAATGGTATTGTAGGAAAATGTTCAGTATCAACAAAATCATCCTGTGTAGGAATAGGATTCTGTCTAGAAATAGGACCCTTGCCCTTTTTCCCCCTACTAGAAGAAGCATGACCCCAACCCGTAAGCATACGTTTAAATCCTTCCATTATAAATTTATAATTATACTAATAAATAATTAAGGTAAATGAAATTAAGTGCGCTAAATAAAATAAACAGACAATAATAATTTAATGAAAGAACGAATGTACCAAACGCCGACGTAACGTCGACGTATAATCGAGAGGTTGAAAATTGAAACTTTGCTCGATGGAAGATCCTCAAGCTAGTTGCCAACTTCACTCTCAATTCTCAAATGAATAAATAAAATTGAATATTTAGTAGACAATGTAAACTTATAGAGAGATAGATTGAGAGATTAGAGAGATTGTAGGAAGATTTGTGAGAAAGATGAAGAGAAAATGAGGTATTTATAGTTGGAAAATTGGGTTAGAGTGTAAATATAATAACTTATGAGTTAAAAATAAATATTAAGGGGGTAGGGGGGTTGGGGGAAGGGGGAGGCCAAAAATGGCCGTTGCACAATGGCCAAAATGTAAAATGGTCGTTGGTGCAACGGTTATTCTTGGAAAAGGGGGGTTTCAGGTGGGATCGGGTCGGGACTGGCGGGCCTGGGGTGGGCCGGGCTGGGTCGGGACGAGACCTTGTCTCATCCCGGTTCGAGTCCCAATACCGTGATTTTTTTTTAAAAATACTCGGGTTCGGGGCAGGACCGGGCCAACCCGGCCCACTGGCCAGCCTTAGTTACTAATTCCTTTTCTTTTTACAAGTCCAATGTACTCCATCCTCCACATTATGTGTTAGGCCAAACCCAACATAATACCCTTTATATTCGAGTCAAGCCCGATATTACAAACAGTAGCAGAGCAGAAGGATAAAGGACTTGGGCCTGAAGCCCATGTGTAAGAAATGGCAGCAGCAACCCATTAAAATAGCAAACCGCAACAACAAAGGTCCAAAAAGGTTAGGAGATAGGTTTAGCATAATTAGTCTTTCTCCCTTTCCCTATCTCCCTGTCTTTGTTTAATTATTTTGACATGTATTACTTGTTGTATATTATTGAAACCCATAGTTGGAACCTAGTTGTAATTAGGCAAACGTTGCGTATATTGTTTAGAATGAATAGGAACCCGATTACCATTTCGGGATCACCCAAATACAAACTGAACATGTTACCCCAAGGTAAATGGTGCCACAAACTCGCTCCCACACTCATATTTCTCATACGACTGAGCTAAGACATACTACTCAACAAAATCACCCAAAATATCCAAATTCCACAATTTTTACAAATAAATCCATAAAGTACATCTAAATGCCTCGGGAAGCAAATCAATGACTCGACTAAGTAAAAAATGACCCTCTGGAACAATCGGAAGCGACAAAATCATGAAATGAATCCATATACTCAAAAGTCAACTATTGGTCAACACTTTTTCACTTATTCAATTTTAAAGCTTATAATTTCCTCAAAATAAACCAAGACTCACTCGACTACCTTAGGAACCGCTCTATCCATCCCCGCAAGTCGAATACTCTCTAGCGGTGATAGGAGAAAGGTCAATAAGGGTAAAAGGGTAAATGTCTAAACGACTAAATGGGTTGTTACATCAGTTACCAATTAAACATACGTTCGTCCTCGAATATAAGAAGGAAAGAACGAAAGCCGACGAGTAACCAAGGAATCCCCATCATAACCTCATGAAGCCTCAACAGGCAAGAAATATGTACCGATAATACCACATATTCATTTTTTAGACCTATCTAATTTTTGACTTAGCTCAACACCCAAATTTCTATTTCTTTATAACAAAAATCCTTTACAGTTGATTATGGAATGTAAGAACTGACTCCGCTCGAATTCCTTTATTTTACTATAACCATACCTCATACGAGTTTGATTGAATCCACAAATATCTTCTTAATCACTACCATCCTTTAGTTGTAGCCACAAACCATTGTCCAACCTATAACGGTAAATTATTTTGATTCTACCAATCATTCTCTCACACCTTCCTAGGACGTCCTTCGCACCAAGATTCCTTAGAAACACACAGACACATGCCACATGCCAAAATCATGACTTTCTATTGCTAGAAAACAATCTGTGCTTTATCTGAGAAAATTTTAAGTAATTCCATCTAAAAACTGATCACATCCAAGGCCAATTGTGCTAATTTCAATTTTGTTAGTTTTGTATCCCGAAGTCCAAATCACTTAGTAAAAACCCATTGTTCAATTTTTCTCAAATCTCTAAATCACCGTACTGTCACACCCTATCCTTGTAGGGGCGGGGGTGATCAGCACCTAGTGCCCTAAGGCCCGAGCGTACCGATCTTAATACCTGAGAGATATGGTAGACTAGACCTCTGATATATAATCCACTAAATGGGGACATAACCACCTATACTCATAAAAGGCCCAAACCATGTATATGTAAAACACAAGGCCGACATATGCATAAAAATTATACTGAAGAGGCTAATGAGGCCACACACGACTATCACATACACAACTGTCCACAAGACTCTATGGAGTATACTCACAACAACTCATCGGGAGAGGGCCCCGCCATACCTAACTATATGTATATGCACATCTGTTATACCTATCCGTTCACTACCAAGCTCCGAGAGAATGGAGCATGACAACTTTAGCTGAGTTGAGCCCTATTGTGAGAAAGCCCTCTGTAATTCTACTTACACATGCGACATAAAATGCAGTGCCCCTGAAAAAGTACATCTATATGAAATAATATACTGAGTACATAAAGCATTAATAACAATATAAATTTGTAAGCTGTAAAGAATAACATAAAATAGTGTGAAGCGATAAGTTGAGAATGAAATCATAAGCAACCTAGATGTCATATAAGGTGAATACTGAAACTCTAAACTTAATACAAATTGTCTGTAAATATGCCTTCTCTGTTTAACTATCCTCGTCTTATTATGCGAGGTGATTACCATGTTACTACTCTTAGGTGTATGTATGCATATGTGATGTAATATGACCAATGAATTATGCATGTGTTGCGAGACGCACAACTCGATCCATTTATATGTATTATAAAATGTGCAACACGATCCAATATATGTATATGTTGCTGAAATCCCATAGAAAATGCTTCATTTATGCCTCAGATATTAGCCACTCCGACATGGACCCGGTGAAATTGAATGTGTGCAGCCCGATCTAAAATATGTTGTAGAACGTGAATGCAATATATCTATATGTTGCGAAACGTACAACCTGATCTAATTTATGTATATGTTTATAATTATATGAATGATGTTGATGCCAATGAGAACTGTATCAATACCAAAGGGGAACTCAGGGTGAGAACAAAAGATTATGATAACAATGGCTCTGTAGCCCTTACTGATACTTATAGACGCTTTGAATTTACTCTTAACCTGACTCTTGGTCGACTCGACGATTCATTCTTAAAAATGCTTCTTCTTGAGGACATAGGATAAGTTCAATAATCAATGGCATGGATTATAAAAATATGAATAAGTGATGAATACTTCTCAACAAGAGACTTTTGATAGATAATGAAGTGCAATTCTCACGTTTCTTTTTGAAAATGATATCTTTCTATATTGATGATTTTGAAAGAAAGGAATAACCTTACATACATGGCTCTTGTCGTTACAACCGCTTTACAAGTCCTCACGCCTCTCGTGAATAGTCATCTATGTCATACAAGGAATTAACATCAATATTGAATCTAACTTACATAAAAACTTCGCTTAAGTATCTTATCGACATCCTTAACCACTTCAGATTCTTAAACACCTTTACAAGGGATAATTACAAGATTCAATCTCGTGGTTCAATCAAAATACGATTTCCGTAGAAACTTGATTAGGTATTCTCCGACAACTCTTAAGCAAAAAATAATTCCTTAACTTCTCTTATACGGAAATTTTCATGTGAATTACTGTCACAACCTTTCAAACCTTATGTTCCTTAGGCTATAACATAACCAATCAATTCGATCATCCAATTCAACTCATAAAAGTATAAAACATACAATCAATTCATGTGATGTAGATTTTACAACTTTACGAAGCTTTGATCATGTATACTTTTTCGTAAGTTATTCCAAATCAACAATTAATCATAATCATAAATAGAAAGGGGATGGAATATACCTTAATACTCCGTATTTCCTCAAAACAGTTAGCAACTTGAGCAATAAGGGTTTTCCCAAATCCCACTTGATACGGAAAGATGAATTATATTGTAATTACAGACTTTATAGCATTAATTTTACTTAATCGAACTTGTCTTGATATTGAGGTGTGATCACAATATGTAGAGTACTTGAGGAGAATTCTAGGATTTGGTATGGAGTAAAAATGAATTTTAATTCGGGAATTTCTAATATAAACTCATCAAAACTTTTGCACTTCCGTACTTTGACTCTACACTCGATGGACCGTCAAACTTCCGACGGTCCGTCATTCTTCCAGTCAATCTTCTAGGAAGGTTAACACCTCAACTTGGGAAGTTAACGGTCCATCAAAGTATTTTACAGTCCATCTTTTGTCCTGTTAAATTCCCAATTTTCCCTTTTTCGTCGAAACATACTTTCTGCGATCCGTTTAATTCCCGAGCACTCCGGTACCTTTGTAGACAAGAGGTAAACCTTCATTATCCTTCTGTAAGTTTGTACTATTCCCAGGACATCGATATGCCTTGACGACATAGTGAAACACACGGGTTGTAACATCCTTCTCCCCTTAGGGACATTCGTCCGCAAATATTAGAAATATTCTAACTCCCAAGATTTCCAGAAATTTTGGCAGAGTTTCCTTTGTAAACAGGACTATTCAAAACCTATCAAGCACCCTAAAACATGTATTCAATGCCACACATGGTAACACAATACAAAAATAACACTAATCGGCCTCACACGATTGCTTATACTTGCAGAATTTAGAAAATATGTAATCATTACTTACATTAACATCCTTCTGCTAATATCTGAGTTGCTCCTGATACATTTATTTCAACTCAAAAGATACATGGTCCATCTTTAATAAATAGAATAAGGGTAGAGGGGTTATACCACATGAATTCTAATGGAACATCTGAATCATTCTCGTAGAGCAATCCTTGGGTCCCGTGACCTTTCTTAAAAGAGTTCTTGCGGAATAGGGTCTATCTCACCCTGTTGTGGATCAAATTACACTGATGTGGATAATTGGTATATTCTCAACCTTCACAACTGTACTTCTTCTTCATACCATTATATGGTTGCATTCTGTCTAAATCATTGTATTCTGACATTTGGGCCGCATTCTTCCTTTCCGTAGCATAATGTTCATCTTATAATAAGGTTTAGATATCCGAGTTCATAGGTATGAAGCACAAGATGCTGATGAAATATTGTGGCACGATTATCGCTAAAGTCGAGGACGTAGAAGTAGTGGACTTATCTGAATCCATTCTTCTTCCAGTTTTCTTCTTTCCCTCATGATAGGATCCTTTTATGGTACATAAACTCTGAGTAGCCTACTGGTCCAAAAACTCCTTTTGTCTATACATTTCTTCCCCACTCTTATTTGTAGTATTTCCTAAATAAATGTCTCCAATTGGGACTACGCTCTTTTTGTTGGTTACTATTTTTTTCAACTGGGTTCGATATTAAAATTTTGGATACTTTTAAACGGAATCTATTTCCCTTATCAAGTTGAATCTTTCTTTTAACACCAAATCTCTTAATTCTTTTCCTTGTTGATCTAAGTATTCTTTCATAATTTGTTTCTTCAAATATGATATCGTTACTTCCGTCCCCTTTCCTTTCTTGTGACATCGATAAGAGTTCTACTCTTTTTCCGTGTGTAATTATCTATTCACAGATCTGGCAGCATGTCTCTTACTAACCATCAATCCTTATTTCAAATTTGCTTCCAAATTCTATATGTTCATCCTCGGCCTGGGTCCAGTAGTTCAATCTAAAATCTTCATTAGTTATCTTAGGACGGTTCATATGGAAATTTTGAATACTTAAGGCTCCTTTTAAACTGGTCCTTGGATTAGTTTGTTGACTTAACGAGCGATTGTGCCATGTCTTGCTATAGTTTTCAAAATTAACCTTTGATCAAACCTTGATTGTATAGCCAGACATAGTCATTATCGTGCAGACTGATAAGTCACTTTGGCATTAGTATTCTGATTACGTAATGGTCCTGAAAGATCCCCGGTTCACTCAGTAATCCATATGTAATACCTCAACTTCAAAAGCAATTTTTCTTGATGTTTAAAGGGGCTTCAGATGAGACACTTTGTCCTGATGCTCCTCAGTTCCTAATATAAGGAAGAATTTATATAACCATAACTTCAAAGGGGGTATCACCCAATTTCTATTATAGTTGTCCATCTATTACTTCATTGGGGCAATTCTTTTCTGTGATTTCTTTGGTGACACTTGTTGTTCCACAATATATGACCCTATGGTCCATTACCTTCCTACTCATTACTTTCAATTGTCTTGTTTCTTGCAGTATCTCGAGTTTGTATACTTATTATGTGTTTCTATGTATTCCGAGATAGACTCATCATTTCCTTAGTTATACCTCATATTTGCTCAAAAATCCTCTCTTGATTTATATCGTTTGTCAAATACTGAAAACAAGGCATTTTCTTCTTTTTGATGTTGTTTCTTCTTTTCTTGCCCTTATTACTAGAGCATCTACTATACCCACTGGCTTCAGACTCATGATCTCCTATGAATAATATTTCTTTCATACTAAGGACACGTATTTGCCCCTTGTAACCTCAAAATCACTTATACTTCATATTCGGCCATTCATTCGTTGGGTATTCCTGTACACCCATTACTTCGAAGCAATATTTGATGTACTCATGCTATCTCATGATATCATTCATGCTAGGAGTCAATCCATTTCATTTTTCGCTGAAGGTTTTACTTTTACAAGATGTTGATTCACTGATTTTCCTTTGTACTTACCGTATTTTAGTCAATGTTGTCATCCTTGTTCCTCAATTTTTCTTCCATTATACCGGTATCATTAGCTTTGTGATCACATTATCATTCTTCTTATATGGTCTCAAATTCATTCGACAGTCAACATTTTTGTTACCACCCATTCGTTCTTTTTTGCTTCCTCGTTCCTATTCCCTTTAGCTCTTTTTCTTAGCGTTTACTTTAAATCATCTGTTCGTTGCTCTTCCATATACCCATGACGGACTTCCCTCACTCTTACTCCTACTTACATATCTTTAAACGCCTTCTGGTGAGCCCAAGGCTGGGCATACTTAATTCGATTCATAATTGGATTCATCCTTGTTACTAACTTCGGGCTTTCTCTCCTAAATTGGTACTAGAATTTTTTTTCTATCCGTTGTCTGACCACTCAACTTAGCGATTATTGATTGGAATTTCCTTCATAGATTTCTCATCTTGGTGAACTTTTGGTGTTATCACTTATGGACATCGTAATCTATATCTTTAGCTCTGGAAGCTTAACTACCACTTCTTTACCTGTATGCCTACCCTTTTTATTAGTATCCTTGTTGTTTGGAAGTCTCCCTCCGATTCATTTGCAGATCTTCTTCTTACTATTACTACTCCAAATCGATCCTTTTGGGAAATTTATTTTCTTATCTTTGTTAAGTTATCATAATGCTTCTTTATTGAGTTTATCAGGCGTCCATTTATCATTTGTCGTTGCGTCTTTGTTAATCATATCCACATTGCTAATTATTTCCACTTAATGTCGTGAATTCTGCCCCTTGTCTTCGATCAAGAAGGTATATTGCTTGTGTTTAATTGATAAATCTCATTCCTTTCAACAATTATTCCTGGATGGTTTAATGGGCTTCTTTATTGTAAGGCGTCTAGAAGCCTAATTTTGGGCTTTTTTGTCCTGTCTTATGGGCATGTTCACAAAGGAAAAGGCTCTCCATGGGCAGCATCTGCTTCGGCTCAAAGCGAATAGGCTGGCAGTCTTGAAGCGAAGGAGAATTCTTTAACTGTTCGGTGTCGGCATCTTTTCCTACTTCTAACTGTTCTCCTAACCGGGAAAGGTAATCGGCTAACCGGGAATTCATCTTCAGAGCTAAGTCCCAAGGAGGCGAGGTTGGAATGTACGGCGAGGTTAGCGTCTCGTCCTATGAATGATAGCCTTTGAAGGCGCCACGGATGCTGACGGTAGTAGTTTATGTTAGCCGCTTATCCGGTGCCTTCTTTACGACTTTCGACCAAGCCATTATTGAAGAAACTCTTGTTTAGTCGACGTCGTTCCCGCCTCCTTGTGGTGCTTTTTCAACCCCTTGCTTTGACTTGGTAAATTGCATCTGGATTCGCTCCAATTCCAACAGATACCGCATTATCTGCATCACCAGTTCTAGGCGTATACTATGTTCCAGAGCCTTTAGTTTAGTTGCGGAGTTAGAAGCTACTATATATAGATAGTGCCCGATTTCTATATCCTGCCTGCGAATCGAAGCTCTTATCTCTCTAGCTCATGAATAAATCACCCGCCGAAAAGGAATAGCCGGAATAGAATGAAGGAATGATTCAATCTTCCATCATTTCAGAGCCGACGCCTCCTTTTCTGAAGAGATTTGAGATTACTAATCAACGTAAAATTTCCCGATTCTCTTTTTCTTCCTTTCACTGTCTTCTGAACAAAACTTTAGGTAACTCATTCTCGGTATTCATTTTCCTTATTACTCTTTTAGATTCCCCCCCCTTAGTTCTTTGGACTCGTAAACCTCCCCTTACTCGGGTCATGGTTATATGTCCTCAGCGTTCCAATATTACTGCTTCTACAGAGTTTAAGAGTGTTGGATACGTCCGTAATCAATAAATGGCTGATGCGAAATCGTCGTACGTAGATCCTTGAACATAATGGAAGTTTCACTTACCATCTTCAATTCCTAGTATCGATTTATAGGTTATATGTCTTGTATGATGCAATCCTTATATCACTAATAATTGTTTGCTCACAGACACACACACAACTATTCTTAATAAAATTGTCAACATACCTGATTACATTACTATAAGTAACATTAGAAGCAGCTATTTTCCCTGGCTCAAACTCGGGCATTCATACACTCTGTGGCTTTTTCTCCCGCACCAATAATATTCTTCCAGATCACCTGGGCACCGTCCATAATGTACTTGTCCACACTGATGGCATAGTGACTGAAATCTCTTGGGACATTTACTGGACCTATGGCCTAAAGCTCCTCATCCAGAACATAACTCAATGTCGGATAAACATACTCCATCATGTCTCTCTCCATATTACTGACATCGCTGAGCATTTCGGGTATTTTGAGGAGAATTGGCTAAGTTGTAGAGTTTTTGTTTCTGGTGTCCCCGTCTGTGGAGTTTGTTTCTCAGATACGAGCCTTGTGTGATATTGAGTTTTCCGCTTATGCGGATTTTTTCTCATTGCAACGATGGAACCTCTACGGAGTAGCTCCCGCTTCAGCTCCCACCGGGACATTTAGTGACTCTGCCTCGGCGGCCTATTTTCCGTTGAAGCGTGTCCGCATAGGAAAAGTTGATTCTGCCTAAGTGCAATCATTGTTTCAGATCAGAACCTTAAATGCCCTAAAATGAAATCATTTCCCCAAAACATTCTCCTATGATTAGAGCTAGGCAAGGAGGGGGTTTCTTGAATAGTCCATCATTGTTGAAAATGAAGTAATTATTCCAACCTTATATGAACCTTTCCAAGAAAAACTCAACTTTTTATTTTAAAGCCCTTTTTTCAAAACTTTGAATCAAAATAAAGATGATATGCTATGAATTTTATTTTTGGCAAGAATTTAAAAACTATTTTATACAATTATTCGCAATAAAACATACTATGAAACATGAAGGTCAACCGTATTCTACGAATTCTTAATATCGGGTTGTCTCACTCCTTTCTCGAGAATTTATCAGAATCTTTACCGCGAACTCTGATTTTTAACAGATTTTTCTTTTTTTTGTAAAAACCCTTTACACTTGGTTTTTCTAATTTCCCTATAAATTAGTTGGTTACTCTAAGAAATAATTATTTGAATAGAGTCCAACAACCTCTTAGTAGCTTTTATGTCTCGCGTTAAATTGAACCATAACAGATGGGGACCCCGCTAGGGATAATCCTAGGTTCTAACCATAAAGGTTTTAATACAACATGTTATATTGTGAATAATTGCTTATATGTTTAATTTTTTGCAAATATAACTTTCATGGCATGCATATCATAAACTCCGCCAAGTGACACGCACACACACTCACATCAGTGCACAGAGATGGTTATTCGATTGCAATCATTCTCTAGTAAAAAATTAATTATTTCTTGGAACACGTTGAAGACAGAGTTAGTTTGCGGTCGAAAGCATTCATAAATGATGTTGTGTACTAAGTGCTAACCTGTCTATTTGATTTGTTGAGTTGGTTAAGTGGAGGAAAATATGAACACGACTTAGATAGAGTTGACTGATCGGTGGGTATTAAGTGTAAGATCCCTGTGTGCTATATGAATTGATTTGTACTTGGCTGTGATTGACATTTTTATGAATAAGGTGACTTATGTGACTATTTGAACTAACTAGAATAGGACCTACTTGATAGTCACTTGATGTTTATGCTTGTTATGTAACTTCTATCATTGTCGACCTATGATGCGTACGGGGGTACATTGTGTTCTCATGCTACACTTGTTGCATCTTTTACGTGGATACATGTATTCGACCGATTCTGGTTGCAGCTCGGAGCACGGGAAGTTTAAGGCAGGCCACTCATCATTGGCAGCCTTGGTCTTCATGTTAGTCAGACCACCCTTATTCATTCAGGATGGTGTTGTTTATTCCTTTGTTACATTGTATCTTAGAGTCCTTATACAAGTCAGACCAGGTTTTTGGAGAACGTGTTGTAAGGGTTAAAAGTCGTGTTAATGATATTTAAGAGATTTTCTATAATATATATTTCTTCTTAATTTCTGCAAGTTTTTAAGCTATGATTGTAAAGATGATTTTTGGGATTGTTTCGCCTATCGGAGGGATAGTGTAGGTGCCACCATGACATCTGTGATTTGAGTCGTGACAGAAAGATTGGTTTTGACACGGAAGATACACCTACAATCCTTCTACAGGGGTGTAGTTTGATGGTGGTGAAAGGTGATCTTCAACTCTTGCCCGAAAAGTATGTTCCTCTCTTCTACAATGTACCCTGGTTCGCTGCTAAGAAAAAGTTCCACGTTTTCCCTGCATGTGTCTGGATCTGGTATGCTTACTTTCATCCTTCGGTAGCTTTTCACCTATTTTCATTTGCTGGGATAGTGACGTGTTTGGTTGTCTTTTCTTTACCACAGCTGCATGTTTTTTGTTATTGTTCCCTTCTAGACAACATTCTGAGCGAGTGATTTGCTTGGCACCATTTGGCTTGTATGACTTTCTCGGTTGAATTTTTCTAAGCGGGTGACTTGCTTGGAACCATCTAGATTGTATGACTTTCTTGGTTGAATTTGTTTGAGAGGGTGACTCGCTTGGAACCATCTAGATCGTATGACTTTCTTGATTGAATTTTTCTAAGCGGGTTACTCGTTTGGCATCATCTGGCTCGTATGACTTTCTCAGTTGAATTTGTCTGAGTGGGTGACTCACTTGGCATCGCCTGGCTCGTATTGTATTTTTAGCAAATTTGTATGAATGCATGAATGGCCCTTTCAGTAGTTTTATATGAATGAACCTCTTACAGCTTTTATGTTTGAATGAATGGCCCTCTTAACATCTTTTGTGTTCCAATGAATGGCCCTTTTGGCATTCGTGTTTGTATGAATGACCCTCTCAGCATGTATGTGTTAGTATGAATATCTCTCTCGGTATGCATGTATTTGTATGAATGACCCTCTCGATATGCAAATAATTGTATGCATGGCCATATTGACATGCAAATATTTATATGAATGACCCTTTCGGTAGTTTGAAACTATTGCAAAATCTAAAATAAACTTATTAGTAGAAAAATGCAATGTAGTAGTTGCAAAGTCCTAAAGATGGACAACACAATAATTTAAATAATTATTTCATTATCATTGGGTAGTGTTTCACTTTGGTGACTAGCATCTCATTTTGTTGGTTAGTGTTTCACCTCTGTGATTAGCTTTCCATTTTGTTAGGTAGTGTTTCACTTTAGTGACTAGCATTCTGTTTTATTGGGTAGCATTTCAATTTAGTGATTGGCATTCCATTTAGTCAGTTAGCATTTTGCCTTAGTGACTAGCGTTCTGTTTTATCGGATAGCATTCCCTTTGGTGACTAGCATCTTATTCAGCTGGTTAGTGTTTCACTTAGTGATTAGTGTTCCATAAGTATACCAATTGCAGGTAAACAAATAAAAAATTCCACTTTCGGGTAAAAAAAATTGAGATACCGAAAACCATGTGTTCGGACATGGTTTATGACTCCTTTGAGATTCATCGATGTGGGTGGACAAATGCTATCTTTGAAGGTTTGTGACTGCCAACGTCTTCATCTTTGTTTGATGACCTGACAAAGTCCATCCTGATGCTTTTACGGCTCTGTAGTTTGTTGGAGAGGTTGGTATTCCTCTTCAGCAAGTTATCCCATCTTGTGGTCAGGAAAAGTCATTGATGAATTGATGTTGACTTCAGCAAAAAATTGAAGAAAAGTAATTAAAGTAGTCAACATGAATGACAGTATTTATAATAGAGAAGAAAGTTTAAAGTGTAGTCGTTCGACTTATGCCGTCAGATTGGCTTTGTTTGATATATCTGATTGTCTTTGAAGACTTGATTTCCACTTCATCTGGCATGTCGAGCGTCTGATCGATAGACTTGATGCTTGACGGTGTTACCTGCAAAATTCTTATACAGGAGAAGGTATAACAGATAAAATTGGATATGAAACTGTTCGATGAGGCAATCTTCATCTTGATGGATGCCTTTACAACATTATGTTAGTTTGGCGGTGTTATTCTGTAGCTCATTGCATGTTGAGGAATGGGTATGATGTTGAAGGCCAAAATAGCCAATTTCGGGATGTCACGTAAGGTGTGTCCCTACTTGGTTTGGGGATCTCATGAAAATAGGAAACGTTGTTTGATAAAAATGTTTTTAGATATTGAGGTTTGATTGGGTAGCAATTTCCCAGTTTAAGTTGTGTCAATGACCTCCTGTGCCTATCCCTGAACAAGAATTTTTGTGACCCTCTAAAAATTATGCCGCAGTTGAGGTTGTGTCGGCGACCGCTCGTACTGAGACTAAATTGGAAATTTTGAGACCCTCTAAAAAATTCTACCCTAGTTGAAGTTTTGTCGGCAACCTCTCATGACGAGTCTTGTCAAAGAATTTTTGAGATCTTCTAAAAAATTATGCTCCAATTGAAGTTGTGTCAGTGACCTCTCATGCCCAGTCTTGTGAAGGAATTTTGGAGATCTTCTCAAAAATTCTGCCTCAATTTATACCTAAGGATATTGGAGGTTTTTTCTGGTAGTGTGACCGATTCCTCTATGGAATACCTACGTATCCCACCTCGATAAATCAGGTCATCATGTAGTATATGTAGAGAGGTAAAACAATGGACCTATTTTCCCCCAATGTTGAATTATGGGTGATACTGGGATGGCATTTGCGAATCAGATCGATTTCAAAAAGCCATGAGTGGTGATGAGTCAGGGCGCACTTGGGTTGCCCATGTATCCTAAAGACTTAAATCGAGTATTAGAGACAAGTGATGTCCGTCATTCGAGCATAGGAAAAATATGCTTGCAACCTCTTAATTATAAATGTGGCCAGAAACACATCCATAAGTAAGAATTTACATGGACATAGTTTCCACATTTCTTTGAGAACGTTGTCATCTTGATCTATGAAAAAGGAGACTGAAATTATTGTAGTGTTGAGTTATGTTTGACTAAACACTTATGTTCTCAAGAAATGATTGGTAAAAGGAGGATTTTTTTAAAGTGAGCCCCTATAGGCCTTGTGGTTGGCACAAGTTTCGGCTTTTGGTTGGGGAGTTCAGTATTCCTCTTTAGTATACTACCTCAGTTTATGGCAAAGGAAAGTTGTTGAAGACTTGAAGTTGATTTATGCAAAATTCAAACAAAACCATTAGCGCAATCAAAGGCAATGACAATGTAGTTGTTAGAATTGAGAGCAGAGTTAAAAATGTCATCATTCGGCTTGTGCCATTAGATAGTCTTTTGTTTTATATCTTTGCTCGTCGTTGAATGATTCGATATCCGCTCTGACAAATTTTTGATGATCATGGTTAGCCAAGTGATGCCGTTGATCTTTGATACTTGGTCTCGATGTGTTACTCTTTAGCATGTATGTGTGATTGATAGACCTGGCGCACCATTTGTTTGTCTCCAAAGACTAGATGTAATCATGTCTTTGGTGATCTTTTGGAGTTTGATATTGATTTCTGACAATGTTTCTATCATTCAAAGTTTACGTGCAATTACTGCGACATTCGAATAGTACTATTAGTAAATCATAATATTGCTAACATAAAACAAGAGTTAGAGATGAAGTCGTTTTGCCTTATGGTGATTAAGGTGCGAAAATCCAGTTGGTGCCCCACAACCTTGATTCCAGATGTTGTTACCTATAATATTTCAAGAACAAGTGTTAGTAAACATAACAAAGTGAAAGGAATAAAATTAAAAATGGGATTAGAGGTAAACCCTTTTTGCTTATAAAGATAAGGTCGTGGTGGGCCTAATAACGCCTTTGGTCAAGATTGGTGCCGAATCGGGGATCATCTCTTTGTAGCTTTCTCGTCCCTGCGCTCACAAAAAAATTTATTGGGGTAAAAATGATTGACTCGTGTTGATCCCACCAAATGTGTCATGATAGACTGGTGGTAATAGGAATATGAATCCCGGGATAAGTGTTGAGTGGGTCGAGGGCTAAATAGCCGATCTAGGGACATCACGTAAGGCACGTTCTCATTTGTTTGGATGCTCGTAAAATGGAGGAGTTGTTTGTTGAATTGGGTAACTTTGGGGTTTGAAAAAGGATATAAAAGTTGTCAAACTTTTTTTGAACAAGTTGCCCCAATTTTCAGTCCTTAGGGTACTTAATTCAAAATGTTCACGAATGAAGATTTAAAGATTTGAAAAGTTTGACTGTTTCAAAAACATGCCCCAGATCTGTTCTTAGGATCCATAATTTGAAGCAGTGGAAGACCATACCCTTATGTAGGATTGCCTACGTATCTTGCTGGAACAAGAATCAGGTCTAACGTAATTCGAACTTGAAACTGACATATTAGTCCATTAATTTTCAAAGAGACGGTGGGTGGATGGTAGTGTTCGAATAATATTTGTTGGTTGTTCGACATTTTTAATGTTGTCACACGGATAACATAGCGCATGGGTGGGCTAAAAAGATATTATGACATGAGCTTGGTAAGATCATGATAGCGTAGCGCATGGGTGGGCTAAAAAGATCATGACTTGAGTTTTTGTAAGATCATGATAGCATAGTGCATGGGTGGGTTAAAAAGATCATGACTTGAGTTTTTGTAAGATCATGATAGCGTAGCGCATGAGTGCGCTAATAAAGATTATGTATTGAGTTTTGTAAGATCATGATAGCTAGCGCATGGGTGGGATAAAAAAGATCATCGCTTGAGTTTCGTAAAAGAAACCCTTTGGTGGTCCCCACAAGTCAAACAAAAGAAAAAAACTCAAAAGGTAATTGTGTTAGTCCATCGGTCATAATAAAGCATGTATTATTTGTTTTTCTTAAAACAAAATAGTTCAATATTCGGATGAAATAGGTGACTCTAAAAGAAAACCCATGGAGAGAACTTATCGGACAATATTTTCATCGTTTGACTGAGTTTAAGACTAACAAAATGGACTAAGTTGAGGGAAGATTCGAGCGTTCGTACTCGAGCATGGGTGTGTATTTGGAAGGCTTTTATGGAGTAACAAAATTTATGGGTTCGTGAATGAGTCCAAACTGATTGGGTGCCACTAAAAAATGATCGATGATGGGTGTGCTTTTAGGCAATGAAAGTGAATTTTAGGAACGACATGGTCGACGACAATTGAACGATGACCGGATGACATTTCTGACAAACTTAGGATATTTGGACTGTGATGTAGGATTTCGAGGTCTTAGGTGATTTTGAACTTTGAGGGTGGACTTTAAGAGGGTTCGACTTTCAAGTCTTATGTGCTTAAGGACGTTCTAAGATTTGACATCGAATAGTGGACCATTCATGCTTAAAGCAAATCAGATGTTTTTAATCATAAAAAATCAAATCGACATACAAGAGGCAGATTATATAGCACACAACATGTAAGCAATACATATCGCGTTCTAACATACATGTGACCTTTTCAACCAAAGGTAAGTCTATCGATTTGAAGGATGTAGATTCTATTAAGACGTTTCGTTTGCCCCAAATTTCTTACAAAAAATTATAAACGTACCGAAAGGGGATATATAATAAGGGAACATGATATATAAATGTCAGTCCCACGCTGGGGTACAAATTCTAAATTTAGCCATCATGGGGGTCCTCCATTGTCTCTCGGACTTTCCAAACTCCTTTAGGATGAAGTCTAAAATGTAGAAATTCCCAACCCCAAGAACAAATGATTCGTGTAACGGCATGTACATCCTTCCATTTTTTTCACATAGTTAGATGCAGTGTCTTCAGGTCATACACCGTCTTGACACAAGGTAGCCTGCTAATGGGTTCAGATACGTCTAAAATATCCAAACCCGTGTAGGTAAGCGTGTGCTAGTCCATTGGGATTTGGCTTCGCTCTATCCTAGAAAACCTATAGTGCTTTTTCGTATGACTGGGGACTCGAGCGGACTACTCGAGGTTCTTGCACGATCTAAATTTTCAAGAAAGGTAACGTCCTAAATGTCATGTAGCCTCTTGTTTATAAGTGTGTCATGCAATAAACCCATAAACAAGACTCTACTAGACACTAGACACCCCTTAGGACTGACCTACTCTGATACCACTTTGTCACACCCCAATCTTGGGGGGCTCGGCACCCGGCACCCAAAGGCCCAAGCGTATCGATCCCAATACCTAAGAGATATACTTAATAACTCATGGGACGACTAGGCCTCTAATACATACTCCATTGAATAGGGACATAACTAACTGCACGCAGAAAAGGCCAAAACCATGCATATATAGCACAAGTCCGACAAGGCCGACATATGCATAATAAATCTACTGAAGAGGCCGAAGAGGCCACACATGACCATCACACATACACAGTTATCCACAAGCCGCTAGGGAGTATACTGACAACAACTGGTCGGTACAGGACCTCACCATACCCAACTGTATACATATGCACATCTGTCATACATATCCGCTCATTACCAAGCTCCGAGAGAATGGAGCGTGACTAACATCAGCTGAGTCGAGTCATATTGTAAGAAACCCCTCTGCACTGCTACTTACACCTATAGCTGAAATGTAGTGCCCCCAAAAAGGGACATCAGTACGAAATAATGTAATGAGTATGTAAAGCATGAATAACAATATAAATATGTAAGTTGTAAAGAATAGCATAAATGTAGTGTGGAGCGATAAGCTGAGAATGAAGGCATAAGCAACCTGGATGCCATATAAGGAGAATACTGAACCTCTGAACTTAATACAGATTATCTAGAATATGCCTTCTCTGTTCAACTGTCCTCGTCTTATTGTGTGAGGTGCTTACCATGTCACTACTCTTAGGTATATGTATGCATATGAGATAATTTATGCATGTGTTGCGGCACGCGCAACCCTATCCGTTTATATGTGTATGTAATTGAACGTAAAATCCCATCCAATATATATATATATATATAGCGAAACGTACAACCCGATCTAATATATGTATCTCAATTTCTTTCCTGTCTGTTATCCCCTTTAGATCCTCGGCCGTAGTTTGGTATCAGAGCCATAAAGGGTTGAGATAGAGAGAAATATGTCCATATCAGATGAAATTCATGTTTAGAGGTTTAGGTTCTTCTAAGGTTTTTTGCCTAGGATGGTCCAGGGTAGTAAGTCCTCAAGGGTGTAGGTAGTCAGACTCCGTGAAACGCCTGGGATTGTAGGAAGAATCCGAGTTTCAAAAATAGGGTTTTATATACATGGATCCGTTTCTCAACAGATCTACTTCTTATGTTTTTGGTTCATCTTCTTCCATGGATTCAAAGAAGATAATAAATTCGGAAGAAATCGTTATACAAGATTTTGAAAAATTGATTGATAATTGGGAAATACCGAGAGTAAATCGAGATCCGATTTACAAAAATTCCAAATACCAATTTATCAAAACCAATTTCACTATTAAAACAGAGGAAAGAGATATCCAATTATCTCAACCCTTTGAAACAATCCAATTGCTTTCTCAAAATTCCTTGAAAAAACACAGAGAATGAAATTACAAATACATTCATATTGGCTTAGTCCAGGTAGGGATAAAACCCCTTACTAAGGAAGGATTAAACACTTCAATCCTTGCTATCTTACAAGATGCTAGATTCACAAATTTTGAAGATTCCTTATTGAGTTCTGTTGAGTCTAGTCTCTACACGGGACCAATATCTTTTGATTGTTACCCAAATTTCTCAGTATCTCTCAATGATAAAAATATCCAAAAATCTCTTGTCATACAGATAAAGACACACAATTCTCAAATGCTGAATGATCAATTCATGTAGCAATAATTTTTAAAATCCATTACAAAGCTATGACATTTTCTTTTGCCACAAAAGTCAGATACCATAGTAAAAAATGTGAAACACTTCTTTTACAAACAGATCTTTCCAGATCTAACACCGTAATACCAAGACCTATTAGGTGGAAGGATATTACCCTACCATAAGAATGGATTCTGGAAGGTGTAGTTAAATCTGAACCTGTAGAGACTTCCCAACCAAATACCCATCTTAGAGAAATAACCCAATACCAGGATGGTAGAGTTAGTCTATCATTCCATAGAAGATCTACGAGTAGTAGATATGATGATACTAGTTCCGTAGAAACCCTAGACTTAGAAAGAGTCTCATAGATTCCTTCGCTAATAAATACTCCTTACAAAACAAAACCTAGACAGTCTACATCAGATTTACCCAATCTAAGAAACGTAGACTACACCAATGAAATACCTAGACCCGTTTATGAAAATTTCACTGTTAGAGAAAAGATAGAGAACCAAGAACCTACTAGTCCGACATTTTCTTCAATAATAGAGAACATAGTTAACGAAATTATAGTTTTAGAAAAAGAATTCCAAATTGATAAGAAATTCCTACAAAATGATTTTTATGAAAATTATAACCTAGAAAAAGAATTTGGTTCTTCAAAAACTTTTTATATACTAGGACAAAAATATAAGAAAAATTCTATGATTTTGTAAATGAACATAGGATAAGCATCCTATTCTTTGACTGGTTTGAAATTTATTCCTCTGGAAATTCCATAGAATATCCCTTTTCTAAAACGGTAAATCCTGTTACGACTAGGAACAAAACACCGGAGTGGGAAACCCTAGCTGCTTCTAGGAAAGTCCAGTCCAATCACCCTCCTCTACAAGGTATTAAGCTAAACATTCATGGCTGCCCTGTAGACGCAATTCCTCTTAAAAATCCAACAGAGGATGAAAAAACAAATACGAAGAATATCCTCGCACATAATAATTTCACCAATATTAATCTAAATACCATAGGAAAACAACTGGATAGTGTGGAAAAACACATCAAAAACCACCCTTTAGTCACTATAGATTACCAGAAACGACTAAGGACATGAAATTGAAAAGCCAAAGCCCAATATTTAAATCCTTTCAGGTGTCCAAAGATGGTGTCAATACTATTTGACAAAACAAGTCTGAATTTATTCAGGCTATACAAGATCAATTGAGCAAAATTAGGACATCCAACAGTTCTAATACAAAACACATTTTGATTCAGATACCCACAATCATCCAATCAATTAACAACTTTAACATATGATTCTGATAACGATGATACATTAGAAAAATTCCAAAATAACACACCACTTGTTAATAAATGGATTGGAAACAACCCATACAACAAGTACAACAACAATTGCAGATAATTCCTGCTCCAGACCTAGGAATAGTAAAACCCCTTGCTCAATCCCGTTTTAACTCTTCATCCATTTATGATTGGAACAAAGATGGGATGACTGAATATAATATCCTTAATTTCCTCTAACAAATGACCATGGCTGCAAATGCCTACAAAATGCAAAATTGTACATAAGATAATACTATTGCAGAACTGCTCATCGCAGGATTCTCTGGTCAATTGAAAGGTTGGTGGGATAATTATCTCACTGATCAACAAAATGAAGACATCATCAATTCGATTAAAACTGATGAAGAAGGAATACCGATCCTTGATGAACAATGTGAACCCCTACAAGATGATGTATCAACCTTAATTCTCATAATCTCTTTAAACTTCATAGGAGATTCTTCGCACTTGAAGGATAAAAACGCCGAGTTACTTTCAATTCTCAAATGCAAAAATCTTAGTGATTTCCAATGGTACAAGAATTCTTTCTTAACTAGAGTTATACTTAGGAAAGATTCCAACCAGCCATTTTGGAAAGAGAAATTCCTAGCCGGACTACATACCCTTCTAGGAGAAAAGGTTAGGAACAAAATCAAGGAGAATTGTTGAAAACAGATTATACCTTACAGTGAGTTTACATGCGGACAACTAGTCAGTATAACTCAACAGGAAGGTCTAAAGATTTGCCAAGACCTAAAATTATAAAAACACCTCAAATTGGAGCTAATAAGAACTAAGTGCGAACTTGATACTTTTTGCAAACAATTTGATACAAAAACCTCTCCAAGTTGTACAGGAAACTGTAGCAAGACTCATAAATCCCTTATGAGTACTTCAAAAGGTTACAAAAAGAGGGGCTTCAGCAAGACTAACGAAGAGTATTATAAAAATCCTTATAAAAATTATGCGTTATTCCAGGAACAAACCAAATCCCAAAAAAGACTTATTCCAAATACAAAGATATTACATGTTACAAATGCCAGCCATACTTCGAGATACTGTAAAATGAATAAAACATTACAAGAAAACTAGACAACGAGGTGACCCAAAAAATCTCAAATCTTCTCGTAGATTCCTCTAATTCAAATGCCGAGTAAGAACCTGACTATTTTTCTATCTTCAGAAGACAATAAAGCCATTCAAATAGATGAATTGCTCACGACCAGTTCATCTGAAAAATCTGATAACGGTAAGGGAAAACTCGTATGTGTTTTAACCAAAGACCAAGAATTCATGTTAGATCCATAAGCACATAGATATCCAACACCAAAAGGATTACTTGAACAAACTCCTCAAGTCCTTTACTGACGAGAAAAAGGATAATTGAAATATGATTTTACCAAATACTTCCAAAAATACCTACGACTTAACTAATATCCTGAAAAGGGGTAAAAGGATGAAATAATCCAAAGAAACACCAGTTCTAGAATTACAAAAAGAGATAAAACAAATAAAACTGGAGATCAAGGTTCTAAGGGAAAAACAAGAACAAGATTTTCTGTTAACAAAAACAATTCTTTCAAAAGATACCTAGGAAAGTACTGAGTCCGATGATTCTGATTCTGAAAATCCAACAGAACCAAAAAAAGACTTTGCAAAGAAAAATCTAGAAGAAATCCCAAAAGAATTCCTCACTGTCTTAAGACATATCACGTCAAAAAACATACCTACTTAGAATAACCCTTAAATTCCCAGGAAATTTTAGGATCACTATAATTGCTCTTTTTGACATGGGAGCAGATTTGAATTGCATAAAAATAGGGTTAATAGCAGAAATATTCCATGAAAAAACCCATGAAACTTTAGCAGATGCTAATAATACTAAACTAGAGATCAATTCCCAAACCAGTGCGTCTATTATTAATGAGGGTATTACTATAGCAACATCTTTTGTTTTAGTAAAAGACACACACAATTCCGTCATCCTAGGAACACCGTTTATAAATCTTATCACCCCTTATAAGGTAGATAATGATTTCATATCTTTTGATTTCAATAAAAAGAATTTAAAATTCCATTTTCTGACAAAACCAAAAGCTAGTGACCTCGACCTGATAAAAACCTATTCTTATCATCTAGAAGAATTAAGGAATAATTTTTTAGATCAGAAACCTGAGTCACCGAGAACCTATGATACCCGTTCCATCAAATTGATTGATACCTTTGCATATATAAAAATTTTAAAGTATGATTTACAATGTCAAAAATATTTCCAAAATATTGCATTAAATAATATTTTCTGCAAATGATTCCCAATTTTTCTAACTTTAAAGAAAATCTCTTAACTCGTGATTTTCCCAAAAACAGGAGAAAAAACCAACAAATCCCTGATACTAGTTACAACGCAAAGATGTCCTATCATTTTCTAGCCCCACTGTTTGGGTTACAATGTCAAGAAAATGCCGAAGTCAATGATGTCATGGATGACGTCATTCTCCACTCAGATGAATAGTTAGATTCCTTTTTAATTAACAAAATGACATGTAAAACTCCTATAAAATGAGACCCCCTAAGATTTTTCTTTCACATTTTCTCTTTCATACATTTCAGATTATAGAGAGAAGTGAGAGCTCCAAAGAAAATCCCCTTTAGTTAGATCAAAATACCCCTCATATGATTCAGTTCATATGATCCAAAATTCCCAAAATAAATTAGAAATTCCCAAGGTAGATCTCTTGATATAAATCTTTATAAGTTTTAATATTTTAAATAAATATGATTATGGATGGTATTACCCCCTAATCTTTTAAATACTTCATACTTTTGAATTCTTTAAATTCCTGCATCAAATACTTGGCTGGTTCTACCGCCTATTTAAATTTCTACAAAACCTTTGAATTATGGTTTCCTTAAACTGGAACCTTAATTGTAAGTTAATCATACTCTTTACTTTCTGCATATCTCAATTCTCTTTAAATTCTTCAATCCCTTATATCTCAATTCCTTCCCTCTATGTTATCCCCTTTAGATCATCGGCCGTAGTTTGTATATATATATATATATATATTGCAAAATGTGCAACCCAATCCATTTATGTATATGTTCATGATTATATGCATGATGTCAATGCCAATGAGACTATATCAATACCAAAGGGGAACTCGGGATGCGAACAACATATTATGATAACAATGGCTCTGTGGCCCTTATTGACACTTATAGACTCTTTGAATTTACTTTTAACCTGACTCTTGGTCGACTCGATGATTCATTATTAAAAATTCTTCTTCTTGAGGATGTAGGATAAGTTTAGTAACCAACAACATGGATCATAAGAATATGAATTAAGCGATGAATACTTCTCAACAAGAGACTTTTGATAGATAATAAAGTGCAATTCTCACATTTCTTTATGAAAATGATAACTTTCTATATTCATGCTTTTGAAAGAAATGAATAACCTTACATACCTGGCTCTTGTTGCTACAACCGCTTTACAAGTCATTGCGCCTCTCGTGAATAGCCATATGTGTCATACAAGGAATTAACATCAATATCGACTCTAACTTACATAAAAACTTCGTTTAAGTATCTTATCGACATCCTTAACCACTTCGGGTTCTTAGACACCTTTACAAGGGATACTTACAAGATTCAATCTCGTGGATCAATCAAAATACCATTTCCGTAGAAACTTGATTAGGTATTCTCCGACAACTCTTAAGCAAAAATAATTCCTTAACTTCTCTTTTACGATAATTTTCATGTGAATTACTGTCACAACCTTTCAAACCTTATGTTCCTTAGGATATAACATAACTAATCAATTCCATCATCTAATACGACTCATATTTAATATAAAACAACCCATCAATTCATGTTATGCATATTTTACAACTTTACGAAGCTTTGATCATGTATACTTTTTCATAACTTCTTCCAAATCAACAATTAATCATAATCATAAATATAAAGGGATATAATTTACCTTAATACTCCATAATTCCTCAAAACAGTGAGCAACATGACCAACAAGGGTTTTCCCAAATCCCACTTGATACGGGAAGATTAATTATATGGTAATTACAGACTTTATAGCGTTAATCTTACGTAATCGAACTTGTCTTGATCTTGAGGTGTGATCACATCATGGAGAGTACTTGGAGAGAATTCTAGGGTTTGGTATGGAGTAAAAATAAATTTTAATTGGGAATTTCTAATATAAACTAGTCAAAAATTCTCCATTGCCGTACTTTGACGGTACACTCGACGGACCATCAAATTTTCGATGGTCCATCATTCTTCCAGTCAATCTTCCAGGAAGGTTGATAGCTCACCTTGGGAAATTGATGGTCCATCAAAGTATTTTACAGTCCGTCCTTTGTCCCATCAAATTTCTAATTTTTCCCTTTTTCATCAAAACATACTTTTTGTGATCTGTTTAACTCTCGAGCACTCCGGTACCTTTGTAAACAAGCTGTAGACCTTCATTTTCCTTCCGTAAGGTTGTACCTTTTCCAAAGAATTTGATAATCCTTGATGATACAATGAAACACACGGGATGTAACATCCTTCTCCCCTTAGGGACATTCGTCCGCGAATGTTGGAAATATTCTAACTCCTAAGATTTCCAGAAATTTTGGCAGAGTTTCCTTTGTAAATAGGACTATTCAAAACTTTTCAAGCAGCCTAAAACATGTATTTAATCGGCCTCACATGACCACTTATACTTGTAGAATTTAAAAAATGTTTAACCATAACTTACCTTAACATCCTTCTACTAATATATGAGCTGCTCTTGATACATTTATTCCAACATATAAGATACATGATCCATATTTGATAAATTAAATAAGAGTATAGGGGTTATACAACACGAATGCTAATGGAACATCTAAATCATTCTCGTAGAGCAATCCTTGGGTCCCATAACATTTCTTCAAAATGATCTTGCGGAATAGGGATTATCTCGCCCTGTTGTTGATAAAATTACACTGATGTGCATAATTGGTATATTCTGAACCTTCACACAATTGTACTTCTTCTTCATACCATTATATGGTTGCATTCTGTCTAAATCATTGTATTCTGACATTTGGGCCACATTCTTCCTTTCCGTAGTATAATATTCATCTTATGATAAGGTTTAGATATCCGAGTACATAGGTACGAAGCATAAGATTATGATGAAAGATTGTGGCATGATTATCGCTAAAGTCGAGGACGTAGAAGTATTGGAATTATCTGAATCCATTCTTCTTCCATTTTTCATCTTTCCCTCATGATAAGGTCCTTTTATGGTTCATAAACTCTGAGCAGCCTACTGGTCCAAAAACTCCTTTTGTCCATACATTTCTTTCCCACTCATATTTGGAGTATTTCCTATATAAATGTCTCCAATTGGGACTACTCTATGTTTGTTAGTACATAGGGACTACGCTATTCTTTCATAATTTTTTTTTCGAATCTGATATCGTTACTTTCGACTCCTTTCTTTTCTTGTGACATCGATAAGAGTTCTACTCTTTTTCCGTGTGTAATTATTTATTCACCGATCTGGCTGCATGTCTCTTACTAGCCATCAATCCTTATTTCAAATTTGCTTCCAAATTCTATATGTTCACTCTCGGCCAGGGTCCAGTAGTCCAACCTGAAATCTTCATTAGTTATCTTAGGACGGGTAATATGGAAATTCTGAATACTCAAGGCTCCTTTTAAATTGGACCTTGAATTATTTTGTTGTCTTAACGAGAAATTGTGCCATAGATTGTGATAGTTTTCGAAATAAACCTTTGATCAAACCTTCATTGTATAGCAAGACTTAGTCATTACCATGCAGACTGACGACTCACTTTGGCATTAGTATTCTGATTACGTAATGGTCTTTACAGATCCCCGGTTCACTCAGTAATCCATATGTAATACCTCAACTTCAAAAGAAATTCTTCTTGATGCTTAAAGGGGCTTCAGATGAGACGATTTGTCTTGATGCTCCCAGTTCCCAATATAAGGAAGAATTTGTATAACCATAAATTCATAGGGGGTATCACCCAATTTCTATTATAGTTGGCCATCTATTACTTCGTTGGGCCAGTTCTTTTCTATGATTTTTTAGTGACACTTATTGTTCCACAGTATACAACCCTATGGTCCATTACCTTCCTACTCTTTACATCTGATCCTCTTGCTTCTTGCAGTATCTCGAGTTTATATACTTATTAGGCGATGCTATGTATTCCGAGATAGACTCATCATTTCCTTAGTTATACCTCATATTTGCTCAAGAATCCTCTCTCGATTTATATCGTTTGTCAAATATTGAAAACAAGGCATTTTCTTCTTTTCGATGTTGTTTCTTCTTTTCTTTCTCTTATTACTATAGCATTTACTATACCCACTGGCTTTGTACTCATGATCTCCCAAGAATAATATTTCTTTCATACTAAGGGAACGTACTTGCCCCTTGTAACCTCAAAATCGCTTATACTTCACATTCGACCATTCATTCGTTGGGTATTCCTTGTACACCCAATTCTTCGAAGCAACATTTGATGTACTAATGCTATATCCCGATATCATTCATGCTAGGAGTTATTCCATTTCATTTTTCATTGAAGGCTTTACTTTTACAAGATGTTGATCTACTGATATTCCTTCGTACTTACCATATTTTAGTCAATGTTGTCATCCTTGTTCCTCGATTTGTCTTCCATTATACCGGTATAATTAACTTTGTGATCACAATATCATTCTTCTTATGAGGTCTCAAATTCATTTGGTAGTTAAATTTTTTGTCACCACCCATTCGTTCATCTTTTTCCTTGTTCCTATTTTTTTAGCAGTTTTTTCTTATCGTTTACTTTAGATCAATTCTTCGTTGCCTTGCCCTTTACCCACGTCGGACTTCCCTCTCTCTTACTCCACTCATATATATTTAAACACCTCCCAGTGAACCCAAGGCTTGGCATACTTAATCCGATTCATAATTGGATTCATCCTTGATACTTACTTCGGGTTTTCTCTCCTAAATTTGTACCAAAACTATTTTTCTATCCGTTGTCTGACCACTCAACTTAGCGATTACCGATTGGAATTTCCTTCATAAATTCCTCATATTGGCGTACTTTTAGTAACCAACGGCATGGATCATAAGAATATAAATAAGCGATGAATACTTCTCAACAAGAGACTTTTGATATATAATGAAGTGCAATTCTCACGTTTCTTTTTAAAAATGATAACTTTATGGATTTATGCTTTTGAAAGAAAGAAATAGCCTTACATACCTAGCTGTTGTCGCTACAATCGCTTTACAAGTCCTCGCGCCTCTCGCGAATAGTCATCTATGTCATACCATTTGGGTTCTTAGACACCTTTACAAGGATACTTACGGGATTCAATCTTGTGGTTCAATCACAATACCATTTCTATAGAAACTTGATTAGGTGTTCTCCGACAACTGTTAAGCAAAAATAATTCCTTAACTTCTCTTACACAGAATATTTCATGTGAATTACTCTCACAACCTTTCAAACCTTGCGTTCCTTAGGCCATAACATAACCAATCAATTCCATCATCCAATTTGACTCATATTTAGTATAAAACAACCCATCAATTCATGTTATGCAAATTTTACAACTTTGCGAAGCTTTAATCATGTATATTTTTTTATATCTTCCTCCAAATCAACAATTAATCATAATCATAAATAGAAAGAGGATAGAATGTACCTTAATACTCCATAATTCCAAAAAACAGTGAGCAAGTTGAGCAACAAGGGTTTTCCCAAATCCCACTTGATACGGGAAGATGAATTCTATAGTAATTACGGACTTTATAGCGTTAATCTTACGTAATCGAACTTGTCATGATCTTGAGGTGTGATCACATCATGGAGAGTGCTTGGAAAGAATTCTAGGGTTTGGTATGGAGGAAAAATAAATTTTAATTTGGAAATTTCTAATATAAACTCGTCAAAAATACTGCACCTCCGTACTTTGACGGTATACTCGACGGACCGTCAAACTTTTGACGGTCTGTCATTCTTCCCGTCAATATTCTAGGAAGGTTGACAGCTCACCTTGGGAAATTGATGGTCAATTAAAGTATTTTACGGTCCATCATTTGTCCCGTCAAATTCCCAATTCCCCCTTTTTCGTTGAAACATACTTTCTGCAATCTGTTTTAACTCTAGAACACTCCGGTACCTTTGTAAACAATCTGTAAACCTTTACTATTATCTTGTCGTGCAAATTTAGTATAAACATACCTACTGATTATCTTGTCGTGCAAAATTAGTAGAAAATCAACTAATCACTCTAAAAACTTCCCATGACCATTTTTTACCTCCTCAGTACATACCAAGTACCCGTGTAAACCAGTAGAACTGTCAAAATCATTGTCATCCGAAGAATATCATCAATCCTACTTGAAAACATCAATGAGAATCGGTAACACTGCCATACCTCCATTCCGAATTAAAATCCAACGCACCCTTATCGGTGGTTTACTAGAATACTATAAGTCCCCTAGGCAATATAAGCACCGATCACCCGACCCCAAATGAACAAGTTTCACCCGGATTAAAACGCTCAATTTCTAAATCATCGATACTAACCCGAACTGATTCCAAACATAACTGATAGGCTTTCCATACGCATGCGGTGACCTATTCCATCCTTTTTTCTCATAAGTAATCAATCATGTGCCGTCACCCACGACTTCAAAAGGTGGATTCTATCCAAAGAATTAATTTAGTATCCAAGAACTATACCTTATGACTGTAATCTTCATGTTCCTCAACTTCTACCCAATATACAAATCTATTAGAACCTCATAAACTCTAATTACATCAAATATTCCTTGTACTCTCTCTTAACTAGCCCACACTCTGGACACCTCATTGAACCTATATTTGTCATATCTCGCTAGTTACCATCCTTACCAATTCCTGACGTATCAACCTTACCATGCACCTTACCTTGCGTAATTTTTTCAATGTCTTTAATACCTTAAATACACACCCATGCTATTAGTCAACAACGCTTCGACATAACCTACCACCAGTCACCAATCACAAACCCCACGGAACATTTGTCATAACACTTAGCCAATCACTGTGAAATTACTCCTTTGAGCGTACTAAACAATTTTACCATATCGGAAAATAACGCCACCATAATCTATACCTAGCTCAAATAATCCTACTACTTTGAATCCAAATCCTTTCCTTTGTCCGAAGATGTACCTTACTCATCCAGATTCTCGATCAACTATACATTTATCTTAATTCTCCATTTTTCCTATTCCATTCAAATCACATTCATCACTATCGACGGATCATCACTTAAACCCACTCAAATTATACCTCAATATCATAAGTTCTGCAAATATAGTTGAGCCGATATTGGAGATAGTAGTATACCATAATTGTTCCTATTGACCAACACCTCCCTCGAGGGTATTTATATGATGCTTTCATGCGAAGAACCTACCCTTACCTTATTTTGCCAAACCAGAACACGTCCAACTAACTGTGCGATTTTCCATGTCCTTCGGTCAATTCCAAAGTCATTATATTGGTAATTATAGAACTTCTCAAGTATTAACCTTTATATACCATGCCCACAAATCTTATCCAAGAACTAGATGCAACACTCGGTTATTCCTTAAATAGAACTCATCACTTGTCCAGCGCTAGAGTCATTCCTATTAGTCGATCACTAGCTCCTATTAGCATATGATGTAGTCCAACATACCAACTCATATAAGATCCCTTAGACTCACTTTGTGCAAACAACTGTGAAACAAATAACAAATTAACAATCTCGTGGTTACAATAATCCCTTTCTACCACTAACCTCAAAACACCAAATCACCCTAAAAAACACCATTTAGTTGACGAAACGCGACTGTTTATTTTCTTAAGCTGCACTCGTCAGAAGTAACATTTCCACCTGACCTAGAACCGATAGCTATTTCTTGAAAGAACTCACAAATCACTACTTCTCACTCTACAACTACATCTCTGCCGCATTGAAGCCTAACTTAAACTTTCATAACCTTATATGAAATTCACCCTCGTATATCTTGAAACCTTATCCTGACGAACATGTCAGGTACTGATTTTTCCCTTCATACAGTGGAGATTAATCCATCCTATTTCTTTTTCTTGCACCTCTGTATTATCATTCCCACTTTCCAAGGATATCACCGAAATGAGCAGTTACAATCATAACCCTACTAAACCAAATCTTCAAACCACAGCTGAAGACTGAACTGGGTCACGCATCCATATCATAGTGACACATTTTATACCCTACCACGCGACGTCATCACCAACCACTCACATACAAAATCAAGAGCGTGCTCCCACCATCAGTGATAGCATGGGATGAAAAAGTCTCAAATACTAATTAGAATTGACAAGATACCAATTTGAAGGAAGTAGCACGAAAGAATAAAAGAAGAGAAGATTTCTTAAATGTCTTATAGCCTATCGAGGATGGGTACAAATGCCTAGGTACCTATCCATGAGACTCTAATAAAAACTCTCCTTGTACTCATGAGACTGGTGAAGCTACAACTCTGATACTAACTTCATCATGATCTAAATCACGGGCGTCGTAGTGGCCCCTACACTATCCCCCTGGTAGGCGAACGAATCCCAACAATCAATTTTACAATCATATCTTAAACACTTGCGAAAATTAAGATGAAATTCATATTATAGCAAATCTCTTAAAAAACATTAACACATCATTTAACCCTTACAACACGTTCTCCTAAAACTTGGTCTGACTTGTATAAAAACTCTAAGATACAATGTAACAAAAGAATAAGAAACACCACCCTGAATGAATAAGGGCGATCTGACTAACATGAAGACCAAGGCTACCAAGAAGCAAAAATGAGAAAAAACAATATTGATCGAATTCCATTATTAATAGCTTGATGGCCTTATATTTGTATCCTTGTTGGAACTTTTACTCACTCCATTCTATTCGTGTTGCTATTCTGAGGTCTTGCATGCATTATATGTATATAACTATTTTTCTACTAAGTTGTGCTATAATCGGCCAAGTACGACACTATATGTGCACATCACTACAGTTGGGTATGATATTACCGAGTCCTTTTTAAGTCTGGGTATGATATGATGAGATTCGCCTCACATAGAAGCTTGATACTATATTATATGGCCCCATAGAGTGGCTTGATTTTACTTTTATGCATATGATCATGGTTATGTAAGTTGTGTGCCCTCAGTGGCCTTTTTGAATTTCAGGTTGAATTTTGTACCCTCCTCTTGTATTACATTCATTACTTATATGCTTTACCTGCCTTCCATATTCATCACATTCTTTTGTACTAACATCCCTTACTGGGGCATTATGTTTCATGCCTGCAAGTATAGATAGAAAGACATACGTACCTCTACAGTAGTTTATCTGACTCCAGCTGTTGGTCGTCGCACTTCGCTTCTTCAGGGTTGTTGTACAAAGTTGGCATACACTGTTGTTTGTATGTATAGCTATTTCGGGTATGGCGGGGCCCTTTCTCGACCTAATACTATTGTACTATTCTTAGAGGCTTGTAGACTAGTGGGTCATGTATTTGTCATTTTGTATAGCCTTGCCAGCCTCTTGTTAGTCTGAAAGTACAATGGTTATGGCCTTGTCGGCCTTATTATATATGTAAGTATTGGTTTTGCTATCATTTGTATCATGTTATCATATTTTTCCCCTTTTTGGTTGTTACTCGGAGGCCTTGTCGGCCGAGACAGTTTATGTTTATGCATGGACATATAGGTGGTACGCTCTAGCCATTCAGGCGTCGAGTGTCGGCCACACCCTGCGAATCTGGGGTATGACAAACTTGGTACTAGAGCAGGTCTGTACTAGGGAGTCTATAAGTTGTGTCTAGTAGAGTCTTGTTTATAGGTGTGTTATGTACCACACTTATAAATAAGAGGCTATATGGCATTTATGATACTTACCTTTCTTCATGATCTAGAATTGTGCTATAGAGCGGAGTCGTAAGAGTTCTTTCTATAACCCATATTGTGTTTGTGATTACAGCGATGCCTTCTTCCAACAGAGCTATGACTAGCAGAGATATTGAGGATGAATTGAGAGGGGATGCGAGTAGTATGCCTCCTAGTGGGACAGATCCGTCAGAGGACATGAGTGAGTCGCCTTTATAAGTATTATCGACTCTCGTAGTACCAGATCATGGGCTGAGGGAAGATCCTAGATCACCAGTTCCACCACCGGTTCGGTCGAATAAGGATGTTAGGAGAGCGGTGTAGATGCTAACTCAATTGGTGGCATCCTAGGCATGGCACCATCCCAGAGTAGCTTGTGCTAACAACCCCTTTGAAGGGTAAGACAGTTCACAACCTAGGGAGATTTTTGGTCAGAGACTGCCTAAGGTTACAAGATTTGAATCAGTTGAGGGTGACGAGAGGGCCAATGTAGTTGGTGACTACAGTGGGTGACAATGTGGTGATGAGTTACGGTGGTATATTCCGCATGCTAGACTTCGTGACAGATTTTGTATTATCAGAGTTCTCAGATAATGCTGAGATATGGTTCTCAAACATCGGTATCTCAAGGTCAGAGTAGTATAGGTCGAATGAGACCACCCCAACCATCTTGCAGACAATGTGGTCAAGCACATGTGGGATTGTTCCATAAAGGTAAGGGGTTTGTTACTACTAGTGTGATATCCAAAGCCATAATGTTTGCAAGTGCCCTAAGTTGATCGGTAAAGGTAAAGACAATTAGGTGGATGGAGCCCTGAGCCCAGATGCTGTTTGAGGTATGTTATTACTCTATTATCATCATCTTTACCTCATATAAACTTAGTATTGACGAGTCTTATGTTCGGAAGTATCGACTTGACCCTTATATTAGGGATTAGTTATATGGCACCACTTGCGGGATTAGACACTCTGATTAGAATAGGTTATGACCATAAAGGTAAATGCTAGTTAGATCCCCGTATACACCTGATGTAGTGGTAGAGTATGTAATGTGGTTCTCCCTTCTAAATGATTATCCTAGGTGAATCCTGAATTTACGATATTATATTACTTCGATAACTTTACGAAAGTCTAAGTTTGGTAGGAAACAAGATAAGCTATGAAGATAGGATGAAAGAAGTTTTGTTGGAGGATTGAAGAAGGTTATGAGAACTTACCCATCTCACGGTGAACCTCGCTGATGTAAATAAGAAAGTATCTTATGAAAAGATGACCCAAATCGTTACACTTTGCTCAAGAGAGTGGGGATGATCCAAAATATTGCTAAAGAGGATGGATAATTTCAAATAAGTCGTATTAAAGTTGGTTATGAAAATATTTAATGAGAATGCAAAGAACAACGTACCCAAAATAGTGACACATGTTACAAGGGCTAGTACCCATGGTAATAGAAGGCGGTATAAACCTTTTGTCTGGTTACAAAGAAGTTATATCGTTGGTGTCATAACCCAAATCATGGGCGTCGTGGTGGCACCTACGCTATCCCCAGTAGGTGAACCAATTTCCAAAACTTTTTACAAACATAACTTCAATACGATGCGGAAGGTAAGAAAAGTTAAAAATATAACAAAAACCTTTTTACTGAACATTATCCATCATTCAACCGTTACAATACTTCCTTTTCCAAAAACCTGGCATGACTCGTACAAGGAATACTAAGAATACAATAGATATAAAAGAATAACATCACCTCCCTGAATGAGTAGGGGCGACTTGACTGGATGAAGACCAAGGCTATTAGGAATGAGTGGTCTTCCTTAACCTTCATGTGCTCCAAGCTTCAACCTGAATAAATCGAATACTTGCATCCACGTAAAAGATGCAGCAAGCATAGCATGAGTACACAATGTACCCCCGTAGGCATCATAGGCCGACAATGAAAGAAGTTACGTAAGAAGCATAAACATCAAGTTGACTCTCAATAGGTCCTATTCTAAGTAGTTCTAATAGACATGTAAGTCAGCTGGTTTAAATAAGAATTCAATCACCGTCAAGTACACTTCAATTCATACAACACACAAGGATTTTAGTATCAATGCCCATGGATCGGAGAGCCTGTCTAAGTCATATTCACATTTAGCCACACATGCCTGACTTAAACCATCCATTAGATAAGTTGACACTTAGTTCACAACATCATTTTAATAATTCTTTCCAAGAGTATTGCAATTAGGGTGAACACAATGGCATTAACTCCATTGTTATCTATAGTCTTTAGACTTCATTATGACACCATGCAGTTACGACATGACACATATTAATTCTTTAAAACTTCCTCGTTATATCCTAAGTAAAAGTCTATGTCATACGCCCTTTGACTAAGGAGGAAATTATACCCACGCATAGCATACAAGCCAACAACTACCACAACGACACCTAACTAGTAACTTACTAGGCACTTTACCGAATAACACTATCAACCACCAAGCAATACATAGACACACATAATTTCCTTCAACCTACTTGATGATTCTGGCAACCTGACATCACCGACCACAATAATAGTTTGACCTCGAATACTTAGACTCATAAGTTGTAAATCACAAAACCAAATACACAGATAATCAAGCCACACATGGCAACCAATCCAGTTCAATAAAGTCAATACAATCATCCAAGTCCATCTAATTATGACAATCAATTAAGTTCCAATAATCATTCCAATCACATCACGAAACAACAAGTAGTCAATGTATAATGTATGTATGATATGAAATGAAAATACAAATGCTAGGTACCTTTCATTTCAATATACAAGGGTTTAAAAATGCCACTCAAGGGGGACCCCCGTCGTCCATATACTCATTCGGAATTTCTCAATGGATCCCAGCTTTTGGCTGTAGTATCATCATCAATCATTTCCATCAAACCAAGACCCCTTTGGAGTCATATCAATCATCTCAATGTTTCCAACAATCTCATAATATATTCTTACCTTTCCCGGTCTCATTGGACCCACAATATTTCCATACATCTCATATCAATATCATAAGAACCATGAGTGTATGAATGCAAATGACAATACAAGGCAAGTAATTAGGATGTATGAGATGCAATCAAGTATAAGAGATGATTATCACATGTTTTCAGAAAGTCATTAACTGTAATCCATGTAAAATTAGGTTTTCATATCGAAATCTATGTGATGAATAACCACAACAATATCAAAGGTTACCCACCCAAGCGTTCATCACAACCGATAAGGTGGGACCTCCAAACACGCCCAATACCCCTCAACATTTATAACTAATATGCACTTCTATTAAAGTCTACAAAAGAGAAACCGTAGCCAAACTCATTGTCGCGCGGGTGCCACGAACTCCTGATCTGTGAAGTTCTTCTGAATGAGCATCGGATGGTCGTAACCCAGAAAAGTGCATGGATGTCCTATGTTACCATACATATAATCAACATATAAGAACTATTTCAATAAGAGTAATCACTACCCAGCCCCGGGCCTACTAGGGTGAAAGGGAATTTAATTAAGAAATCATTCCACAAAGTCTATAAAATATTCAATTTAAAAGCTTTGTATTTATTTCCCATGGTCTCTAGTTTTATAAATTATTTGAAAAAGGGCTTCATTTTTTTTCTTTCTAAACACACTTAATTTCTTCAATCAATAGGTCATAAAATAAAGGATTCATGCTCCAAAACTATAGTCTTTTACTAGATAAGAACTCACTATCAAATCACACACACCCATAAAGTTTCCATCTTGGTAAGTTATTACATAAAAATCTTTATTAAATCATTTACAAGACCCTAGTCATGCTCCTACCTGATGCACAACTAAAGCTTGTATTTTAAGAATAATAAGCAAGTATTAAATCATAAATGGTGGGTTTAGAGGTTACCCAATAGTGTAGGAGGAGTAGACCACTCAAATAAGCTCCCCAAACCAACTCTCAGCTCCCATAGCTAACTTGCCAAATGGGGGCATCGATATGGGGAAGATGGGGTTTAATGAAATCTAATTATGTCATCGCGGCCACTACAGACCATCTTTCGCTGAAGCAACCATCCTGGCGAAAAGATGTCCGCTAGAGCAACCTCATTAGACCCTATGACCACACACATAAGTGAAGGGGAGGCCGTAGGTGTGCCTCTGCATGTACGTAGAAGTACCGCCAAAGCAGAACATAGACTATCCCGTAAATCATCGCATCTGCAGACCAACCTCGCAAGGGCAGCCTCACAGGTGTGCGTAGTAACTCATCCAGTCCTGAAACATACGTTCCCAATGAATTGATGTAAATTATAACAATCCTATAACTTGTTGAACCATTATATTACCAATTAACACATAATTATAGTCAAGGATTCCCCCTATCCAAAAGTTCCAAAACATAATGAGACTTATGGCCCGGTACCAGGATTTTTCGTCCATCCAAAAATATTTCCGATGGTGAATTTAGAGTTGATAGTAGACGGAAATTTCTTAAAACAAAGCAGGAACGCAAAATGACCGAGTGGGTTGTTACATCATATAGCAATTAAATAAGCATTCATCCTCGAACGGTTAGAAAGCAAAAGGAAAAAGGGAAGTCTGGCTGAAACACATAACATGAGGCTTCCACGTAGCCAGAGGAATAAAAATTAGAAGGCATTATTTAACTTGACAGGGAGTAACAACGCTAAATTGATATCATCGAGACTCGGGTATTACAGCCCATTCGGAAGCATACCTCATCATTCATAAAGTAACCCACCCCAAACTCCTGTGAAGTGTATGTAACACTACGCTGAGCAAACTTATTTGAAATGATAAGATGACTCACTCTATCCCATATTTGTTCATAAAATAGGTGGCGTCAGTTCTACTTTACGCATGAATAAAATCTAAAGTCTACACAATCATAAATAAGCACCACACATCTGCGGACTAACTTTGTAGGTGCAAGATCCCCAAGTGGCATGCTGAATCATATAAATAGTTTTAAGTAAATCAGTCTTCGGTCACTGAAGTAGAAGGGTAATCAAGGTGGTGGCTTCACAAAAGTGGAGAATTATTCTACCAAAGTAATGATGTCACATGACTAAGCCTCACAGAGGCGCCAACGCATGGGCGGTCTATTTCCGTAGAAGCAGAAATGGTGTAACAAAAAAGAATAAGGACAATCAGAAGTTCAAACACTTTCCCCCCCCAAAGTTCAGACCACTCCCCAACTCAAGTTGCTTTTCTTCCCTCACACCCGCCACTTATTTGAGGACACAAAGGAACTGAAATCCTCCTCCTCGGTTAAATAATCCGTAAGTTATTCTACTATAATGTAGAGTTTTCATAATGTTGGGGTGGCAAGGGTGTTGTTTTCTATTGGACACGAAGTGGGGATGAGATTTTTGGGGTTTTAAACTTGATTTAAGCTTAACAACTAATTTGGGTTAGGTTTGAAAACATAAATCATAAGCAAGTATTGAATCATAAATGGTGGGTTTAGTGGTTACCCAATAGTGTAGGAGGAGTAGACCACTGAAAAAAGCTCCCCAAACTAACTCTTAGCTCCCATAGCTAACTTGCAAAATGGGGCTTCAAAATGGGGAAGATGGGTTTTCATAAAATATGATTCCATTGTCGCTGCCACTGCCCACCAACTTCCATCAAAGCGACCCACATTGGCGAAAAGATGTCCGTAAGAGCAGCTTCATTAAACCCTATAGCCATACACAAAAGCGAAGGAGAGGCTGCATGTGTGCATCCACATGTGTGTAGAAGTACCGCTGAAGTGGAACATAGGCTATCCCATAAATCATCGCATTTGTGGACCAACCTCGCTGAGGTGGCCCCGCAGGTAGGTGTAGTAACTCACCCAGTCTTGAAACATACATTCCCAATGACCTTGACATAAACTATAACAATTCTATGACTCATTGAACATCACATTACCAATTAGCAGATAATTACATTCAAGGATTCACTCTAAACAATAGTCGCAAAATAAAATGAGACTTACAAAGCAGTACTAGGACATTTTCTCCATCCAAAAACATTTTCGATCGTGAATTTTGAGTTTATAGTAGATGGAAATTGCTTGAAACAAAGCGGGAAGAAAAATTGACCGAGTGGGTCATTACAGCTGACCGTTAGGAGTTGCATATCATGGTGTTAGTAAGCGAAAGCATGACACAAATAGTAAAATAATAAGACCATTAAACTTATTGGGAAACATGGCATAGTCATAAATACCCATTAGGTAAGAGTAGCTTGCCGGAGACAAGTGATGATGAGTATTTTGGGATAGTAAAAAATAGTTGGGAAAGATCATGCAAATGGATAGCAAGTACGAAAGAAGTGACATGATGAAGTGTGAAGATAGGGATAAGTATACTAATGATAGATAGGTAGATGGTGATGAGTAATATAAAAGTAAATGAGGCCATGATTATATAAATATCATAAAGGTGTGGTTACGTCGAGACAATGTAATGACCCACAATTCGGAAGAGATAATGACCTGATAGAAAGATGAAATGTCGAGCGAATAGAGATATCTGCAAGCTTTCTTAAACCGAACAAAGGCTATACAAGATAAATGGAGTAATGAACTTACAACTCAATGTCATTAAGGAAATTGTTTCCCAAAGCACCATCAACAGAAAGTCTTAACCGTAAGGCCAATAAAAGAACTCGGATCTATGTATGATGATTAAATTTAGTTATAGCTGAACAACGATATGTTATTATTAGATCTTCCAGAATCTAGCTTGGACCTTATAAAGAAGCAAGTCAACTACTCATTCTTAACAAGGTAAGTACTATGAAAACATAAGGACTGACCGTATTGTTTAAAGCTGCAAAACGTAGGCCAGTACATTTTATAATGAATGACGTATGATACGTAAATGAATAAGTGAACAAGTTTTAAAATAAGGGAAGAGAGAAAGCTCTTACAACCTCGATAAATAGGAAAAGTATGAAAAAGATTTTTCTTCTAGATCCTGAACGAGAATTTTGATGATATGATTTACGGGGTACTCACGGCGGAGGCACTACCGCCATAAGATTTATAATACTTTGAACAGTACCAAGGCTATGTTATGAAGTGAGCGATAGCTTAAGTATTCTAAGGATTCCATGTATCAATAAGCTTATATCATCGGAATTAAGTAGTATTGCAACCAGTTGTGTACCCGCAAGTGGATTGACTAGTGTGTAAGTTAAGAAAAAAGATTAGTCTAAAGGATGTATCAGTTAATCAAATGGGGGTCTAACTAATGAATTTGGAATATGGTACTCTTAAGATTTGGGACTCAATAGAGTCATCCTATGCATAGAAAGAAAAGAACATCAGGATAAAGATCCCATTTTTTGGGGAAATTGAGAAGGATATTTAACAAAAGAGGGCCGCACCCCTTGAGCATAATAGAAAAGTTACCCTCAGGTGCCATGACTTATTGTGAATTTCCAAAATTATCGAAACTATGAGAAACGATTACAATGAAGATCCCATGATCACAATATCCATGGAGAATGTACTAGATATATCAAGATGATTAATGGAAATATTAATGGAACGACATGAAAAAGAGCCTTATAGAGGTCGTGGCCAATGTATCAATTAACAACAAGTAAAGATTGAGCATTAAGATCTAGTGAGAAGACACAGAATATTGAGGACCCGATAAAATTGGGAGATAAGTAATATGGACATTACTAAGGATTTACTTCTCCATTATCATGAGTTGATTTGTCTGAGTGATTACTAATAGCAGGCTAGCTGAATTATTTCTTGTTGATCAGAACTATCTATACAGCTAAAGGACTACGCGAGATTGAATAATTAATAAGATGGTTCACCTTTATGGTGTCTCCGATTTTGTGATACCAGGCTAAGATACTCGATTTATAACTAAGTTTTGAAGTATCATTTTGAAAAAGGGGTTTTAGGCACTCCGATAAGCCCCACTCTCAGGAAGATATGCAAGTCAAGCATATGATTTAAGCGTTCGATGATATATTATGAAATTGTGTAGAGGATCCTAAAGGAAGATGGAATGACCACCTATCTCTTAGTAAAAGCATGCAACAACGACTATTGTGATAAGTTTTAGAAGAATTCTAGATGAAACTATGAAGAAGCGGAGAGATAGAACCCCTATCGGATTATTGAGAGTAGGTAAACCATAGTAAATGAGATCAGATTTAAAGTATTAAGTCATAAGGTAGATAAGTCGCTCAGCAAGAGATGGTGACTGCCTAGAATCATATCTAAGTGGTGTTCAGATGGATAATGATAGGACTTAGAATTCCAGGTCGATGATTCATGAAAGTATAGCCTATGGAGGGCAGTATGAGGATTAGCAAAAAAGGAAAGCTTAACCCTAAATATGTTAGATCGTGTGATATTATTTAAAAAAATTGCCAAGTGGCCTATGAGTTGTAATTACCCCAGAAAATTTAGAATAGCTCATCTAGTGTTTCATATGTCAAACATATAAGAAATCTTTTCCGTGTTAAACCTGTATAGGGTGTCGAGATTACAGATAACTTATTGTATGAAGAAATCTCAGTTTCTATCTTAGACCATTGGATCTAGAACTTTCAGGCCAAAGAAACAACCCTTCGTTATAGTATTGAGAAAAAGTAATAAAGTGGAAATGATGACATGGGAGGTTGGGGAGAACATGAAGTCCAAATATCTATAATGACCCATCTGGTTGTTTTTAGCTAAAGACTCTTACTTAACTATTTTACTCTTCCTGTAGACTGTATGTGAGATTTATGATATACGAGGATGGGTGGCATAGATCTCGAGGCTTATTTATATGTGTTCCAGATGAAAAACCCAAAATAGGAACCTTAGAGTTGGATAGTTCAAATTTTGGTTAACTTTTGAGTATATGGGTTCATTTATGGGTTCAGTCGATTCTAGTAGCTCCGGGGATCATTTATGACTTAGTTGAGTCATTGGTTTGCTTCTCGAGACAATTATATGTATTTTGGTCTTATTTGTAATATTTGGAGTTTTTTATTATTCTAGACGATTCTTTAGAAAAATATATCTTAGCTTGGTGAAATAGGAAATTTGAGGGTCCGAGTGAGTTTGTAGTAATGTTTACCTAAGATGAACATATCTGGTTTGTGTTCAGGGGGTCTCATGAGTGTTTTGGGTGTTTGAATAGGAGTTGAGGTTGTTTCAAGGATCTGGTGTCTATTGTCCGCTTCAGTGGCACCAGCTCTTACTCTGGCATGTCCGCCTCGATGGGAGGTTGGCTCACTAAAGCAAGGTTGGGAAAAAGTGGGATTTCAACCTTGGCATAGGGTTTGTCTGTAGGGGTGAGTCTTCCTCTGCGGAATTGGGTTCACCATGGCGCTGAGGCGAAGTATCAAGTGACACCGCCTCAGCGAGGTCTTTGATCTCTATAGCAGGTCCCTGCCAGTAGAGTTATTTCCTCTAGGGCAGAACCAATATGTCGAGTGTCCTATAAAACCTCTTAGGTTGGATTTCTTTTCCAATTTAGAATACCTCAAAACTAGAGCCACCGCAGTGAAATTTCAGGAGTCTAAGAGCAATTCCTTCACTTGGGGCTAAGATTACATCCCTTATATTCTAGTTTCATGGTTTAAGGTGCTCTAATGGTGATATATTGTGTACGTAATTTTGGGATGATTAGGTCTAAGTTCTTATGAGTGTAAAAGAGTTAAATCTATCATTAATGAAGGTTTTATGGATTAGTTACCTGTATTATTGTAAATAGTCATCTATATTGTTTGATGTTCATGTCGTAAGACTTAATTTGAGTGTAGAAACCTATTCAAAATGGGAGAAAATTCTAGGGTTTCCAAATTTGGGCTTTTTGAATAATGTTCAATTGAGGGTTCAAATGTGGATAGTTTTCTAATTACCTTAAGGATATGATTACCTAGTATATGTTAATAGTTTTTGGGTATTAAAGTCTGAGTCTTGGTGAAGTGGGCTTGAGGTCAGTAATTGTGGTCTTTCTTATTAAGGGTTATCCTTATTGTTGTGTAAGCTTCAAATTAACAGATAGTACATGCATGACTAGATTTCGACTATCACAAGGAACAGATAAAGGGCAAGGCTGTCCCCGAGGCTTGATCATGTAGCACTCTTATTTGGCATAGAGGTAGGATTGAGACTTCGATAGAAGTGCATAATTAGTTATAAATATTCAGGGGTATTGGGCATGTTTAGGGGTCCCACTCAAGAGATTATGATGAACATTTTAGTGGGTACTGGTGTTGAACTATGATTATGGGTGATTTGGGGAGTCAACCTTAAGTTGATTATGAATGTTGATTGATTGGATTTGTCCCCATTATGTGGGCTTGTCGCCATACTTGTTACTATTGTGCTTATTCGTCACATATGCTTGATATGATATCCTGACTATACGTGGATTATTGTTGATGTATTTCACGAAGCATGTGATATTCATCTCTATACTTGTTGCATTTCATTATATCACGATTCATGCCATATATATGTCATTTACATTCACACTAATGGTTTTGATGATATTGATATTGGAGAGTGGTATGATTATGTTGTGCGTCCAAGGGACCGAGAAAGGTAAGAACACTTTTGAGATTATGGAAACACTGATATGATGATGATACAAGGGGATCGGGGTTGTACGCCTACAACAAATATTATTGCACCCAAGAGCTGGGCTCCATGATCCGATGGGAAATTTTGGAGCGGAGGGGTATATGGACTTCGCGGGTCCCCCATAGGTGTATGATCATAATATAAATATGACATATTGTTTACAAAATCTCAGAGGTATCTGTCATAATCATTGCATTCATATCATATTTCATTACATCATTGATTATCTATGATTTTATTTGATACCTTATTGTTTATGACGTGGTTGATCTTCGGATATGAAAGGGCTGTACTTGCTAATGATAAATTGAACTAATGGAATTGTCTGGTACTGGAAAACTTAAGGGATTGTGAAATCTTATTGAGCAAGGCATTATGTGAACTCTGTGAACCATTCTGTGAACTATGTGACTTTACTTGGGCTATTGAACTGCTAGTATAGGACTATTTGATATCAATTCAGTATTTATCTATTTTTGCATATCTTTTGTCATTGTCGGCCTATGATATCTACGGGGGTACATTGTATACTCATGTTACACTTGATGCATCTTTCCTTAATGCAGATACAGATCCGAGGACGATCTTGAGATCATGTGGCTGAGTTTGAGTAGTTGATCCTCATCTTTCAGGGTGAGGATGCTATCTCCAACATGCCCATATTGCTCTATCTATTTACAGTGTTTTCTTCTATTTCTGAGACATGTTTACAAATTTTGAGGCTATGTATTCAGTTTTGGAACTTCATTTCCCATTCCATACTTGAATCGTATTTTAGAGCTCTTGTACTTGCAGACCAGATCTTTTGGGGGTTCGCATGGTATTCAAACTATTTCCATATTTATATTATTAGACTTATGTTGTAGTATTTTTTTATGTTCCGCTTTTATATATTTTTTTATGTATTCAGATATGTAGGTGCCATCATGATTCCTGAAAATGGGTGGTGACAAAGTTGGTATTAGAGCCTTAGGTTAAACGGTCTTAAATACTAAAAAAATGTCTAGTAGAGTCTTGAGAAATTGTGCAGAGACGTATGTACTTATCTTCGAGAAGTTATGGAACATTTAGGAAACTCGCTTTGTTCATTCGTTTCGTGCTAAGTTGAATCGAATTAGTATCTGAACTTCTTCTTCCTATTCTATCGTCGATGGTGGTAACATACTCTTAATTTGTGCGTGAGTGGTTTGATATGATGTCGTGCAGTAGGGTATGAGATGTGTTACCATGATTCAAATGGGTGGCCAAGTTCAGTCTTCAGCTATGATTTGAAGGTTTAATTGATTGGGTTATGGTTGTGAGTTCTAAGTTCGGTGATATCCTTGAAAAGTAGGAATGATAATTCAGAGATGTAAGGAAAAGAATTTGGATAGATTAATATCCGCTATATGAAGGGAAAATTGGTATCTGACATGGTTGATAGGTTATGTTGCAAGATGTACGAGGGTGGATGTTGTACATGTCATAAAAGGTTAAATTGACTTCGATTTGGGAGAATTGTGATAGCGGGGTAGAATTAGTGGTTGTGAGATCTTTCAGGGAATGATTATCTATTCGAGATCAGGTGACAATTTTACTTGTGATGAGTGAAGCTTAATGGAATAGACCGTCGCGTTTCTTTACATAAGAATGTGTTCATGGGTTCACTTAGAATTTCGAGGTTAGTGATGATAGGGCAGTTGTTGAAACCAAGAGATGGTTGATTTATGAGTTATTTCATAGTTGTTGAGTATCGAGTAAGTGTGAAAGTTGTGTATGTATTGATATGTTTGACTCGTCGTAGGCTAATGGGAGCTAGTGAATGACTAATAGGAAGGACTTTAGCACTGGGTGAGTGTGAGGTTCTATCGAGGGACTACTGGGTGTTGCATTTGGTTCTTAGATAAGATTTTTGGGCATGATATGTAAGTTAATACTTGAGAAGTTTGATAGTTACCGGCATAATGACTTAGGAGGTGACCGAAGGACAGGGAAATTGCACAGTTAGTTGAATATGTTATGGTTTAGCAAAATAAGGTAAATATTAGGTTTTTGCAAGCAAACATCATATAGACTCTTGAATAAGGTGTTGGTGAATGGGGATAATTATGGTAACAGATTGGCGATGGTTTGTTCAAATTCTATTTATGGAAAGCTTCGAGTATCGATGATCAGGTTATTAACTTGTGAGCCAATATAAAAGAAGGATTATTTCGGTTAAGGATTGTTTGCAAGGGTATTTTGACTAAACTCCATGAGAATGTTAGAGGAATGGTATGTTCGGTAATTAAAAATCAACTATCAGATAATGGATGAATTCAGTGATGGTTTGGGTTATTGCTTGGGTACTAGATGATTGTTGGTCAGAGTAATCAGAGTGGGTCGGTACCATTTCTAGTACATGCATTTGATAAAGGTTGGGATGTGTCGGATATGGAGGAGCTTCCACTTTAAAGGTTTGCGTAAGACAAGGGAAACTCTCTGTTGTGGAGTATGCAGTGTCCTACTATTTTTAGGATCGGTTCAGTTATGTTGCGAGGTCGATGGTATTTCAGTATGCCCTGGAGTAGATTTGAGTAATGATCAAATGTTAGTGGTGAGCATGAATGAAATGAAAGGTGGTAATGTAAGAATTTCGAAAAACGAGTGGTTGAACTTAGTTTGGACTAAGTAAGGTGCCTCTTTGAGATAGTAATGGATGGGATTTGAAACAATGGAACTTCTTGGGTTAGAGGTGGATTATGTTGGCATTATTTCGCATCTCTCAGACTGGGTGAAATGGTTTGGTACGCTCAGAGGAGTAAGTCTATGGTAGTCAACTAAGTGTTATTACAAATATTCCATAGGGTTTGAGATTGGCGACTGGTGGTAGACTGTGTTGGAGTATATTGTCTTTTAATAATAGGAATGAGTATTTCATGTATTAAAGAACTTGGAAGGAATTGAGCATGTAAGGTTAATACGTCAGGAAATGGTAAGGCTAATAAATAACGAGATACGACAGATAGAGGTTCGACAAGGTGTCCAGATTGTGGGACATTTTAGAAAAAGTACAAGGGAGATTTAATGTATTTAGAGTTTGTGTGGTTCTATTAGACTTGAGGAAATTGGAGATTATAATAAAAGGTATGGTTCATCGGTGTTAAATAGATGACTTGGATAGAATCCAGCTTTGGAAGCTATGGGTGATGACACGCGATCAATTGTTTAAGAGAAAAAGAGATGGAAGAGGTCATATCATATTTATGGAAAGCTTGCTAGTTCATTTGGAATCAGGTCGGGTGGCTATTGATGATTTAGAAATTGAGCATTTTATTTCGAGTCAGATTTGTTCAATTTGAGGCTGGGTGGCTTGTGTTTATGTTATGTGGAGGACATATGGTATTCTAGTAAACCACCGATAAGGATTCGAGGGATTTCATTTTGAAATTGAAGTATGATAGTATTATCGGTTCTCATTGAAATTTCCAGTAAGATTGATGATATTTTTCAGATGATAGCGATGCAGACAACTCTAATGGTTTGCAAGGGTACTTGGTATGTGTTGAGGAAGTACAATTAGTTATAGAAAGTCTTTATAGGTATTAGTCATTTTCTACAGATTTAGCACGACAAGGTAATCAGTAGGTGTGTTTATAGCATGGTGGTTTAGAGATTCGAGGAAAATTAGACTTGTGATGTGTGTTTATGTGTTCTAAGGAATCTTGGTGCGAAGGACAATACTGATAGTTAGGAAGGAAAACTAGTAGTATGAGAATATGTTATCTGTATAGGTTGGACTCCAGTTGTTGCTATAACTAAGGGATGATGGTGGATTCAATCTAAAGCAAAAGAGGTACCGTTGTGATCAAATAAGGGGATTTAAGCAGAGTTAGTGCATACGTTCGAGAATAAGTTATGAAAGATATTTCAATTGAAGGAATAGAGAAATGGGGTGTTGAGGTAAGCTATAGTAGCTTTTATTGGTTAAATGAACATGTGGTGCTATCGTTGCATTTCTGGCCTATTGGTACTCTCATGAGGTTATTTGAGGGTTCTTTGGTTGCTAGTCGTCTTCCATATTTTCTTTCTCTCTGTTTGAGGACGAATAATTATTTAATTGGTATCTGATGTAATGACCCCTCTGGTCGTTTTTAGCTAAAGACACTTACTTGACTATTTTACCCTTCCTGTAGACTCTATGTGGGGTTTGTGATGTGAGAGGATGGGTGGCATGTATCCCGAGGTCCATTTATATGTGTTTCGGATGAAAAACCAAAAATAGGAACCTTAGAGTTGGATAGTTAAACCTTGGATTGACTTTTGAGTATATGGGTTCGTTTCTCGGTTCCTTCGATTCGATAGTCCTAGAGGGTCATTTATGACTTAGTCGAGTCACTGGTTCACTTTCTGAAATATTCAGATGTATTTTATGGTCTTATTTGTTAAATTTTGAAGTTTTTTATTATTCCGGATGATTCTTTAGAAAAGTATGCCTTAGCTTGCTGAAATGGTTAATCTGAGGATAGAAGTGAGTTCGTAGCATTATTTACCTTAGACAAGCATATCTGGTTTGTGTCTGGGGGGTCTTGGGATTGTCTCAGGTGTTTGAATGGGAGTTGAAGTTGTTTCAAGGATCATGTGTCTAGTATCCGCCTCGGCGGCACCAGCTCTCACTCCGGCGTGTCCTCTTCGGTGAGAGGTTTGTTCGCCAAAGTGGAGTTGGAAAAAAGTGGAATTTTTTCCTTGGTGGAGGGTTTGTCCACAGGGGTGAGTGAAACTCTGCTGAATTGGGTTCGCCATGGCGCTGAGGTGAGGTGTCAAGTGACACCACCTCAGCGAGGTCTTTCTTCACTGTAGCGGGTTCGCACCAGCGGAGTCATTTTCGCTGGGGCGGAACCACTGTACCGGTGTCCTATAAAATCTCTTAGTCAGATTTCTTTTCCCAATTTAGAATACCTCGAAACCAGAGCTGCCACAGAGAAATTTTAGGATTCTAAGAGCAATTCCTTCACTTGGGGATAAGAATTTTATCCCTTATATTGTAGTTTCATGGTTTAAGGTGATCTAATGGTGATATATTGTGTATGTAATTTGGGGATGATTAAGTATAAGTTCTTATGAGTTTAAGAGAGTTAAATATATGATTAATGAAGGTTTTATAAATTAGTTTACTTGTATTATTGTAAATTAGTGATGAATATTGTTTGATGTTAATGTTGTAAGGCTTAATTTGAGTGTAGAAACTTATTGCAAATGAGGAAAAATTCTAATGTTTCCAAATTGGGGTTTTTGAATAATGTTCAATTGAGAGTTCAAACGTGTATAGTTTTCTAATTAACTTAAGGATATGATTACCTAGTATGTGTTAATGGATTTTGCGTATTAAAGTTTGAGTCTTGATGAAGTGGGCATGGGGTTAGTAATTGTCGTCTTGCTTGTTAAGGGTTATGTCCTTATTATTGTGTAAGCTTCATATTAATGAGTAGTATATGCATGACTAGACTTCGACTATCACAAGGCACATAGGAAGGAAAGGTTATCACCGAGGCTTGATCGTGTAACACTTCTGTTCGGCACAGAGGTAGGCTACGGTTTAGTTTTTCGAGACTTCGATAGAAGTGCGTAATTAGTTAGAAATATTGAAGGGTATTTGGCATGTTTGGGGGTCCCTCTCAAGCGATTGTGATGAACGTTTGAGTGGGTACCGGTGTTGAACTGTGATGATGGGTGATTTGGGGAATCAACCTTAAGCTGATTTCGACTGCTGATTAATTGGGCTTGTCAACATTATGTGGGCTCGTCGCCGTACTTGTTATTGTTTTTCTTATTCAACACACATTCTTGATATGATATCCTGACTGTACATGGATTGTTTTTATGTATTTCTGGAAGCATGTGATATTCATCTCTATACTTGTTGCATGTCATAACCCAAAATCACTTAATCATGAGGGCACCTACTATTTCCGACCTTGGTAGGCGAACCTGTCCCTTAATAATTAATTCTCAACCATAAAGTAAATAGAAATGAATAAATAGAAATCTAAATCATAAATATAATAAGTGCGGAAATACAACAACATCCCTAAGGAACTAGTCTGTATACAATACAAGAGCCACTACTAATAAACAACAAGTCTGGAATAATACATGATGTAAGTAAGGAGGGGTGATGTTGGGTAAGTTGGTCGGGTGTGGAGGATATTCGGGTTGACCCGAAAATAGATGACAAAATGGGGTTCTCGTATTGACGTGACAGTGGTATATTTGATGGCTATTTCGGGAGAGTGTAGAGGGAATTGGGTCAAGGCGTTTTGTGGGGTGGTTGTAGACACGTTGAGGGTGGGTTTAATGGTCGGGATTTGGTGGTGGGGTTGTGAAAGGTTGACAGAATAGAACCAAGACAGTATGGTTCTCGGAAGATTGTGTTATGTGGACTACTTGGTGTTGTTTGGATTGGACGGGTATTTGTGGACTGTTTCGGGTGATGACCTTTGGTGGGGATTTTAATAAGGTATTGTGGGAATTAAGGGTAGCCGGTATATAGTATATTGAGTGAGGGTTGAACGCGAGTTGTCGGATACAAACTCGAATGAAGGAAAGGTGACTTTTGGTTAAGTGTTGGTTTGGTTGATATGGTTTAAGTGTTTAGTGGTTATGGTTGAAATAAGGATCGGTTGCTGAGCCCAAGGATAGAGACATGGGGGTTTTATTTCCCCAGCCGACACCAAGGATAATGTGATCAATTCCACAAGGTCGAGACCGGGATTTGCTAAGTGCAATGCTCGTGACCTAGACAAGTGAGGGTGATCGAAAACCCTTTTCGTAATCCAAAGCTTAGGCTAGGTTGGTCGACAAAGTTTCAAAGTTCGATTACCACTAAGGGGGTTCCTCGATCTTGGGAAATGATTAGGTCAGACAGTCCTAACCAAGTCTTACGCTAAAGGGAGGGGTGACCCACACATGATCGATATGCTTCAACACAAGTCGAAAAAAAACTTTAGATTTAATCTTAAACTCAAACTGATTATTTACTATATACTAAGGTTATATTTATAGTTTCATAGAGACTATTCTATAAGGGAAATAAAAGGACACAATGCTAAGTCCAATCGGCCGAAATGGGAACACGTGTAGGGGATGGATTGGCTTGGGCATCAAGTTGGCCTTCGGTCTTTGTGAGCATGGTTTGAATGAGGTTGGTCCTTCTTGTAGACAAGGGTAAACTCAATCCTCTTCAGGCATCCCTTGTACTAACCGAGTAGAAGGGGAATGAATCTTGGATTCTCCAAACTTCATCTTCTTGGGATCAATATAGAAGCTTTCATTCCTTGCACAATGGAATGGTTCTCGATCGACTCTTCCACTTCCCTAGGCCGAGCATGACCTTCCTCGTTTGGCTCTTGAATGATCTTCTTGGCTCACTTCTTGTCTTGGCCAAGTCTCCCTTTGTCCGTGCCATCTTTGCATTCTTTGGTCATGTCACCTTCTCGGCTTCACCATCTTCTTACAAGCATTGAATGTGTCCCAAGGCAAACTAAGAGATATTACATGATTTTAATATGTCCTAATATGACTAACAGCTAGAATACAAATTAAAGACAACAAAATATAATGCAAGGTATTGGCCAAGACCAACACATAAGGCCGAATAAAACTTGTCAATAAGAGGCCATTAAGTTATGGCTCCTAATCCTCCCCATAATCCATGTCGTTCTCGGCCCTCATCCAGGGGTTGATGGCCATTCTTTGAACCCCTCCATCCTTCGGTCAATTCATCAAATTGAGAAGCTATTTTCGGACCCTTTCTTTCATCAATACAAGGTCTCAATATACGAATACTATATCAGAATGTAAGAAAAGATGAGTATAAGGAAGGAGTCTCCCGTTATGAATCTATCAAGCATGTTCACCCTAGACACTCAATAGCAAGCCTCGGGATCAGTCTCAAGGAGTGGACGTGGAATCTGTCACGTACTCACACTCATAAAAGAATGCAGCAGGGTATAGTACTAACACTATGTACTGGTAGGAATGATTGGCCGACAACAGTTAGCTAACATATGTAAAGAAAGAAACTAAAGAATAGACATGCTCGCAATCAAGTACAAACACTATCACAGTCCAAGAATAACAACCCAAGTATAACAACCCAAGTATAGAGTATCAAGTCAGAATCCATGAAATATGCGAATGTAGTAATGAGTAAATATGCAATGCAATGCACTGGCCAAATGTAACCTTCGTACACACATGCTTCGAGCAGGATATCTTTACATCCCGACAATCATGACCTATGGGGGACACGTGAAGTCCATGTACTAGTCACTTCGCACACATTCCAAAGATGACTCTAAAACACCAACCACACCGCTAGCCATTCCGCACACAGCCCAGAGATGGCTACGCTATCAAATATGTTGCAAGAATCATTTATGCTTCCTCCTCGCTTAACACAATCAACACCAATAACAGGTAATATCAATATATTATGGAAATGAAGATGAATGCAATGCAAAATGACAATATCAAGGGTATCATATCAATGCAAATTATGCCACACATGGACACATATCACAATATCAGCATCAAGTAAAGTCATTTCCTCTACCTATGATAATACCATGATAAGGGAGAGATAACTATATCAAAATCACGATATGGAATCTAAGTGCGAATCTAATATTAAATACTAGGCATCATGCTAACAAATGAATCAACAATACAAAATCTAAGTAATTCATCCCAACTTCATACTCGAAGGCGTAACATGCTTTCTTCGACAATAACTAACTCTACATATGTTTTTCTAACTGAAGCCTAACAAGAAGGTAAGCCGTAAGCTACCTGGATGTCGAGTGCAGCAAGCTAAAAATCAGTTAACAATACAAAATCTAAGTAATCTATCCCAACTTCATACTTGAAGGCGTAACATGATTTCTCCGACAATAACTAACTCTACATATGCTTTGCTAACCAAAGCCTAACCAGAAGGTAAGATGCAACATACTTGGATGACGAGTAGGAGCCACGAATGATCACACCAGGAGCCTTGAATTTTGAGGATCTCAATTCTACTCGTAGTCTAGCCATTATTGAAATTATTGAAATCTAAGTTAGAAAAGGAAACTAACAATACTCATACCACTAGACTATTCCTTGAATCCATAACCAACTATGGTAAAAAGGTAAAATGGTAATTTAATAGCGAAATAGGTACTCCAACATTATAGAAGTTCATGTCTACAATTCAATTGCTAATTTAGCTAAAGTATGAATCAATTTCATCATTCAAGGCAAAAACCCCAAATTAGGCATAAACCCTAGCTTTTCCACATATAATTTCTCAACTAGAATGAAAGATTCAAGCCTATACATTACTAATTAATAAAATTCCTAGCTTAGATTAGTCAAATCCACCAACAATATTTTTTTACAATAATTAAAACTCAATTAGTGAACTAACCATTAAAACCCATCTTCCTACAACTGGTTTTCTAGATTTTCCTCATTGATTAACAACAAAGATTTATGGTCCTATAAACCCAAACAAGTCATTAATAACCCACATCACTCAAATCCAAATTGCAAGAAGACTCAAGACTTAACCTATTTCCATAAATGGTTTTACAAGTCAAGAACTTCCCATTTATTAAACCCTAGAATCCAACCTTAATAAGTAAAGGAAATTATCTAAATAAATGAAGTAGTTAAGGTTTAGAGCTTACCTTTCCCAAGGATCCAAGGTTTTTCTTATGAATTTTCCCCTAAAAGTTAGCTTGGAATGTGTGTTCGGTGAAAAAGAGGAAAATCTCGAATGAGCATTAAATACTAGGTCTACCCAACGACACTCGTTGGGGTGGTATGGTCTGCTAGGGCGAACATTCGTTGTGGTGCACATACGACCATGGTGGTGAACTGTAAGAAGCTAGATTTCTTTCGCCGTGGCGGAAGGAAAGTCTGTTAGGGCGGACGCGCGGGCGTGGTCCACCCCTTTCTAGGGTAAGGTTCTAGGTTGGGTCACCCTAATTTGATTTTTAATTCCTTTGTAACTTGACTATGGGTCAACTTTAACTAAAATTTCCCACTGAAACATTGACGGGCACCACTGGCAAGGATGATTAAGACACGCAGTGAGGAAATTTGGTGATAGCCAAATGGGTCGTTACATCAGATACCAATTAAATAATCGTACGTCCTCGAATGGCACGGAACATAAAATATAAGCGAGGTTGATACAACATAAGATATGGGATATTCAGGGTTGACGTCTCACTTCGCACTCGAACTTAGCGCCATTATCCTTTTTTCAAATCAAATCCTGCTTTTGAAAGTAAAGGAATTGTTCATTTTCGGATATAATTTAACAGTACTCTCCATAAGGATACAAATAAAAGAAGTTTTACTAAATTGACAAAATCTCATGGTACCACATTTCAGGTCCTACCATGCTTACTAGGCTCACATCTCAATTGGATATAGACTCGAATCACATCAGGGCAAATAATTATTCTTGACCGGCACATGTACTATTTGGTTTTGCCACTGCAGAAGACTATCCGCCGAGGTGCATTATGCTGGTGCGAAACTTAGGATGCGAAGGAGGTTCTTAAGGGAGGTGAGATCTTCTGGGGCAGCACTATTATCCACTACAGTGGACTACTGGGGCAGGACTCTTCTGCTGCAGTGGAAGTTTGAGATTTCAGAAATCAAAAGGGGCAATCCCTCACCTTCCACACCCCTATTCAAACACCTCCACCGTTCATAAACTCTTCTACTTCCCCCAACAATACTACCTTTCAAATCCTCCCCCACTATAAATAAATTCTTCCCCCACACTACTCTAGTGCAACTTACTACTATTCACGAAAACTCTCCGCTACAAGAAAGGTATAATCACAAGCGGAGAGGATTTCTCCATCACCGCAACATCATCTTCGAATTGTCAAATCAAGGTACATAAATGCTCCTATCAACTTTAGAATGATATAAGGGTTACAAATCTGAACTTTTCATACCTAAATTTCAATGAATTGCAGGCAAAATCTTGAAATTTGGTTAATAGGGTTTTGGGTCGGTTGTGGGGAGAAATTTGAAATCTGATAACATTTTAAACGTCAAAATAGATTTATCATAAATTAATATCTTAGAACCTCTCAGCTATTGGGACAAATATCCACCCTAGCAGATGTTTTTCTGAAACAACGGTCTCGCTCTAGCGGCTCTGCTTCTGTTGCAGCGGGACCTACACATCTGTGATGAAACCAGTAGCTTGGTACTGGTTCGACTAGGTTATTTTTGTTGGTTTCTTTAGCTTGAAGGAAATGTAATTAATTATCGAACTTGGAAAAATTGCTGGAACTAAATTATACTATTCTTGCAGGTACAAATCTTTGAAAACATGTCTCAGAATAAAAGAGAAAGTGCCGCTCCTAGTTGACGGGTTTCTCCTAGTCTACGGGAAAGTAATCAGAACTATGCTCGCTTCTTATCTTTGGATTGTCAGCGCCGTTACTTAGAGTACATAAAGATGGGGTTGTTGTTACAACGGGGGATCAATATGACAAAGGTAGACCATTGTGCTTTTGACATCTTTGAGCGATGGAACAAAATTGGGTGGAATTGCATTGTTGACGATCCAGGAAAGTCAAATGAGGGTTAGGTAAGGGAGTCCTATGCCAACCTTGAGAAGGTGGACTTATCCGTATTGGATCTAGAAATCAAACTCTGGGGTGCTGTAGTAATGATAGGGGATGAGGTAATCAATGTCCACTATGGTTTGGAGAACCATCCGGTGAGTGCTATGGCTAAGAAGGACTGTTGTGGTAATAGGGCTTGGCTAGTTTCAAAATTGGTTGCGGAGGAGGAAAGGGGTTCAATAAATTGGGTCAACAAGAGGTCGGGGATCGAGAGTACCTACTTTACTGCGAAGACCAGGAGGTGGTTGCATACCATCACTCGACGGGTACTCCCTTTGGGCAACACTACTGATGTCACCTACACTTGAGCTCTCATGATTGATTGCATTCTGGATGACATCTTATTTAGCGTAGGTTATCATGTAGTTCGAGAGTCGGAGGTGTTATAGCAGAGTCGGGTCCGCGCTTGATTTTTCCCTCCCTCATCACTGCCTTGTGGGAGAAGGCAAGAGTTCTATAGAGAGGTACAAATGAGTGGTTTGATTCTGAAATTAACTTTAACCCTCTGAAGGTGAAGGGGAATGACACCGCGATCCAGAGAAGAGGAGAAATGTTGATATGGGTATCAGAGTAGACGTGAGTCTTAGAGATGGTAGTGATGATACTGCACCCTCACTGATCCAAGGACCATTCGAGCTGCTGGGGAATCAGATAGAGGAGATGAAGGGGTTAATTCATGGGTTTCCTAGACCTTCTACCGAGGTAGGACCATTAAGCACGACTGCTGGATACTTTAATCGACAGGATATGAAAAAGTATTTGGAGGCGCAAAAGGAGATAAAGACTTCGGTTACCTTACTGCAGACTGCCTACAATACTATGGCTAAGGCTCAGAGTAAGATTCGAGATGACTTTGACATGGAGAAGATGAAGAATAAGTGAAGGGGCAAGTTGTTGTTAACGGTCTAGAGGGGTTTTAAAGGGATGTTCAAGAAGATGTACCTGAATAAAAGGATTCTAGTGTGCAGCCAGTAGCTCAGACTAGGAGGGTGACGAAGCATCATCAGTAGAAGTCTCCCCCCTTCCCCTTTTTAGCCATGGTCAAGCCCTTATGGGGCCTGATATTTGAGACATTGCTTTGGTTTCATTTTCGTCGACGTTTTGAACAATTTGGCTTTTTTTTGTTGATTTTAGTTCCTTGTTTTAATGGATAATTTCTTCATTTGGTAAATGAATTGTTCCCTTTGCGGGATTGGGATTTATGTATTTGAATTCTATAGTTTGGGATGCTGCTTTGTATGAATTTCTTGAGTTTGGAACAGGTTTTGAACATCTAGGCAGTAGCTCACTGGTTCTGGCCAGTACTTCCGCTGTAGCGGACGAAATTTATGTTGTGAAAAAAATGCTATGGCATGAAGATGACCGTGATAGCAGTCAGGGAATAAATTCTTAGGGTTTGCTCCAGTGGTCCATTTTTTGCTATGGCAGGTTTTCTCCTACGGAGAAGATCCGCAAGCGCGGTCACTAGAACGACATTGATTTCGCCACGGCAGCATTCGCTTCATGGGCGCGAGGATGCTGCTGCGATTCTTTCTAGTTACAGCTAGGCTTCCTGAAACTGTGGGAATTTTCTGATGTCATTTAAACTTGCACACCACTTGAGAGTCATTAAATCATCCTCGCACACGAAACCAACCCACACAACACCATAACGATGACATCGCTAGATACCATTAGGAAGTAAATAGAAACCAATTGGGTACATCTAGATACCAATTTGATCGAAGTGGCATGATAACAGAGAAAGAAATGAAGTTTTCTAAATGCCTTGTAGTCTCTCGTTGATAGGTACAAATGTCTACATACTATTCTACGAGGCTCTACTAGACATTTCTCTTATACTTATAAATCGGGTAACCTAAGTTCTGATACCAACTTGTCATAACCCAAAATCAGTTAGTCGTGTGGGCACCTACCATTTTCCACCTTGGTAGGTGAACCCGTTCCTTACTCATTAATTCTAAACCATAAAGTAAATAACATAGAATAAATGGAAGTCTAAATCATAAATATCATAAGTGCAGAAATACAACAACATCCCCAAGGAACTGGTATTTATACAGTACAAGAGCCTCTACTAATAAAATACAAGTCTGTAATAATACAAGGTATCAATATATGAATACTGTCTCGAAGTGTAAGAAGTGACGAATATATGGAAGGAGTCTCTGAGATGCGAATCCATCAAGCATGTTCACCCTAGACACTCAATAGCAAGCCTCGGGATCGATCGCGATGAGTGGATGTGGAACCTGTCACGTACTCTGCACTAATAAAAGAATGCAGCAAAGTAGTATCAGTACAAACACTATGTACTGGTAGGTATCACTGGCCGACAATAGTTAGCTAACATATATATAGAAAGAAACTGAAGAATAGACATGCTCGCAATTAAGTACAAACACTATCACAGTCCAAGAATAAGCAACCCAAGTATAGAGTATCAATTAAAAATCAAAGAAATATGTGAATATAGTGATGAGTAAATATGCAATGCATGGGCCAAATGTAGTCTCTGTACACAAATGCTCCAAGCGGGATATCTATTTGTCCCAGCAGTTATAACTCATGGGGAACCCACGAAGTCCATGTACCTTTCACTCCGCACATATCCCAGAGATGACTCTACAACACCAACCACATCGCTAGCCATTTTGTACACAACATAGAGATGGCTACACTATCAAATATGTTGCAAGAATCACTGATGTTTCCTCCTCATTTATCACCATCAACACCAATCATAGGTAATAACAATGTATCATGGAAATGAGGATGAATGCAATGCAAAATGACAATTTCAAGGGTATCATATCAATCCAAATCATGACACATAGACACATATCACAATATCAACATCAAATCAAGTCATTTCCTCTATGTATGATAATACAAAAATAAGGGAGAAACAACTATATCACAATCACGATATGGAAACTAAGTGCAAATCTAATATCAAACACGAGGTAGCAAGCCAACATATCAGTGAACAATACCAAACCTAAGTAATTCATCCCAACTTCATACCCGAAGGCGTAACATGATTTCTCCGATAATAACTAACTCTACATATGCTTTGCTAACCGAAGCCTAACTAGAAGGTAAGTTGTAACCTACTTGGATGTCGAGTAGGAGCCATGAACGATCACACAAGGATCCTTTCCTTTTTGAGGATCTCGATTCTACTCGTAGTCTAGCCATTATTGAAATCTAAGTTAGAAATGGAAACTAACAATACTCATACCACTAGACTATTCCTTGAATCCAAAACCAACTATGGTAAAATGGTAATTTAATAGTAAAATAGGTAATCCAACATTCTAGAAGTTCAACTCTACTCTTGAATTGCTAATTTAGCTAAAGTATGGATCAATTTCATCATTCAAGGCAAAACCCCCAAATTAGGCATAAACCCTAACTTTTCCATATATAATTTCTCAACTAGAATGAAAGATTCAATCCTATAGGTTACTAATTAATGAAATTCCTAGCTTAGATTATTCAAATCCACCAACAATATTTATTTACAATAATTAAAACTCAATTAGTGAACTAACCATTAAAACCCATCTTCCTACAACTAGTTTTCTAAATTTCCCTCACTGATTAACAACAAAGATTTATGGTCCCTTAAACCCAAACAAGTCATTAATAACCCTCATCCCTCAAATACAAATTTCAAGAAGACTCAAGACTTAACCTATTTCCAAAATATATGGTTTTACAAGTCAAGAACTTCCCATTTGTTAAACCCTAAAATCCAACCTTAATAAGTAAAGGAAATTATCTAAATAAATGAAGTAGTTAAGGTTTAGAGCTTACCTTTCCCAAGGTTCCAACGGTTTTCTTATGAAGTTTGCCTTAAAAGTCGGCTTGGAATGTGTGTTCGGTGAAAAAGAGGCAAATCTCAAATGAGCATTAAATACTAGGTCTACCCAGCGACACTCATTGGGGTGGTATGGTCTGCTGGGGCGAACATTCGCTGTGGTGCACATACGACAATGGTGGTGAACTGCAAAAAGCTATACTTATTTAGCCGTGGCAGAAGGAAAGTCTGTTGGGGCGGACGCGCGGGCGTGGTCCACCCCTTGCTAAGGCAAGGTTCTGGGTTGGGTCGCCCTAATTTGATTTTTAATTCCTTTGTAACTCGACTATGGGTCAACTTTAACTGAAATTTGCCCCGCGAAAAGTTGGCAGGCACCACTGCCAAGGATGATTAAGACACGCAATGAGGAAATTTGGTGACAGTAAAATGGGTCGTTACATCAGATACCAAATAAACAATTGTTCATCCTTGAATGGCGCGAAATAGAAAAAAGATAAGTGGGGTTGATACAATGCAAGATATAGGATATCTAATGACTCTCAAGTAGTGTGCAAGTTTAAATGGCATCAGAAAATTCCCACAGTTTTAGGAAGCCTCGTTGTAATGAGTAAGTATCGCACTAGAAACCCCGCGCCCATGAATTGAGGGCCGCTGTGGCGAAACTAATATTGTGCTAGTGACCGCACTGGCGGATCTTGTCCGCATGAGCAAACATGCCATAGCAAAAAATGGACCATTGGAGCAGACCCAAAGAATTTATTCCCTGGCTGCTATCACAGTCATCTTCATGCCATAGCATGTTTTTCGCACCATAAATTTCATCCGCTACAGCGGAAGTACTGGCCAGAACCAGTGAGCCACTGCCTAGATAATCAAAATCTGTTCCAAACTTAAGTAATTCATACAAAGCAGCATCCCAAACTATAGAATTCAAATACATAAATCCAAATCCCGCAAATGGCACAATTCATTTACCAAACGAAGAAATTATCCATTAAAACAAGCAACAAAAACCAACAACAAGAAAGCCAAATTGTTCAAAACATCGACAAAAACAAAGACCAACAATAACTCGAATTGTCCTTGGATTAGTGAACGTGCAGTATCATCACCACCCTCACTAAGACTGACGTCTACTCCGCTACCCATATCAACCTTTCTCTTCTTTATCCGGATCGCGGTACCATTCCCTTTCACCTTCAGAGGGTTAAAGTTAATGTCAGAATCAAACCACTCATCTGTACCTCTATGGAACTCTTGCCTTCTCCCATAAGGCAGTGATGAAGGAGGGAAACATCAAGCTCGGACCCGGCTCTACCACAACGCCTCCCACTCCTGAACTACGATATAACCTATGTTAAATAGGATGTCATCCAAAATGAAAGAAATCATGAGAGCTCGAGTGTAGGTGACATTAGTAGTGTTGCCAAAAGGGAGTACCCGTCGGGTGATGGTATGCAGCCACCTTCTGGCCTCCGCAGTAAAGTAGGTACTCTTGATCCCCAAACTCTTCTTGACCCAATTGATTGAACCCTTTTCCTCATGCGCAACCAATTTTGAAACTAGCCAAGCCCTATTACCACAATAGTCCTTCTTAGCCATAACACTCACCGGATGGTTCTCCAAACCATAGTGGACATTGATCACCTTATCCCCAATCTTTACTACAGCACCCCGGAGTTTGATTTCTAGATCTAGTACGGATAAGTCCACCTTCTCAAGGTTGGCATAGGACTCCTTTACCCAACCCTCATTTGACTTGTCGGGATCATCAAAAATGCAATTCCACCCAATTATGTTCAATCGCTCAAAGTTCTACCTTTCTCATATTGATCCCACGTTGTAACATCAACCCCTTCTCTATGTACTCTAAGTAACAATGCTGACAATCTAAAGATAGGAAGCGAGCATAGTTCTGATTACTTTCCCATAGACTAGGAGAAACCCGTATACTAGAAGTGACACTTTCTTCTTTATTTTGAGACATGTTTTCAAAGATTTGTACCTGCAAGAATCGCATAATTTAGTTCCAACAATTATTCCAAGTCCGATAACTAATTACATGTCCTTCAAGCCAAAGAAACCAGCAAAAATAACTCTGATCGAACCAGTGCAAAGCTACTGGTTTCCTCACAGATATGCAGGTCCCGTTGCAACGGAAGCAGAGCCGCTAGAGCGAGACCGTTGTTTAGGAAAAACATCCACTAGGGTGGATATGTGCCGCAATAGCGAGCAGCGACATATGGAGGCAGATCCACTATCATGAATGAGACCTCGCGCCTACGCCTTAGTTCCCATACCCCAAATTATCCTTGCCAATGCACCCTTTTTCGCCACAGTGGAGTCACTCCAGTGGGATAGTCCTGTAGTGGTGGACTCATCTTCCTTACCAAAGCAACCAAGATTTTTCAAAACAATTTCTTAGATTTTGACCTAAAATCAGTGTATTTATCAAAGATTGCCTAATATTCTAGCATGTATGACCCCTAAACTTCAATAAACACGATTTTAAGCAACAAACACCCTAAGAATTTCAAAGAACCTAAATCCACCACCATGAACAACCAGCCACCACCCTTCGAGTTTTCCACCCCAAATCCGAGAGTTTCTAAGATATTACTGCATGATAAATCTATTTTGACATTTAAAATATTATCAGATTTCAAATTTCTCCCCACAACCGACCCAAAACCCCATTAACCAAATTTCAAGATTTTGCTTGCAATTCATTGAAATTTAGGCATAAAGTTCAGATTTGTAACCCTAAGATCATTCTAGAGTTGATAGGAGCATTTATGTACCTTGATTTGATAATTCAAATAAGATATTGCGGTGAAGGAGAAACCCTCTCCACTTGTGATTTTACCTTTCTTGTAGCAGAGAGTTTGTGTGATTAGTAGTAGGTTGAACTAGAGTAGGGTGGGGGAAGAATTTATTTGTAGTGGGGGATTTGAAAGGTAGTATTGTTGGGGGAAGTGGAGGACTTTATGAATGGTGGAAGTGTTTGAATGTGGGTGTGAAAGGTGAGGGATTGCCCCTTTCGATTTCTGAAATCTCAAACTTCCGTTGTAGCAGAAGAGTCCTGCCCCAGTAGTCCACTGTAGTGGATAGTAGTGCTGCCCCAGAAGATCTCACCTCTCTTAAGAACCGCCTTAGAGTCCTAAGTTCCACGACAGCATAATGCGCCTCTGCGGATAGTCTTCCGCAGTGGTGAAACCAAATAGTACCTATGCCGGTCAAGAATAATTATTTGCCCTGATGTGATTTGAGTCTATTTCAAATTGAGATGTAACCCTAGTAAGCATGATAGATCCTAAAATGTGGTACCATGAGATTTTGTCAATTTAGTAAAACTTTTTTTATTTGTATCCTCATGGGGAGTACTGTTAAATTTTATCCGAAAATGAATTGTTCCTTTACTTTCAAAAGCAGGATTTGATTTGAAATGAAGGATAGTGGTGCTAAGTTCGAGTGCGAAGTGAGACGTCAACCCTTAATTCTTCGCACACAAAACCAACCCACACAACACCATAATGATGACGTAGCTAGATACCAATTGGAAGCAAATAGATACCAATTGGGCACATCAAGATACCAATTTGATGAAAGTGTCACGAAAAAAGAAAAAGAAAGAAAGTTTCCTAAATGCCTTGTAGCCCCTTGCGGATGGGTACAGACGTCTGCGTACCATTCTATGAGGCTATACTAGAGATTGCTCTTGTACTTATAAACTGGGTAACCTAAGCTCTGATACTAACTTGTCACGACCTAAAATCAGTTAGTCGTGCGGGCACCTACCATTTTCCACCTTGTTAGGTGAACCCGTCTCTTAATCATTAATTCTAAATCATAAAGTAAATAGAATAGAATAAATGGAGGTCTAAATCATAAATATCATAAGTGCATAAATACAATAACATCCCCAAGGAACTGGTATGTATACAGTAAAAGAGCCACTACTAATAAAATACAAGTCTGTAATAATACAAGGTATCAATAAATTAATATTGTCTCGGAGTGTAAGAAGTGACGAATATATGGAAGGAGTCTCCGAGATGCGAATCCATCAAGCATGTTCACCCTAGACACTCAATAGTAAGCCTCGAGATCGGTCGCGATGAGTGGATGTGGAACCTGTCACGTACTCTGCACTCATAAAAGAATGCAGCAAAGTAGTATCAGTACAAACACTATGTACTGGTACGTATCACAGGCCGAAAATAGTTAGGTAACAAATATAATGGAAGAAACTGAAGAATAGACATGCTCGCAATCGTACAAACACTATTACAGTCCAAGAATAAGCAACCCAAGTACAGAGTATTAAGTAAAAATCCAAGAAATATGTGAATATAGTGATGAGTAAATATGCAATGCACTGGCCAAATGTAATCTTCGTACACAAATGCTCCGAGTGGGATATCTATATGTCCCAGCAGTTGTAACCCATGGGGGACCCATAAAGTCCATGCACCTTTCACTCCACACATATTCCAGAGATGACTCTACAACACCAACCACACCGCTAGCCATTCGGTGCACAACATAGAGATGGCTACACTATCAAATATGTTGCAAGAATCACTGATGTTTCCTCCTCATTTATCACCATCAACACCAATCATAGGTAATATTGGTATCATGGAAATGAGGATGAATGCAATGCAAGATGACAATTTCAAGGGTATCATATCAATCCAAATCATGCCACACATGGACACATATCACAATATCAACATTAAGTCAAGTCATTTCCTCTATATATGATAATACAAAGATAAGGGAGAGACACCTATATCACAATTATGATATGGAAACCAAGTGCAAATCTAATATCAAACACTAGGCAGCAAGCCAACAAATTAGTCAACAATACCAAACCTAAGTAATACATTCCCAACTTCAAACCCTAAGGCATAACATGCTTTCTTTGACAATAACTAACTTTACATATGCTTTGCTAACTAAAGTCTAACCAGAAGGTAAGATGTAACCAACCTGGATTCTAAGAGGGAGCTATGAACAATCACACCAAGATTTATGGTCCTCTAAACCTAAATAAGTCATTAATAACCTTCATCATTCAAATCCCAATTTCAAGAAAACTCAAGACTTAACCTATTTTCCGTATCTGTGGTTTTACAAGACAAAGACTTCCCATTTATTAAACACTAGAATCCAACCTTAATAAGTAAAGGAATTTACCAAAAAAATGAAGTACTTAAGGGTTAGAGCTTACCTTTCTCAAGGTTCTAAGGGGTTTCTTCTGAATTTTGCCCTAAAAGTCATCTTGGAATGTGTGTTGGGTGAAAAGAGGTCAAATCTCAAAATGAGCATTAAATACCAGGTCTACCCAGCGACACTCGTTAGGGTAGTATGGTCCACTGGGGCAAACATTCTTTGTGGCACATATATGACTGCGGTGGCAGACTACAACAAGTTATACTTCTTTCGTCATGACGGAAGTAAAGTCCGTAGGAGCAGACGCGCAGGTGCAGTCCACTCTCTACAGGGTGTGGTTCTATGTTGGGTAGCCATAATTCAATTTTTAATTCCTTTGTAATTCGACTTTGGGTCAACTTTAACTGAAAGTTCCCCTGCAAAAAATTGATAGGCACCACGATCAAGGATGATTCAAACACGCATCGAGGAGATTCGATGACAGACAAATGGGTCAATACATTATATCATGATTCTTGCCTTATATATGTTATTTGCGTACATACACTCATGGTTCTAATGATATTGATACTGGAGTGGTATGATTGTGCTTTGGTCTTAGGGACTGAGAAGGTAAGAACACTATTGAGATTATTGCAACACTAAGATGATTATGATAGGCAGGGATCAGAATTACTTGCCTACAACAAATATTATTACAGCCAAGAGCTGGGCTCCGTGATCCAATGAGAAATTCTATAACGGAGGGGTATATGGACTTCGCGGGTCCCCCATGGGTGTACGCTCATAATATAAACGAGATGCACTATATATGGGATGTTAGAATTATGTGGCACGTGCATTGCATTCATATCATACTTCATTACATCATTGATTATTTGTGATTAGATTTTATACTTGATTGTTTATTGATAACGTGGTTGATCTTCGAATATGAAAGAGTTGTATTTGCTAATGATAAATGGATAAATTGAACTAATGGAATTGTCTGGCACTTGATAACTTAAGGGATTGTGAAATCTTATTGAATAAGGCATTATGTGAACTCTGTGAACTATTATGTGAACTATGTAACATTATTTAGGCTATTGAACTGCTAGTATAGGACTATTTTATGTCAACTCAGTATTTATCTCTTTTTATGTACCTTCCATCATTGTCAGCCTTGATGTCTACGAGGGTATGTTGTGTACTAACGCTACACTTGTTGCATCTTTCCTTGATGCAGATATAGATCCGACGACTAGCTCGAGACCACGTGGCTGAGTTTGAGTAGTTGATCCCTAGCTTTCAGGGTGAGGATGCTATCTCTAACATGCCGGATTGCTCTATATATTTACAGTCTTAACATCTATTTCTAAGACATATTTACAGATTTTGAGGCTATGCATTCAGTTTTGGCACTTCGTTGCCCATTCCAAACTTGTATTTTAGTTCTTTTGTACTTATAAACTAGATCTTTTGAGGGTTCGCTTGTTGTTCAGACTATTTCTGCGTTTATATTATCAGACTTATGTTGTAGTATTTTGTTATCTTTCATTTTTATTTATGTTTTATCATGTGAGTGATTTGGGAGTGGTTCGCCTACCGGTGGGATATGTAGGTGCCACCATGATTCCTGAAAAGGGGTTATGATGATATCCTTGTTTGCTTTAGATTTAAAGTTTACGTTATCATTTGTATGATGTGATTCCCCTATTCTTATCTTATATATCAAACTTACCTTGTGTGCCTTGTATATGTAATGTTGATGAGACCGATATGATGGATGCAATCCAGATTTTGACATTTGATAGTTAAGGAGAGTTATGGCTAACCTTTTAATTTTTGGATAGATAGATGGTCGTGTGAGATCAGCGTATTATATTATGATTATTATATGGCCCTGTGTGGAATTAGATGTGTTTTCTATCTACTTGACAGGTTTGGATAGCGCTGTTTACAGAGGAGACTCTGCCAAATTTTTTGTTCAGAATCCTGAGAAATAGAAATTTGGAATTATGCTACCTCTACATTCGAGGACGAATATTTCTAAAGGGGAAGTATGTTACATCCCGTACATCCATACAGGAGATTCGTCATGAGTAAGTTGACCTAAATTCCAAGGAAGGGATTAACTTGAGAATTAAAGAAAAGAAATCATATTGGACTCTAAGGAGTTCCAAAAAGTTTGAGAAATAATAAGCTCATCGTACTCCGTCTCGTTGCGTCGATTGCATCATAAACTAATGTATGTTCAGATGAGTTGTGGGACCACATCAGGGTAAGTAAGACTTTATGTAAAGTATTGAAAGTGTATCTAAAGGTTTAGGGATCAAGCGAATGGAATAAATTAAGTTCGTCAAAACTCGGGGAAAGGTAGGCAGAATTTTGGACAAGATTTTGGCCTAACATTCGGGAGGTATATCTTCTAGTCTATAAAGAATTATGCTATGAATAACATACCTAAATTCAAGTTCACAGAGTCTTATTTCCAATGCCACTAATAGTTTACCAATCGGTGAAGAACGGTTCCATGAACAACCCATACAAAAATGTATGGTGCCACGTACGGCCCGTTCAAAAAAAGTATGGCTCGTACTTCCGGGCATACATTTTGGTAGTGGAAGCTTTTAGTTCCCTATAAATAAGTCAATTCGACTTTGAGATCATATCCTCTCATTTTCCTAACCCTAAAATAATCCTAAGCCAAATCAAAGGACAAACTATGAAAATCCATCGTAAAGAATCCCGTGGCTATCATAGAATCGTATTTCTCCTCATTGTATTGGTTCTTGGAGAATTCTTGGTGGTGAAGCAAGCTTAAATTTGAATTAATTCTGGTATTTTGAGGTAAGTGTCACCTTCTTCTTGTTTTTCTTAAGTCTACACAAGTGTAAGAGGATGAATTGTTGGGGAAACCTAGTAGGACTAGTTCTTGGAGTATTACATCTTGCTTGTTGTGTTTTTTGGCTGTTTTTATGAGGTTGTGAGTGTGGAGTTTTTGGAGTCTCAACATGTTGTGTAGGGAAAGAGGAAGGATGGGAGAAGAATGTTGTGTTTCTATATGAATATAATTGGCTATAGAAAAGTACATGAAATCTACGTACGCTAGGTGTTTGATAAAATATCTCAACAAGTTTCCTTATGGATTACAAATCTGTTATTGATAAGAATCATTCGTATAATGCAGATAATTATTCATATAGCATACAAGGACTCGTGGGACTCATATAGCTTCAAAGACAAGGTATGTACGGCTTATCCTTTCTTTTGGCATGATCTTGGTTAAAGCAAAAATAAGACAAAACATTGTTGATCGAATTCCATTCTTAATAGCTTGAGGCCTTGTAATTCCACTTCGTTAATGATTATGGTTCTTGTATGTTCCTTGTAAGAACTCTTACTCGCATCTTATGATATCCTTGTTGCACGATTGGTTCTAATGACTCTTGTTGAATTATAACGTTTGTTGTATATAGCTCCATAACGACGAGTGGGGGCTAACGATAATAGGTCACTCTGTTATATTCGTGTTACTATTCTGAGGACTTGCATGTATTATATATATATATGTATCTATTTTCTACTAAGCCACTCTATAATTGGCTGGGTACAACACTTATACGTGCATACCACTGTAGCTGGGTATGATATTATTAAGTCTTTTTTTAAGGCCGAGTATGATATGATGAGATTTCTCCACAGAGAGGCTTGATATTATATTATATGTCCCCATAGAGTGGCTTGCTTTTAATTTTATGCATATGATCATGGTTATGTCAGTTGTACGCCCTCAGTGGCCTTTATGAGTTTCAAGTTGACTTATTTACCCTCCTCTTGTATTACATTGATTATTGATATGTTTTACCTGTCTTACATATTCAATACATTATTTTGTACTGACGTCCCTTGCTGGGGAACTATGTTTCAGCCTGCAGGTATAGATAGACAGACAAACATACCTCCACAGTAGGTTATCTGACTCCAGCTGTTGGCCGTCGCACTCTGCTTCTATGGGGTTGTTGTACAGATTCGGTAGGCACTGTTGTTTGTAGGTATAGATATTTTAAGTATGGCGGGGACCTGTCCCGACCTGATCTTATGTTGTACCACTCTTAGAGTCTTGTATACTAGTGGGTCATGTATCTATCATTTTGTATGGCCTTGCCAACCTCTTGTCAATCTGAAGGTATATTGGTTATGGATTTGTCTGCCTTATTGTATATGTATGTGTTTGTTTTTCTATCGTTTGTATTAGGTTGTCATATTCCTTTTCCCCCTTGTGGTTGTTATTCGGAGGACTTGTCGGCCCAAACAGTTTATGTTTATGCAAGGAAATACAGGTGGTACGCTCGGGTCGTTCAAATGTCGGATGCCAAGCCCCCCTCCCCCAAGCTAGGGTGTGACAATATGATATGCTTTTCAACCAAAACAATAATACAACGAGCAACAAACTCGGTTACGACTAATAAAGTTATACCCTTAAACCCTTTATTCTTTCAAATACATGTCAACAACAAAAACAACATACTCTGGTTATTCCATTAATTTCCAGCCATAAAATACCACAAGAACAACCTCGAAACAGTTAAGTAACCAACAACATCACAACTACGAATTCCGGCCATTAATGCACGGGTTTTCAATCGTACAAGTTAGCTGCGAATTCTATAAGATCAAATATATGAAGGAGGAGTATAATATTACCTTATAACAGTTATAATAACCCTCCATAGAATCTGGAACCACACCAAAATCAGCAACCACAGGAAGATCAAGAAACTCAGTAGCACCACGGGATTCCCGATGTTTGATTTGTGTTGCTTTCTTTAGATATCACTCTTGGATGGTGGGGGTTCTATTAGAGAGAATTTGGGGTGTTTAGGAATTTATTTGGGCGAGAAATCACAAAGTGATAAGGCTGAAAAGCTTAAATAGCCTTACAAAGTTAGCCACCGCCTCAAGTTGGTCCCAATGGGGTTGCTTGCACAATCTCGTAAAAATACGAATATCTTTGTACTCCGATGTCATATCAATGAACGGTTTAGTGATTTGTAAACTAGACTCGCCGACCTTCAATTGTATGGGTGGATTACTCGATAACTCATAGTTGATAAAGATAAAAGCTCTTCTATATCTGACCCAAAAATCGATGAACTTTTAAGAACATAACTTGCTATGACCTTTGCCGACATTTGTTTTACAACTTGATTGACTTCAATGCTTATCATACGAATAATGTAAGATTAAAATACCTCATAATAATACCTTTCTTAACATATTAAGCGCTCTTATTCTTACCTTAAAAATAAGGGCTATTACAATCCACTTTTCTTTGGTGAACTTTGTCGAAAAGTATTTTCTTTGATTCGTTTAACCCCGAACTCTTACAAAACTTACTTAACACTTGTTTAAACTCACTGTCATCTGAATATGGCATCTTATCCACACCAGGCTTTTGTTACTTTACTCACGATGAATACTAGCACAAAAATATGTGTAACATTCCGGGCCTAATGGAATCGATGAAATTTTGAAAAAGACTCAATTACCCCCCAGTGTTGACTTTGGTCAAACTTCTTCGTTTCTTAAGTTAAGGATTTTCAAAATATCATTTTCCTTACCCAAAACTCATCCAAAAGTGTCGGGAATCACGTCAGCCATCCCCGCAAGTCACAACCATCAATACAAAGCTAACAAAATCAATAAATTCCAATCTGAATCTTAGTTCTTCATGTGAGCATCTTTTCATCATGTATAGGCATATTAAATACTAAAATCGACTAATTATTAAAAACCACCAAACAAACTCTAAAATTAGTTCTGTCAACTTCAATAGGTGATAATTAATTTTATAGGTCTAACAAAATCTTCAGGTCGCCAATCAAAGCACATTTTCAAAAAATGAGCAATTAATCCAAATAATTAAATACTTGGATTTCTGAAATGAAACCTTCTCCCAAAGTTAACCAATTGATATCTGTTTGACTTAATATTTTGCAAGAAAGTCAAAATAATTACTGTGGAGCTTCTAGAATAGATGACACGCACAAAAGAGCATCAGTTCTCAAAACAACCGATTGGGTCATTACATCATCCACCACTTAAACAAACATTCATCCTCGAACGTAAAAATAAATAAGGTATTTTAACTATTGAAAAGAGGGGGACATCCACTCTTCATGTCCAACTCAGTATCTTATGTAGCCTATTCGACCAGATGGTGCCTCTATTGAACATTTACTAAAACTATCTCTGTGGATCTCAACTTCCAAATTTTACTATCCAAAATGGCTATTGACGCTTCCTCAAAAGTCAAATTCTGACCAAGCAACAATGAAACCCATTGAATCCCATTAGAACCATCTGAATGGTACTCCTTGAGCATCAAATATGAAATATAAGGTGAAAATCCGACAAACTAGGTGGCAAATATAACTCATAGGCCACTTCGTCAATATGATGAATAATCTCAAAGGGGCCAATATATCTCGGGCTCAACTTGTCCTTCTTTTTTAACCACATCACACGTTTCATGGGTGAAACCTTCAATAAAAACCCGCTCGCCAACCATGACCTCCAAATCAAGGGCCTTCCGATCAGCATAACTCATTCGCCCACTATGAGCTGTGAGAAGCCTTTCCTGGATCAATTTGACCTTGTCCAAAGAATCCCTCAATAAGTCTGTATTCCAAGGCTTAACCTCATACGCATCAAACTAACCGGAGAACGACATCTCCTACCATATAATGTCTCAAACAGTATCATATTAATGATCGAATGGTAACTATCATTGTAAGCAAACTCTGCCAAAGGCAAGAACTTATCCTCATAACCACCAAAGACAATGATACAAGCCCACAACATATCCTCAAGGACTTGAATAGTCCGCTGGGATACGCCAACTGTATAAGGGTGAAATGATGTGAAAACACCGCCCGAGTTGTGAATAATCTGATCCGATACGAAAAGCGCCAAATTAATCAAACGGTCCACAATTACTCAAGTAGCACCAACTTTCCCTAAGTCCATGGTAATCCTACAACCAAGTCCATATTAATTCTCTTACTCACGTAATCTGCCAAATCTTCTTATCTGATTCTTACACATAGTACTACTTGAAATACTTGATTATAGTTATAACCATAAGTCTAAATGCAATTGGTTGATGCCAAAAACTTTATCATAGTCGCCAAAGTCTTAGCTCAAGCCGCAACCCATTGTCAAACATGTACTCGCAAAAGTACTTTGATTCTACCTATCTTTCTTCCACACCTTCCAAAGTCATCTTTAGTACCAGGAATCCGTGAAATCACGTTGTCACACACCGCGAGTTTAAATCATGACTCCATCTGACTAGAAAAGAATTTGTGTTTGTATTGAGAAAATTCTAAGCATTTTCGTCAAAACTTACCTTATCCAAGGCCGATTGCTCAAATTTCAAATATGTTAGTTTCACTTAGTGAGCTGAAACTACTGAGTCAACACTCATCATCCAATTCCTCTTAATCCTTCAAATAACATACTATACACATCATCGTAGTGATTATCTTGCCGCTCCAAATCTTTAAAAAATCAACTAATTGCTCTAAAGACTTCCTATATCCATTTGTAGCTTCTCCAAAACATCACCAAGTATTCACGTAGACCATTATTTTTCATAGAGCTACCATCAATAAAATATTATCAAATCTCCTTGTAAACTCCAATAATGGTCGGTAAAGATGACATACCTCTATTCTAGACCGAAATCCATCAATCATTCAGAAATGGTTTACTAGAAAATCCATAAATATTTATGGTAATATATCCATACGCCACCCGACTTTAAATGAACGGACCCGACTCAATTAAAATGCACCATTACCTGTCACCAATAATCACCTGATCTATTTCCAAATCTTTATAAAATGAAAAATAAGCCTTTCATAAATCTGTGGTGACCCATTCTAATATGTTGTTCCTGAATACATGACCTCGTGCTATCGTTCCCAACCCCCAAAAGCTGAAATTTGCCCAAATTGTCAACTAAGACCGATGAACTATACCTTATGAATTTAAATCTTCATGAAATCTAATTACATGGAATTATCCTCCTTGCAATTTAACTAAACTCATTCATCACGTCAAACACTCCAACGTAAGGCCTATGGTCCCATACTTCACCCTTCACAACCATAAAATATCTGAGTGCAATACCTTATTACACCTTTAGCAAATCCAAGAGTATCAAATCTTGTAATACATGTACCTTACCATGCACAAATACTCTCAAGTCATTCATATTTGAAATACTCAACCATACCATCTAACCATCAACACTTCATCACAGTCTACTACCACAGATATAGTCTTACCTCAAAATTACGACTTTAGCTTTCATTTGTAGAGATTTCTTCTCGTCAATCAGCTCTAGTTCTTCTATCCAAGGATGCCATGAAATTACCCATCTTGGTGCTGCACAAGTTACCTTCTCTTCAATCTTCCATCACAAGGTCTTGTTGACACTTACCATACACTAAGTCAAATTCCATAGACTTCCTTCTTCAATCATACTTATCCATTTTATACCCTATCAAAATTTTATAATATAATGTCACCATAACCCATACATGATTCAAGTAGTCACACTGCTTTAAACCCAAGCCTTATAACCTTAATCCTCTAAAATCGTTAGTAGGATGCCTTTATCTTAATTCTTCAGTTTCCATATTCCATTCAAAAATCACTTATATCATTATCCACTGAAAATCACTTAAATCCACTCGTGGGGTGGATCAAAATATCATAAATCTTGCAAAATATCTAAGCCAATCATCAAGGAACTAGTAAACCATAACCTTGAGCGTTTGAAAGTTTCCCTCGCCTTACTCGAACCTTAAAACTGAAAATTCCTCTAAGACAAACAAATCGTATATACAATATCCACATTTTTTCTCCAAATTACGTACAATAATCGATAACTCTTTAAGTAATCAAATCTTCACACTCGTCCATCTCTATAGTTATTTCTATTAGTCAGTCACTATTTTCTTCAAGAGCCTACGATGTAGTCAAACTTACTAATCAATTCATGTTCCTTTAGCCTTCATTATAAATAGAGTACTTTCACAAAATCAACAAGCTCATAGTTCAAAATGAATCCTTCTTATCACTATACCCTTGATATATCAAGCGAACCTATAAACACGCCCTTTACTAAAAGACTATACTCGACTATTTCCGCAAGGTTTAATCATCCATAGTAACCTTTTTCCAGATGAGCACATCCACCACTTGTGCTCGTCCTATGACTGAGAATGACTCATTCAAATTCCTTTTATTACATCTTTGTTTTGTCAAGTAGCTGAATAATCTTCATACACACCTGTCCTACTACCTTATACCTTATCACAAAAGGTCATTTTTATGTTCATATCTTTCCCAAACTTGTCTTCATATCCTCATCAACTATTCTTCTTGCCCGATCAACTAAGTAGTCCAAGGTTTCCTTTGTTTTCATAATCATGTCCCATCTTATTGCACCTCAAGAAATGCTTACGTTATGTCCAAGCCTCTTAAGCGTAGTTTTCAAAGCCACAATGCTTATCACCTGTTTATTCCTCTAATCATACCTCTTAAAATCGCCAACTCACTTTTCATTACTCCTTATGCCTTAGATACACTTTCCAAACTTCCAAGCGACTAGCTATCAAAGATATATCGGTCAATGTAGTCCTTTTCACCATTACTCCCATTTCCTAAAGGATATCCTGAACCAAAAGGTCTAAAACACAACCCCACTCAACTAAGTCGTCACAACATCATTGCAATGTGAACTTGGTCATGCATCCTTATCATGTTGATGCATATCTTACTTTACAAGACAAAACAACCATCCGCTCATCGTGTGAACCTGAGAACGTGTCCTCACCGTTAGTGAGAGAGTGAAACCAAGAAGTTTATAGCTTAAACCGAATAAAATACAAATGATAAGTAATGAAAGAATGGAAGTTTCCTTAATGTCCTATTACCTCCCGAAGCTACATAGCTCATCGTACCGATCCGCAAGACTCTACTAGACATTGTTCTTCTAATTTTGAGACCGGTGAACCTAAAGCTCTATAATGAATTTGACATGACTCAATTTAATAAATCGTGATGGAAATAACTCACCAAGTCAGTAAGCCAACCACAGCCCATTAACAATCATGTAATTATGAAAAACAATGCGGAAAAAGTAATCAAGTCTATTTAAAGTCTTGATAAATCATATAATCATATAAATGTGGAATAAGTATTACAATCATCCCAAAATGAGGTATCACTAGTACAAGAACTTGCTAAAATAAAAGATACAAATTTGTGATATAACCTGAATACTGTCTAGCATAGGAAAGACAAAAAGTAAAGACAGATAGAAAATTTGATGCCACAGATCATGCTAGTAGCTCACCTTAAATCCTTCGAATGGACTACTCAAAGATCGGTGTATTCTCGATATCCGCTCGTTCTAGGAACTGAATATGCACACAAAAAGGCACAACATGTGTAGAGTGAGTTCGGAGAAACAATGTGTACTCAACAACATCGTCGACTGATCCTAATTAAAATAAACAAGTAAGAATGATTCAATCAACAATTTAGGCAAGGCATCCAAGTCAGATATTAATAAGATGATATGATATGCAAATGTTATGCAATGCAAGGCCTTTCCACCACTGGTACACACATGTTTCTTCAATAGGGAGCCCGACTCATGGGGGACTCACGAGATCCAATACCACCTTAAATCATTTCCCATCAGATTCTTTACCCAAATTTAGGCTTCCAATCACATTACTCAGCGTTTCTTAGACTAATATTACTTGTCTCTTATCAATCAGGCTCATATCAACTACATCACTCAGTCCGGAGACATATTCCATCGGAGCTAACATATATATCCTTAAGTGTACTATGTATGAGATACCATTTGAAAGCATGAATATGACATGTACATAATAACAAACCAATGCTAAGAAATAAAGACTCAATCTTTGGCTTCTTTTCCATTTTTAAATGAGTATTTAGGAGTGATGACATCATTTAATCACATATAAGACAAGTAATAAGAATAGATCCAATAAATAAGTGGTCTCATGCCCTATCAAAAATCACACAATTAACATATGCTATCACCTAATGCCCAAAGCATGACATTTAGACCAGACTATACAATTAGAAAGTATGCAAATACCCATAACATGGCATCGATACTCGATACAACTGCACGTCACCTCACAAGCATCGGGACTCCCTTAGTTACTGTATGCTCCCTCTTACTTAGTCCATTTTAACCAACCACGACCCTTTAAATAAGGTCAAGAAAGGTCTAAGCTTGCCTGATTTGAAGTGTGAAGTTCAAGCGGTTACCACACGACCTTGCCCTTCTTCAAAAGCCTCTGGATGATCCCAAACTATTCAAAATGTAATCTATGTAAGTATATGAGTTCGTAGACACGCATATTTCTATGATAATAATTCAGGTCCAAAAAGTCAATCTCGAGTTTGGAAGGTCAAAATTGTAATTTTATTGCAAAATTGGGTTCAATGTAGTCAAAATAGTAGTATACAAGGTTAAAGAGTCCACTGATACCTATATTGCTATACTTTTTCGGAACCTAAAGATGAGCCCAAAAAGGTAACCCTGAGCTCCCAAGGGAAACACTAGAATTTTATTTCAAAATTGCATTACCCACAGCTTAATTAGTCTAAATATAGAAACTCATTCAAAAATCCATCATCTTAATCCTCAAATGCATGATTTACCACTTTTCAACTTTTGGGTAAACCCGAATTTCTTAACTCAAATCATGATTTCTGAAATGCAATTCCTTAATGACAAAAGGAGAATTAGAAAATTACACATGAGTCACAGCGTGAAGATCGTCCTTGGAATCAACCAAACCCGACCTCTTGAACTTAAAATATGAAAATGGGAAATGAGTTTTGGATTGGGGGAATTTCTATAAAACTTACAGGTCTCGCCGTAATTGCGGAACTAGCACCACAAATGTAGCACCGTGAATACGATAAAGCACCACAAAAGCAGCACCGCAAATGTGGTCAACCAATCGCGAAAATGGCATCATCCATATCGGCTTACACCACAAATGTGATCAAATGCCACAATTATGGCACTGCAAATGTGGTCAACCAACCGCAAAAGCGGCTCCTCCCCAACCCGCTTACATCGAAAATGCAGTCAAATGCCTCAACAACGGCCACAATAGAACCAACAACAACAATTTTTAACAATATGGCCATATATCCTTCAGATGATGTCAAAATGTGATGATTCTTGTTGTTATAGTTCCGAAAATACAATACCGATCTTACGGTTGAATTGAAACACAAATCAAAGATCATTTGCCCAATATGGTACCCTTTATTGAAAAAGAACTGATGATGAAACTTCAAACACAAGTGCATCACAACTCAAATCTATTCAAAACACATCGGAATCTCACCAAAACATGCGTATAAGTCCAAAATCATCACACAAACTTGTTGAAATTTTCAAACCATCGACAAGGGGTCTTATGAACCTAATGTTGACCGAGGTCAACTCTAAATCATCTTAAAATCTATATTCTCAACCAACCTCCTCAATCACAGCCGAACCTCTCGGGAACCAAACCGATGACTCGACTAAGTCATAAATCACATTCCAGACCTAATGGAATTAACAAAACTTTGAAAAAGACTCATTTACCCCCAGTGTTAACTTTGGTAAATCTTTTTCATTTCTTAACTTCAGGATTTCCAAAATATCATTTTCCTTACCCAAAATTCATCTGAACACCTTAGGAATCGCGTCACCCATCCCCGCAAATCACAATCATCAATACGAAGCTAACAAAATAAATAAATTAACAATCCTCATCTTGTGACCATCTTTTCACCATAAATAGGCATATTAAATACTACAATCGACTTAATTTTCAATAGCAAATAAAATGAACTCTAAAATTAGTTCCGTCAATTTATACAGGTCCAACGAAAACTTTAGGTCGCCAATCAGAGCACGTTATACCAAAATGAGCAATTACTCCAAATAATTAAATACTTTATTTTTGAAATGAAACCTTATGCCAAAGTGAACCAAATGATATCCATTTGACTTCAAATCTTACCAATAAGTCAAAATAATTATTGCGGAGGTTTTGAAATAGACAACACACACAAAGATCATCGATTCTCGAAAGGACTGACTAGGTCATTATATAATGGAATCATAGGGAAATGGTTAGATTAAAGTTAAGATGTTATCCCAACTATAAATCTTTAAAATAGCACTTGAAATAGCTCAAATGCGAGCTCTCTAGCGCCCAAACTTGAAGTAAGAATGGGGTTTGAAATGAAATTTTAATCTGTCCAGGCAAAAAATGACCTTCACGGCCGTGACGCTCAGCTTGTGATCGTGGTATGCCCTAGCCTAGATCATCGCGATGGCGATATGTCCATTGCGACTGCAATGAACCAGTCCAACTCGGCTCAACCTTATTTCCCCTTTGGGAATGCGAAAGAGAGGATGGGATCACAATCCTCTTGTACTCACATGATTCACGATCTCGATCTCGATCCTTCCTACACGATCGCATAGAAGGATATCAACAACAACTAAAACCTGAAATTTTTGATTTTCTCTAATTACCCGATCCGACATCTGAAACTCATTCGAAACCCCCCTAACTCAAAACAAATATGCATTTCAGTCATAAACACATGTTACAAACCTACTCGCACACTTGGAAATCTCTAATTAGGTCATCTTGCCCCATCTTCGACCGAGGTCAACTCTAAATCTTAACTTTGCTAAAATCTCAACCAACGACCCAAATCACATTTGAATGCCTCGAGACCCAATTCAATAGTCCGACTAAGTACAAAATCACATTCCGGACCTAATGGAATCAATGAAACTTTGAAAATGATGCATTTACCTTCTATATTAACTCTGGTCAAACATCTCCATTCCTTTAAATTAGATATTTCTAATTTCATCAAAACTAATTCAAAACCCACTGATTGTCTTGAGAACCGCACCACTCCTCCCCACAATTCAAAACTATCTAAACAAAACTATGAGAAGAGTATTTTTTTAAAATACACATAACTGGAGGGTCGTTACACACCAGGACCCTTACCTGAACTTTGGTACTTTTAAAAGGTTTTCAAAAATATTTAATCTTAAAACAAAAAGTTTTCCTAATTCCCATAATTAATTAGGTGGCGACTCTTTTAGACCAAAAAGAGTCAAGTTATGATAGTAGCTTTTATGTCTCCGTAAAAGTAAACCGTAACAGAGTAGTGCAATACTTGGAAAACCAAATTTATTTTTAACTATGACTTGCAACCCAGCTTGGCCAGAAATAAAAGAACATATGTTCTCAATATATGGGGCATAAATAAACCTGATTTAGTTAGTCGAATGTTCAAAGCTAAATTTGAACAACTAAAAACAGATATAACCAAGCACAATATATTTGGAAAAGTTTTTGCTTTTATATATATTGTTGAGTTCCAAAAATAGGGTTTAACGTTTGTCATTTCCTTATAATATTAGCTAATGACTATGAGTTATTGAAAATAGAGGTTTTTGATAAAATTATTAGTGTTGAATTGCCTGATGCTACTACCGTCAAATATTTATGTCCACTTGTCCTCAAACGTATGATGCATAATCCATATGGTCATATGAATCCAACAATGTAACGTTCCATAAATTCAGATTAAGCGTGAATACATTAAGAGAATGTAAATGTGATATTTTATCCATATGAAATCCTATTGGAGGGAGTTTGTGTGATGATAGTTTTTTTTCGATCAAGACGAATAGTGAGGTGCATAAGATTTAGTAGAATCGACTAAGTGTACAGTAGGTCTAATTTCCAGCTAGTATATGTGAAATTTCGTTTAGCATTTGAGAAAACATAAAACATGAAAGTTGTAACCCTTTTAAATACCTTTCCTACCATGTATGGACCATCTCAATAAGAGCTTTGTTGTACGAGTTATGACCATTTTACTGAACATTGGAAAATAATCATATGTGATGGGGACACCGATGTGGACGGCGCCTCGCCAGGCCAAATTTCCAGTGATCAGAAGAAAAATTGATCATGGTCAAATGTATACCATGTGGATGCGGTCCTTGATACGCCATGCACGGCCAAATTTAGGCTGGATGCATTTTTTGCTGAATTTATAAACTTCCAACATCTTAAAAACATTCTCCACTTCAATCTAAAATAGATTTCTTGAGAGAAAATACCCTAGGGATTTCCCTAAACCTATAAGTTAAATTATTACTCAAACCCCATGATAATTTCCTCAATCTAACAAATATTAACACTAGGATCCTCATCTATTCCATAAATTGTGAGAAATCGATTCAAGAACGATTGAAGAAAAGAATCGTTGGAATTCGTCATGAGGTAAGTTTTTGTAGTTCTAGTATATTTATGGGGATTGTTTTGGGTTTGTATATCATCTATATATCATTATAATTCATGGTGTGAATTGTATGAAAGCAAGAACATGAATTTGGCTTAAAACTCTTACTTTTAAAAAAAGTTGGGATAGAAGCGTGTAAAATTCTAATATATATAATCTAAATTAATTGTTGAATGATTTTAAAACTTTGGAAAATTCATTTGGTAGTGTTTTGTGGGAATTAAAGTATGTGTCTTTTCGAACATATTTTTCAACCTTGAAAATGGTTTCTTTTGTAAAGGGTTCGTGTGCGTACGGGACAAGCCCGCATTTGAAACTTATGTGTATTATATATTATTCTATATCAACATATTTGTGATTTCCCCTCTAATTCATGATTTAATTTCTTTTTTTGATATAGATAATCTTCAAACTATTAACCCCTAAAATGGGATGATCAAATATATTTCTAAAGTGACAATATTTAAAAGTTATTTTTCCTATTATGAGATGATGGAACTTGGTTTTTAAAACATTTATCTTTAATGTGTTTTTCCCTATGAATGGGTTATTGTATTGGAATTTATTTATTATTGAACATGATTTCAAAATAGATTAATGATGTGATACACCCTATTAACGGGATGATGAACATAATTCATACTGAGTAATTTGGCATCATGATATGTCTTATGATTCGGTAGCACACCCCAATCTTGGGGGGGTGGGGCCGACACTCGGCACTTGAAGGCCCAAACAAACCAACTACAGTACCTGAAATTTATAACGCAAAACATGGGCCGACAAGGCCTCCAAATAACAATAATATGACAAGAATATACAACCTGAAAGCAAAAAAAGTCCAATAACAGTTTATATACATAACTGAGGTCGACCAGGCCATAACAAGAGTATCACCAGGTGACAAGATGGTCGACAAGGCCAAACAAAATGGATACACACTGATAGTAGTCTGCAAGCCTCTAAGAGTACTAACATACAACACATGCTGGGACAGGGCCCCGCTGTACCAAAATGTTAATATATATATAAGTACCTATCAACTCCAAACAACTCTGGAGAATTCGAGTACGACTACCAACAACTGAAAGAAAGTACCCTGCTAGGGAGGTACGTCTGCCTATCTATTTGTACATGCGGGCATAAAAACAATGCCCTAGAAAGGGAATATCAGTACGAAAGATATACTAAATATGTAAGGAAGGTAACATATAAAAATAGGAAAAGTAATACAAGATATGAGGGTACAGACATGGAACTCAGAAAAGATCCACTGAGGCCATACACCTCGTAAAACTATGAATATATGCATGTAAGAAAAATCAGGCCACTTTATGGGGCCATATAGTATCATATCAAGTCCCTATGTGGGGTGAGCTCATAATAAACTACACTGCCATATAGGACGCAGTAATATCTGCCCAACTGACCAATAGTATTCACATATAAGTGACTGCCCATCCGACTATAGTGTAGTGCGGTAAGAAAATAGATACATATATATAAGTTCCATGCAAGACAGACCTAAGGGGACACTATGAACAGAGTCGGAGTAACCTATGGTCGTTATCCTCTGACTATCGTTATGTCTCTACGATCATCAACATATCTTTAATTATGAGTCAATAAAACAAGATATACATTAATCAATAAACATCTTCAATCAAATGAAGGACATAGATATTTCTAGCATTCAAGAGTAGAGTCACTTTGGATAGACATTCGTTTATGTTTGTTCACATATGGGTCATGCCAAAAGAAGAAAGAGATAGCCTTAACATACCTTTTTATCCTTGCGTCCAAAATACAACCAAAGCATCCGAAATATACAACTTAATCAACACAATAATAAGGGCACAAACATTACTAACAAAGTCACTAGTTAACACGATGAGCGACAAGCTCGGATTGAATCCCATACAAACTTTTAACCCCATTATACTTTATCCTTTAATTTAACAACATTCCTAGTATTACAACAAGTACGTTCAAGTAATTCTCAATCTTATAATTACCTCTAAAAGTATACGAAATAGTCCAACCATCACAATGAATGTCTCAATGTCACATTTCATTTTAAACCAACTAACAACATGTCGAACAACTAGCTCCTTTAGGAAAAAGATCTACAGCACCTCCCCTGTTTATACTACATCTCATAAGTTACTAAAGGTCACCAAACAACCCAAACAATAACAATACAATCCTCAATAAGTTTTCTGATTATTTCAACAACCATTTTGAGCGGCAAGCTCGATTTACGATTAACGAAATTTAATTTGAATCCAATTCCTTTTCCATGAATCTGCCTACAATATCTATGACATCATACTTATGCTTACCGTAACATTTTCAGCCCAAACAACATTAGAATAATCTTCAAAATAGTCCACATGCCTAGCACCTTAACCCTTATCGTCAATCTCTTGTTTTTCATGTTTTCTTCTTGAATAAACTTAATTAACACATAGATAAGCTTAACAACAGAAGTCATAACATAATCAAATCACTTCTCATAATTTACTACAAGAATAAAACATATATATAGCCTCAACAAAAGCCCATAAAATATAACAATTCCTTATGACATGTCAATTGCTATCTTGTAGATTTTCACTCAAGTAATTCAACCAACACATAAACCTTAATCACAATTAATAACGTGATTTAACTACCTTAGGAAGTATAGAAGTATATACAACCTTAAATCCCCAGCTGGTGCAGCTCACAACAACCCTCAATCACACCACAACACTATAGGAGTGTTAATTCTCTTCTTGAATCAACTTTTGGTGTTCAAGTAGGGTGTAAACACTTATATTTCGTCTTGAAACTCTTATGAACTGTTGACAGAGCTTAAGAGATTATTAGGGTCGATTTTGGTCTAGAAATTACCAAATAAAAGCCCCCAAACGTGTTTTAAAATAAGCTAATTCGGTAGGCGCCTCAAGTCGATCCCAACGAGGCTTCCTGCGCAGTCTCACAAAATGTGAATATCTCTTTACTCGGACGTCGAATTGACAATTGATTTAATGTGTTGGAAACTGGACTTGTAGATCTTCAATTTCATGGATGGATCACCCCGTAATTAAAAATATACTAGGAGAAAAGCTCTGCAATATTTGACCCATATTTTTAGTTAATTTATGAATGTAACTTGCAAAAACTTTTGCAGATTTTTCTTTTACAACTCACTTGACTTAAAAACTTAACACACGACTATTATATGATTCAAATACCTCCTAAAATTACCTTCTTATCTTGTTAAATACTCCTAGTCTTACCCCAAAAGTACAAGTTATAACATTCCCAACTTGCGGAATTTCAGTGAAACTTATTTCCTTCTATTCGTTTAACTTATAAACCTTCCAACATGTGCTATTCATGGTTTTAAACACTCATGAACTTGAGAATAGTCTTTCTCTCCAAGATTTTGTTGATTATGTCATGACACAATTTAACGTATGAAAATGTAGGATGCAACATCTTCCCCCCTTAAGGACATCTTCCTCGAATGTAAAACTCCATGGGGGTTAAGTCATATATTTTAGTACAAAATGTAACCATTCATACTACCCTATGTTTCTTACAGGGCTATACCAGCTTGTATTCATGTGTCAAGGAATCTTTATGGGTGACTGTTACCTTATAGGGTTGATTATACTTCTTTCATCCATTCTTTGTGATCCACCTGCCATATCTGAAGTCTGGAAAAAATGAGGGTATCTAGACTTCATACCCTCTTCGGCTTCTCATGTTATTTTTTCTATGTTATTATTTCTCCAAAGTACTTTAACCGAAGCAACCTCTTTGGTCTATAACTTACGGACTTGGTGATCTAGGATAGCAACATGAATTTTTTCATATGACGGATCTTTCGTAACCTGAACATCTTCAATGAGGGTAATGTGAGAGGGATCACCTAAGCACTTATGAAGCATAGATACGTGGAATACTTGATGAACTACTTTTAACTCTGTGGGAAACCTCTAGCTTATAAGTAACTTGGTTGATTCTCTAAACAATCTGATACTGTCCAACGTACCTAGGGTTTTCATATCAAATCTCATCACGCCCTTCATAGGCGACACCTTTAGGAACACCCAATCTCCCATAAAAACTCTAAATCTCGACGTCGGTTGTCAAATTAGGACTTTTGTCGACTCTGAGCTGTCAACATTTGCTCCTGAATCAATTTCACCTTTTCTACGGCTTGTTGTACCAAAATAGGTCTCAGTAACTTTGTCTCACCCACATCAAACCAGCTGATAGGAGACATGCACTTCCGCCCATACAGGGTTTCACATGGTACCATCTATATAGTAGAATGGTAGCTATTATTATAGGTGAACTCAATAAGCGAAAAATGGTGCTCCTAACTTCCCTTGAAGTCTAAAACACAAACTCACAACATATCCTCGAGCGTCTGAGTAGTGCGCTCGGCCTGCCCATCAATCTGCGAATGAAAATTTGTGCTGAGACTAATCTAATTACCCAAGCATTTTTTTAAAAGACCTCCAGAAGTCAGCTCATTTTATAATATTTGGTTTGTCCGGATGGTACAATATATCGACATCGTAGTCTTTTAGCAGTTCCAGCCATCTCTGCTGCCTTAGATCCAATGCTTTCTGTCTGAAGATATATTGTAAACTCTTGTGATTTGTATACAAGTCAACATGAACCCCATATAAATAGTGGTGTCTTATCTTTAGGGAAAATATAACAGCTGCTAACTCAAGATCATGAGTCGGGTAATTATGCTCGTGCTTCCTTAGTTTTGTTGAAGCATATGCAATAACCTTACCTTGTTGCATCAGAACACAATCCAACCTCACTCTAGAAGCATCACAATATACCACATAACTTTCTGATCCTTCAGGAAGGTCTAGAATAGGTGTTGATGTTAATCTTCTATTTAATTCCTGTAAACTCTTCTCATAAGTATTTTTCCACTAGAATTTAGTTGCCTTAATGGAGAGGCAATAAAAGGGAAATTTTCTACAAACCTCCGATAGTAACCTGCTAAGCACAAGAAACGTACCTCAGTAGGATTTGTGGGCCTCGGCCAATTCCTAACTGCCTCAATCATTTGATTATAAACTTTGATGCCTTCATATGATACTATATGCCCAATAAAGGCCACCGAGTTCAACTAGAACTCGTATTTAGAGAACTTAGCATATAACTTACTGTAGCAACTCGTCTAGTCATTTTTAGCTAAAGACCCTTATTTGCTAGTTTGACCCTCGATGTGGAGTTTTTGATGCACATGGATGGGTGGCACATATTCCGAGGTCCATTTATATGAGTTCCAGATGAAAACACCAAGTCTAGAAACTTAGAGTTGGTTAGTTTGATTTAAAGTTGACTTTTGGCTAGATGAGTTTGTTTCTGGGTTTCGTCACTTCCGGTATCTCCGGAGAGTCATTTATAACTTGGTTGAGTTATTGGTTTGCTTCTTATAACGTCCCATTTGTTCACTATGGTGATTTCTCTCTATTTACTCATGTTGACCCTTTCCCTAGCTTCGTGAGAGTGTTCATATCTCATGGGAATGGTTAGTATGGTTTCTGAAGTGATCGGGTTGGTTTGGGGATAACTAGAAATCCTTAAGTTGAATTCATGAGAAAGTGTTGACCGATAGTTGACTTTTGAGTAAATAGACCGTTTTGGGAAATTTGTTAATTCCCTGAGGTCCGGAAGGTCGATTATGACTTGGTGGGATATTCTATTTGGTTCTCGAGGCACTCGGGAGCATTTTATATTCTTGTTTTGAATCTTGATTTTTGGTTTTGGGGGTTGACTTTGTCAATCGGACCTCCGTTGGGAAATCTGGAGGCCTCGGGCTGGTGTCGGGATTTTAGGTAAAACTTATGATAACCAGATTTTCTGGTCTTTGATGGTTCCGCCCTGATGAGACATTTTCTGCCCCTATGAGTCCGCCCCAGCGAGGCTTGGCTCGCAGGAGTGAGGACTTAAGTGAAGTCCATCCCAGTAGAAGATTCCTCCGTAGGGGCATATGCGTGGATGCGGACTAGGTTCCTTAGGTGCAAGAATTGCTAAATCAATAGCATTAAATATCCCATTTTGAACCATTATTTCTATCATTACTAACTTCAAACTAGAGAGCTATTAGGGGGTTATTTCAGTAGACCTTGAAGCTATTACACCTTTAGGGTAAGTTCCCTTTCATCATTCTTTGCTTATTTACTTCCTAGGCTTGAAATCTATGGTGGGAAAATGATAAGGGTTTAATGGAGAAGATGACATTCTAGCTCTAAATTGGGTATTTGATTTCTAGACTTTTCTAATCAGTTTTATGGGTAAAAATTGTTTACATTATAGTGGTATTGCATGAATTCATGAGTTAAAAATTTAGCCTAAGTTTATGATCAGGAATAATTAGGGTTCGATCTTAGATTGGGGGTTTTGGTCCTAATGATGGAATTGATGATTTTAACAGCCTAATTAGCCATTGGAGGATAGTAATAAGGGTTTGTGATGTCGGTTTCCTAATTCCACCTTTGAAATTACTATTTTACCCTTCTGTGCCCATTTCTCCATTTCTCATCTAGTTGGTTGGATTCAAAGAATAGTCTAGTCTTTTGGGTATTGTTAGTTTCCATTTCTAACCTAGATTTCAATTATGACTAGACTTCAAGCACTATCGCAATCCTCAAAAAGGCAAGGATCAAGTGTGATCTCTTGTGTCTTCTGCTCAGCATTCAGGTAGGTTACGGCTTACCTTCTGGTTAGAGTTTGGTTAGTGATGCATATATATAGTTAGTTATTATTGGAGAAAGCATGTACACCTTTGGGTATGAAGTGGGGATGAATTACTTAGGCTTGTTACTATTGACTGATTTGTGATATGTTTCCTCTTTGTGATTTATTGGCTTGCTACCTAGTGTTGATATTGGGTTTGCACTTAGTCGCCATAACGTGATTGTGATATAGTTATCTCTCACTTATCTTGGTATATCATGGATAAAGGAAAGCACTTGACTTGATATTGATATGGTGATATGTGTCCACGTGTGGCACGATTGGGATTTGATTACGATTTATAATTGAGATTGATACCTGCACATCATTCATACGCATTCTACATGCATACTTCTTATAGACTCTCATGCATATATAATTGGTGTTACATATGTGGTGCGAAGATAAATTGTTTCAGACGTGGCATTATACAGATCTGGAAATAAGTTCATATTGGTTGTTGATTTACGGATGTTGTTATGTTTATTCATATGATGATTAGTGTTGAATTTGATATTTATATATGAATTCATCCTCATTTCCATGATACATTATCATTACATATGATTGGCATGATGATAATTCCATGGTATATTGATATTACTTGTGATTGGCGTGATGGTGATAAGTGAGGAAGAAATATTTATGATTCTTGTAACATATTTGATAGCGTAGACTTCTTTGAGTTGTGTACGAAATGACTAGTAGTGTGGCAGGTGGTAGAGTCATCTCCGGGCTGTGTATACAGAGTGATTGGTACATAGACATCATGGGTCCCCCATGGGTCATAACTGGCGGGACGTAGAGATATTCTGCTCGAAGCATGTATGTATCATATGAGATAGTTGGCCAATGCATTGCATTGCATCATACATACATTCATATTACATCCACTCATATCTATTATTCTGGTTATTATATTCATTGTTTTGCATAAAGTGTTTCATTCTTGATTCTTTGATTGTCGATTCATTTGAGATGTTGTTGCTTGTTAATCTCTTACTTAGACACATAATGGAATCGAGGACTAGAGGTTCCACCTTGGGTATGACTGTAGGCTACTGAGACCTAGTGTGATTAAAATTACTTCAAGTCTTACATGGATGTGCTTAGTGATTACTTCATTCTCATCATTCTTGGATTTTGACTTGATACTCTATACTTGGGTAGTTTACTCTAGGACTGTGATAGTGTTAGTACTTGATTGTGAGCATGACTATTCTTCCTTTATATATGTTAGCTAACTATTGTCAACCTATGATATCTACCAGTACATAGTCTTTGTACTGATACTATTCTTGCTACACCCTTTTTGGGGTGTAGAGTTATTGCAGGAACTTTAGCAAGGTTCGATTAGCCTTTAAGGATCTCATAGAGTTTATCTAGATTATCTATTTAATTCTCTTTCTAAACAGAAGTTGTATTCAGGTTGTGGTTGTAAGTTTTACTCAAGTTGTAGACTTAGAAGCTCTAGTACTATTCATACCAGATTCCTTTAGTAGTGTGTATTTCGCATTTTCATATATCTATTGTTTTTAGACTTCTATTATTTTTATTATTTATTTATGTTGTTAGATGAATCTATACGGAACAGGTACATTTACCAGGTGGGAAACGGGTAGGTCCTGGCACGATCAGTTCTTTGGGTCATGACACTTCCCGAGGAAATCAGATGAGTTTTGTGGCCTTATTTATGAAATATGGATATTTGGTCTTCCCGGATGATTATTTAGAAAAGTATGCCTCAGCTCGGTTATTTATAAAATCCGACGGTACGAGCAAGTTTATAGCACTGTTTACCATAGACGCGCACATTTGGTTTTTGTCTAGGAGGTCTCTAGAGTGTTTCGGGTGTTTGGTAGAGGTTTGTGGCTATTTTGCATGATCTGGTGTCTGGTGTCCACCTTGGCGACACCAGTTTCCGCTGTAGAGTGTCTGCATCGATGAGAGGTTAGCTCACCGAAGTGGGAGTTTGGATATTTGTGAGTTCCGCCTTGGCGGAGGGTCTTTCCGCAGGGGGAGTCCACTCCTGTAGAGTTGAGTTGGTCGTGGCATTGAGGTGAGGTGTCAAGTGACACTGCCTCAGCAGGGGTTTTGTCCGCTTCAGCGAAGTCGATTCTGTTAGGGCTGAAACACTATTCAAGTGTCCTATATATTCTTTAGGTCAGAATTTTATTTCCCCAAATAGCAAACCTCTAAACCAGCATCGCCTTGGAGTATTTTTAGAACCCTAGGAGCAATTTCAACCTTTGGGTAAGAGTTTCTTTCATTTATTGGCTTACGTTTATGATTCTAGGTTCATTAATGGTGATGTGGTGAGTTATTAAGTCGGGGAAAAATGATTGTAAGTTTCTATGAGAATAAGAAAGCTATGCTATTGATTTTGATGGAGCTTTATTGATCACGTTGTTTTAATATCATGAATTAGGAGTGGATTATGTTAGATTATCATGTTTTAAGTCTTGATTTGTTTGAAGAAACTTATTTTTAATTGGGGAAAATTTATAGGGTTTCAAATTTGGGCTTTTTTATTATTGTTCAATTGAGGGTTCAAATGTGTATAGATTTCTAATTAATTTAAGGTTATGACTACTTAGTATGTATTTGTGATTTTTGGGTATTAAAGTTAGAGTCTTTGTGACGTGGGCCCGGTTCGGTATTTTAAAGTCTTGTTTGTATGGTTTATATCCTTATTCTATGTACGAATAGTGTATATACGTGGATAGACTTCGAACGGCATGACATGCAAAGGAAGGGTAAGGCTGTCACTAAGTCTTGATCGTGTAGCAATCTTGCTCGGCTTTGATATAGGCTACGTTTTAGCTTTTCAAGACTTCGATAAAAGTGCGTAATTAGTTGTAAATATTGAAGGGTATTATGCGCGTTTTGAGGTTCCACTCAGGCGGTTGTGACAAATGTCTGACTGGGGAACGATGTTGAACTGTGATAATGGGATGATTTGGGGAATCAACCTTATGCTGGTTCCGATTTGCTAATTATTTGGGCTTGTCACCATATGTGGGCTCGTCGCCATAGTTGATTGTCTTTTTTACTCATCACACATGCTTTCCATATGATATCTTGATTGGTACTTGGATTGTATATGTGTATTGAATTCCTAAAAGCATGTGACATTTCATCTCTATACTTATTGCATCTCATAAATCATGATTCTTGCCTTATATATGTCATTTGCATTCATACACTAATGGTTCTGATGATATTGATATTGGAGTGGTATGATTATATTGTGGGTCCAAGGGACTGGGAAAAGTAAGAACACTTACGAGATTATAGCAATACTGAGATGATATTGATACGCGGGGATCGGAGTTGCACGCTTGCAACATGATATTATTATCGACAAGAGTTGGGCTCTGTGATCTTATGAGTAATTCCTGAGCGGAGGGGTATATGGACTTCGCGGGTCCCCCATGGGTCACTTTTATATGGCAAACCCCTATAAAGTTTGTATATCAGATGATGGAAAGGTACTTGGCATATGCATTGCATTCATATCATACATATATATGTCATATCATTGATTATTTTTTAATGAAATTGTATTTGAAGTGATTGTTGATGACTTGGTTATGTTCTGGACACGAAAGGATTATACTTGTTTTTTGATACCTGAGTTATTATAGACTTCTCAGAAACTGAATACCGTGATTAGGTATAGACTCTTATTGAAATAAGGAAGCATGTGAACTCTGTGAATCATTATGTGGTTTATGTGACTTACTTGGATTATTAGACTGCGTAGTATATGATTACTTGGTATTTATCTCTGATTATGTACTTTCGATATCTACGGGAGTACGATGTGTACTCATACTACACTTGTTGCATCTTTTCTTGATGCAGATACAAGCCCGATGACTAGCTCGAGATCGCGTGGCTGAGTTCGAGAGGTTGATCCCCAGCTCTCTGGTTGATGATACTTCTCCAGCATTCCCTGGATTGCTTATCTCATTTACTATCTTTATATTTTGACGTAGAGACATGTCTTCAAACTTCAACATTATGTATTCATTTTGGCACTTGATGCCATTGATTTTCAGACCTACATTGTTGTATTAGAGCTCTTGTACTCACAGACTAGAGCACTATGAGTTATTTTGGATGTATTAGACTTATCATTTTCTCCTACATTATATTATCAGACAAATTTTGTAGTACTTGTGTTTATTTCGCTTTTACTTATATCTTATCATGTTGAATGATTTGGGAGTGGTTCGCCTATATGGTGGGATTATGTTGGTGCCACCATAATTCCTGAAAAGAGATTGTAACACTTACGAACTTGGAGCATTTGTAATACCGCTCGCAAATGATCTAGGTGCTCTACTTCTGATCGAGAATACACCAGAATATCATCAATAAACACAATCACAATGTTGTCCAGAAATGGCTTGAACATCCGATTCATCAAATCCATAAAAGTTACATGTGCATTAATAAGGCCAAAGGACATGACAAGGAACTCATAATGGTCGCATCTAGTCCTAAAGGCAGTCTTGGGAATATCCTTTTCCTTAACCCATAGCTGATGGTACCCAGATGTGAGATCGATTATTGAGAAATACTTAGCGCTTGCAATTGATCAAACAAGTCATCGATTCTGGGGAGCGGATATTTGTTCTTAATAGTTACCTTGTTCAACTGATGGTAATTAATACACATTCTTACTGAACCATCTTTCTTACAAACAAATAATACTGGCGCACCCCACTGAGAAGTATTGGGCATGATAAAGCCTTTCTCCAAGAGGTCTTTCATTTTTTCTTTCAATTCATTAAGCTCAGAAGGGGTCATTCTGTACAGAGGAATAGATATAGGCTGAGTATTAGGAAGCACGTCGATGTCGAAATCAATTTCCCGTTTGGGAGGAATTCCAAGAAGCTCGTTAGGAAATACATTAAGTAATTCATTAACAATAGAGACCAACTGAAGGGTTGGAGAATTTGCCTCCGCATCTTGGACTTGTACTAAATGATGGATATATCCTTTCGAAATCATCTTTTGATCCTTATGGTAGGAAAAAAACCTCCCCTTAGGTGTTGCATCATTTCCCTTCCATTCAATAACGGGTTCGCTTGGAAAATTAAAGCGAACAACTTTCGTCCAACAATCCACATTAGCATAACATGAATCCAGCCAATACATACCTACAATAACATCAAATTCACCATCTCAAATTCATTTAAGTTAGCTAAGGTGTGACATTCAGCAATCATCACATCACAACCCTGATATACTCGCCTAACAATCATGGACTCACCCACGGGCGTAGACACATCAAATGACTTACGTAATTATTCAAGTTCTTTACCACACTTGCAAGCAACAAAAGGAGTAATCTAGGACACTGTGGAACTTGTGTCTATCAAAACATACACATCAAGGGAAAATAATTTAATATACCTATAACCACGTCCAGAGAGGACTCAAGGTCCTGTCGACCGATAACGCATAAATACGATTTTGATGACCGCCTGAGCTAGATGCTCCACTCCTACCTCTACCTCTACCAGCCAATGTTTGTGTACCTTACCCAGAAGGGCATACCAATGATGAAAAGACTTCTACAGATCTTGTCAGCTGGGCCATACCGCCCCCACCTTCTATCAGACAAAACCTTATAATATGACCTGGCTGCCCACATGAATAACAAACATCCAAACCCTAACGACACTACCCAGAATGAGCTCTACCACACTGATCACACTACGGAAACAGAGGTCTCACCTGACTGGACTCGCCTCTGTACTGTGGGCATGATGTCCGCGAACTCTAACCCTGACCAGAATAAGTGGTCCGATCACGACGCTGACCCTGAAACTACGGTGGTGCACTAGCTTCCGGATAAGATAGGCACCTACAAAACTGTGGTGTGAACCAACCTCTAAAGTCTCCGGTATCACCTGCGGATCAGGCCCTCTTATGTTCACCCCTATCCCACTCTCGATCAACCCGATGTTGCCTCTTACGATCTTTCAAGTTCTGTGTGTAGGCCTAAATGCGAGCAATTCAAAGAGGATGTAGTACATTCATTAACAAAGTGTGGTCCCAAGCCACCCACAAATTGATAGACTCGATCACTCATCTCTGCCACAACTGTAGGAGCATACTTAGCCAAGGCGTTAAACTACATACAATACTCCCGGACACTCATGTCACCCTACTCCAAATGTAGAAAATTGTCCTGCCTAGCTCGTCGAAGCTCAATAAGCAAATACTGATGCAAAAATGCCTCAGACAACTCCCTTCATCCTGTTGGTAGGGCACGAAGACCTCTAGACTGCTCCCAGGTCTCATATCAAGTGGCGGAAACATCCTGCAACCCATGAGAAGCAAACTACATTGACTCAGTGTTAGTGGAATGCATAACTCGCAAGGTATGCTACATCCGATCCAGAAAATTTTGTGGGTCCTTATTAGAATCAGTCCTTGTGAATTCTGAAGGGGACAGGTTGATGAAATCCCGAACTCCTACACTAACAGCTCTATCGGCAGCACCTGGGGTCTGATGTTGGGCCTGAGAGGCCACTAATCGAGTCAACAACTGTATAATACTCCGTATGTCTAAATACAAATTAGGAGAAACCAGAGAAGGAACTAAAGGTACATCATCTCATCTATGCCCTTCTAGAGGTGGTAGGGATGTTGCTCCGGTAGCCTGAGAATCAGCCTCGTTCTGAGGCTCATGTTAATCTACATTAGTTGGCAGCGCTTTACTGGTACCTTTTCCCTCCTCCTCATCTAATCTTAGAATATATGTATGTCATCTAGTAGTAGTAGGCATCGTTGAGAGGGTAAACAAAATGAAGGTTAATAATGAACACTTACGACTCAGCTCTATCGCATAATCTAGATCAAGAAAAAAAAAAGGTAACCATCCTAAATGTCATGTAGCGTCCTACTTATAAGTGTGGTGCACAACACGCCCACAAACAAGACTCTACTAGACACGGCTTGCAGACTCCCTAGGACAGACCTGGCTCCGATACCAGGTTTTTTACAGCCCAACCTTTAGGGGTGTGGCCGGCACACGACACCCGAAGGCCCGAGTGAACCAACTACAGTACCTGAAATCTATAACATGAAATTTGGGCTGACAAGGCCTCTAAATAATAATAATATGATAAAGATATACAACCAGCAAGCAGAAAAGGCCCAATAATAGTATATATATACATAACTGAGGCCGACCAGGCCATAACAACAATATCACTAGCTGACAAGAAGGCCGCCATATAAAATACATACACACTGATACCGGTCTGCAAGCCTCTAAGACTACTAAATACAACACTGATCGGGACAGTGCCTCGCTGTAAGCAAAATTCCAATATATATATATATATATATATAATATAAGTACATATACACTCCAAACAGCAACTCCAGAGAAGTGGAGTGCGACTACCAACAGCTGAAAGCAAGTACCCTACTGGGGAAGTACGTCTGCATGTCTATCTATATATGCGGGCATTATCACATTGCCCCAGAAATGGGACGTCAATACGAAAGATGTACTGAATATGTAAGGCAGGTAACATATGTAAACAAGAAATGTAATACAAAAGATGAGAGTACAGAAGTCAATCTGGAACTCAAAAAAGGGCCACTAAGGGCATACAATGAGTACAACCATGAATATATGCATGTAAATAAAATCATGCCACTCTATGGGGCCATATAGTATCATATCAAATCCCTCTATGGGGTTAGCTCATAATAAACTTCCTGGCCATATAGGACGCAGCAATATCTACCCAACTAATAGATGGTATGCACATATAAGTGCCTGCCCGACCGACTATAGCACGGCACAGTAAGAAATAGACACATATATATAAGTGTCATGCAAGACAGACCTCAACGGACACTATGAACAGAGTCGAGGTGATCTATGGTCGTTATCATCTGACTATCATTATTGTCTCTATGTTCATCAACATTTCTTTTTATTATGAGTCAATAAAATAAGATATACATGAATCAATAAACTTTTTCAATAAAATGAAGGATATAATATTTCTAGCTTTGAAGAGTAGAGTCACTTTGGACAGACATTTTTTTACATTTGTTTACATACGGGTCATGCCAACAGAAGGAAATGATAGACTTAACATACCTTTTCCTCCTTGCCTCCAAAATACAACCAAAGCAGCCCAATGATACACCTTAATCTACACAATAATAAGGGCACAAACATTACTAACAAAGTCACTAGTTAACAGGATGAGAGATAAGCTAGGATTTAATCCAATACAAATATTTAACCCCATTATCCTTTAATTTAACAACATGCCTAACATTACAACAAGTACGTTCAGGGAATTCTTAATCTTATATTTACCTATAAAAGTATACAAAATAGTCCAACTATCACAACAAAGGTGATGTATGTACAAATGGGTGAGTGAGGGTAAGTCGTGCTGAGTTTGGCAGGGAACAAGTTGATGCAAACACAAGACACAAAGTGGGGGTTCTCGGCTATTGCCGAGTAGTGGGTAGTTAGAGGTTGTTTCGGGTGGAATCAAGGGGAGTTGGGTTAGGGCATTTTGTGGGGTTATTGTGGACACCCAGAGGGTTGTTGCGGTGGTCGGGTTTAGTGAGTTGATGGTGGCAAGGCCACGGAATAGGACCTAAAAGAGTAAGGTTCTCGGTGAAGGCTATTTAAGTGGCTTGTTTGTGGTTGTCGGATTGGGACGTGTATTTGTGAGTGGTTTTGGGTGGAGGCCCTTTATGTGGATGTTAGAGAAGTACCTTGGGAGGTTGTGGTGGAAAATATGAAGTGGTTTGGTCGAGGAATGTCTATGGGATGCTAAGTGAAAACCCGAGTACAATCCATGTATGGGACAATCGATATAGATAAGTATTTGGTCGATATAACAAGGATATGGACATGGGGGTTTTAATGCCCGTGTCGATACCCAGATGAAGATGACCAATTTCACAAGGACTTGATTGGTGTTGCTAAGTACAAGCCCAAATACAAACCAAGTAAGGATGGCCGGAAACCTTAAGATAGACCTTGAGCTTAGGCTAGGTTGGTCCACACAGTTCCAATGTTCACTTACCACCAAGGAGGTTCCTTAATCTTGGGTTTTGATTAGGTCACACAACAACCAAGGCCCACACAAGGACCAACTAAAGTAGACAACACACAAGTTGAATACGTTTAGATTTTGAGTAAAACTCACTTTTATATTTCAATAAACTCTCGATTTTTACAATGGCCTAAGGCCTCTATTTATAGTACAAAATGGACTATTATAGATGAAGATAAAAGGACACAAAACTAGAACCCATTCGGCCTAGTGTGGACGAGTTTGGGTTGATTTGGTGGCCAAGTGTTTTGGCCACCTCTTCCTCTTCTCTAGGCCAAGATTGAGGTTTACAATGTGACCATATTCATGAATTTGTTAGCTCATAGATTCTTCAAACAACCTCATCTTCTTGGAATGTGTTGGAAGCTTCTATTCTTGGTATTTGTTTTGATGATCATTTCGGTCAACTCTTCTCCTCTTGGACGACTTGAAGTCTTCAATATAGCTAAATTTATGAACTTGTTAGTCCATAAATTTTCTCCTTGAAATCCCCATCTTCTATATTTCCCTTTTCCTTGCCAGCTTGTCCTCCGACTCACGACCTAGTCATCCCTTTGGAAGACTTTTTGGGTGTAGTCACCTTATTGGAAGGCTCTCGGCCTTGTCACCCTTTACATGGATTATTAATTGTGTCCTAAGGTAGTTATTACGTGGCATACTATGTCCTAAGCTAATAGCTAAGCTAGTAAGTAAAAGATAAGCTAAAAGAAAAGCATGGTCTCGACCAAGACCATCAAGAAGGCCGAATAAAACATGTTTCTTAGATCATCATGTGATAACCCCAACTCCATTCCATTTTCCATGCCATGTTAGGAATCTAAGTGTAGAATGATGGGACGTTGTTGGGACTCTTAATAAATCACCTCTCGACCTTGGTTGAAAGTTTATGTCTGCGGGCTTACTTACATCAAAAGGTCTCAATGTCACATTTCATTTTAAACTAACTAACAACATGTCGAACAACTAGATTTTTTAGGAAAAATCCAACGGCACCTCCCCTGTTTATACTACATCCTATAAGTTACTAAAGGTCGCCAAACAACAAAAATACAAGCTTTCCGATTATTTCAACAACCATTTTGAGCGGCAAGCTCGATTTACGATTAACAAAATATAATTTGAATCCAATTCATTTTCCATGAATCTGCCTACAATATCTATAATATCATAATTATGCTTACCATATAATTTTCAGCCCAAAACATCATAAGAATAATCTTCAAAACAGTCCACACGCCTAGCACCTTAACCCTTATCGTGAATCTCTTATTTTTCATGTTTTCTTCTTATATAAACTTAATTAACACATAGATAAGCTTAAAAATAGCATTTGGTGCGCGAGGAGAAGAAGAATCTTTTGGGAGATATGGTTGAAGATGCCGACTAAATGGAACTCTTGAAACAATCTAAAGATGTGATTCCACATGATCTTGCACTCGAATTACCACCAATTAGAACCTATAGATACCATCTGGAAGAAGCTAAGGAGTTACAAGAACAATTGTAAGAATTACTAGACAAAGGCCTTGTCCGATAGAACCTTAGTCCATGTGCGGTACCCGCCTTGTTGGTACCAATGAAATATGGAACTTGGCTCATGAGTATTGACAGCCGAGCAGTCAATAACATCACCGTGAAGTACAGGTTTCCTATGTCAAGATTGGATGATCTTCGAGATATATTGTGTGGGGCCAAGTTGTTCTCCAAGATAGATTTGAGGAGTAGCTACCATCAAATGAGAATACGAGAAAAAGGTGAATGGAAGATGACTTCCAAAACCAAGTATGGCTTGTACGAATGACTTTTTATTCCATTTGGATTATGGAATGCTCCTAGCTCTTCATGAGGTTCATACATGAGGTGCTACGACCATTCATGGGGTACATAGTATCATCTGAGGGCATTCATATATGTCCATCCAATATGGAAACTATCCGGAGTTGGCCCAATCCTATGAATATAAGTGGCGTAAGAAGTTTCCATGGTTTGTCTCATCGTTTCATTCGAGATTGTTGTACCCTTGCTGCCCCTATCACTGAACTAATGTGAAAGGGTGAGTTAAAATAGTCCCAAAGAGCATAATGAACTTTGGAAACCTTGAATGGAAGAATATGTGAAGCACCGACTCGAGACCTTGAGAAGCTATTTGAAAGTGATGCTAGTGGAATTGGTGTTGGTGCCGTCTTGATTCAAGAAAAAAGATCCATCGCTTTCTCTACTGGAAAATTGGGTGGTGCACGGCTCAACCATTCTACTTATGACAAAGAATTTTGTATTGTGAGATCTTTGGTCCAATAGGGATATTATTTGAAGTCAAAACCCATTGTGTTGTATTCGGATCATTTGGTTTGGCAATACATAGATGATGAGAATTTGAGGGAAAATTATGTTAAAGAATGGGAGTATGATGTAAAGAAGGCATTGAGCTTAAGTGTCCACATGAGCCACGAGGTGATTTGCTAGCAGTGCCGAAGATTTCCAATCGTCCTATGGTGATATGATTAATGTGTAATGGAGTGTGGAGTGGAGTTTAAGAAAAGACTTGAAGATCCAAGAAGTGCCATTAATTTTTGGCTTTTATGTAGGTCTTGGTCGAGACCATCTTTTAGCTTGCTTTTAATTTCTAGCTTAATTACTAGCTTCCCTTTTAGCTTAATTACTAGGCCTTGTAATAAAATAGGATGACTAAGCCGAGAACCATCTAGAAAGAGAAGCTTCCACCATCTCCCAAGGAGGTAATTCATAAACTAGCTAGTTTATGCACTTATCTACATGGATTACACAGAAGGTTGGCCTAGAGAACATGAAGGGTTGATCGAGCATCTCCCCCATTCGGCCGAGATACATGGATGACACAAAAGGTTGTCCTAGAGAACATGAAGGGTTGGTCGAGCATCTCCCCCATTCAGATGAGATATATGGATGACAAAAAAGGGTAGCCTAGAGAATATGAAGGGTTGGTCGGGCATCTCCCCCATTCAGCCAAGATACATGTTTGTGTCTTTCTTGTTTCCTCTTCTAGAAGGTCTAGAACTAGTATAAATAGGTGATGTAATTTATGTAAGGGATATTGAAGTTTTATGAAATATATTTGAGTTTACTTAAACTTGCTAAGGTTTCATCTTTTGTGTTGTTATCTTAGTCGGACCTTTTGTGGTCCAACCCTTGGTCCTTTTGTGGTCCAAACCCCAGTACTTTTGTGGGCCACCCATTGGTCCTTTTGTGCTCCAATCCCTCGGTGTAAGTCTTGTTAGAACTTTTGTGATCTAACTATACCCAAGCCAAGGTTTTAACCGGTTACTAGTTACAAACACATTGAAGGTCTTCTCAGCCTACATTACCTTACCCACACACGATTTCATTTATCAATTTCGTGCCGCATCCTTATCCAACTGCCTAATTCCTTTCACCCCAATACACTCCAACACTTCCCTAACTCACACCCAAAAGGTCATCAATCGACTCCTCCAACAAACACCCGAAATGCCCAACCAATTCCCCACCATCCCGATTGCACCTCTATTCCACCAACGTTACTGTCCCAACTAGTTTCCACCACCTTACCACCACCAAACCACCAAATACCAACCATCAACATAACCTACAACGTGTCTAGTTCATCCTCTCTAAACGTCTTAGCCCAACACCCTCCAAATTTATTTGCACACTCCCCACCAAACACACACTGCCCGGAAACTCGCCAACCTCCATTTGACCCCCATTTTTGTATCCACCCTATCCTAATACAACTCCGACCCACCTAACTATAAAATCCCCTCCTTATCTACATCAAGTACTCAGTACACAGGCATATAATTGTTGTTTTTTATATTATGTTGCGTTTGGCCGTGATATGATGTTCTAGAAGATGAGACTTTCAAGATAAAAATTCATGAATGGAAGTCTTCAAAGTCTTCCTAGGGGAGATGAAAAGGTTTGGACGAAATGGCTTGTCAACCAAGAACAAAGAATGGAAGCTTCCAAAACCCATTCCAAGAAGATGTGATCCTTGAAGTGCAGAATCCATTCCCTTTTCAACTTAGACTCCACAAAGAGGTGTGAAGGAGTTTGAGCTCAACTTTGTCTCCAAGAAAATCCAATCATTTTCCCATTGATCACACCAAAGTCGAGAAGCCTCTTGGCCAACAAGAAAACCCGACCCTTTTGGCACTAGGCCGAAAGTTTGTGTCTTTAGTTTGTTTTCTAGAATAGTCTTTTGTTTACTATAAATAGGAACCTTAGGAATTGTAAATAAGAAGAGTGAATGGATATAAAAAAGTGATTTTTACTCGAAGCTAATTGTATTCACTTGTGTGTGTTTACTCTTAGTCGGTTCTTGTGTGAACCAAACTCTCATTCGGTGCAAGTATTGATTAGGACTTGTGTGACCTAGTCTATACCCAATCTTGAAGAACATCCTTGGTGGTAAACGAAGGTTATTACTTGTGTGGACCAACTTAGTCTAAGCCTTGGGAGAAACAATGGCATCAATCACCCTCACTAGGCTTGTTCACGGGCATTGCAACTATCAAACCCCAGTCTCGACCTTGTGGCATTGATCACCAATTCCTTGTTGTCGATTCGGGCAATTAAATCCCCGTTCCTTTATCCTTGTGAAATATCATCCCTTCCCCTCAACTTACTAAACACCCCAACCAAAACAACCAAAGAAACACTTAGCCACAATCAACAAACACTTAACCAAAACATACCGACCAACACTTGGTGTGTTCCCAGATTGCGTCTCGCACTTCGTGTTCATTCCTCATTCAAACAACTTCAATACTTTCACAGTCAAGTTACAAAACGTCTCTATAACATCCACTATAAACGTCTTCCACTGAAACCCCACAACTATTACTATCCAAGCCCGACAACACTAAACTGTCCGAATAGCATACTTAATCAAAACCTTACTGTTTCAGTTTTGTTAATCCCCTTACCACCATTCAACCATCGAAGCCCAGTCATCAAGAACGCCCTCAACCTATCTAGAACATCCCCATAAAACTCCTAGATACAATTCCTTGTATAAATACCCGAGACAGCCTCCACATTTCCACTACCCAACCGTAACCGATAAACCAAGAACCTCACTGGTTCAGTCCTACTCTCTCGCCTTTCCGTCATCTATTCACCAAACCCCAATCACCGTAGTATCCCTCCATACACCCGTGATACGTTTACAAAACTCCAGAACCCAAATCTTTCTATAGCCACCCGAAACAGTCCCCATACACGACACACACGACCAATCCGAGAACCAATAACCCTCTTACTTGTGCTCCACTTTTGGGTCAACCCGATTATCACCAACACCCGACCCACTTACCCAACATCACCCCTCCTTATATACATCAGGTTGGTATCAGAGCTTGGATATCCCGTCCCACGCTTTGACGCTATTGAGCAAATAAGCAACAAACTTAGGAGAGCCTTATCCAAATTAGTTGCGGAACAAGTGCAACTATTGAGAAGGGACTTTTCAAGACTTACCGTGAGTAACAATGCTGAGCCAAGGGTTGTACAAATCAATCCAAGGTATGAAGAGAAAGAATACCACGGTTGTGGGAGTTACTTTGCTATAGAGAAGACCGAAATCAAGGAGTTCCGAGGAGAAGAACAAAACCGTGCCCTTTTCCCTAACTCGTTGTATCATGTTAAAGGAAAGGGCAGTACCTCTCCACAAAATCCATTGTATGGTCAAGAAAACATGGAGGGAGTTGTCACTCTAGCAGAGGTGAGTGAAAACTCAATTCCCCAACATGTTCTAAGCATACACGAGGAGCCACAAAATGAATAACTCTTCCACACTCGATGCAAAGTGAATGATAGAGTGTGCAACATGATTATAAATGAGACAAGTTGTACCAACATGGCTTCCGAGGTGATTATACACAAGTTAAAGTTGCCCACTCGCAACCATCCAAATCCATATGATCTCCAATGGCTCAACCAAGATGAAAAGCTAAGAATCATAGAACAAACTCTTGTTAGCTTTCGGATTGGTACATATGAAGATAAAGTATGGTGTGACGTCCTTCCAATGGATATATGTCATATTTTATTGGAGCGACCATGGAAACTTGATGTAATGGCACAACATGATGAAGGAAGGAATACTTATTCCTTTCGAAAAGATGATAAAAAGATCCAGTTGGTGCCGATGTCACCTAGTGAAGTGAAGGACATGAAAGTCCGACGCGCCAAGAAGCGCGAAGCCGAAACCCTCTTACTTGAAGCACAAAGGAGAGAAGAGGAATCCTAGAAGGGGATTCCTATGGACTCATGGGCATGCAAGAAAAAGGAGAACATCGCGGAAGTCACAGTGGAAAGTATTGACGGAGAGGAACTTCCGAATGGCATTGCATCCGGAACACCACCAACGAAAGATGGTGAACTTGCCCTTGATTTATTTTCAAGGTCATTGTCTACTTACCAAAACTATGGATGCCAAGAAAAATAATTGGGAGATGTCATACCAAGTGAGCCGGCCCCCGAGCTACCATCAAACAATGATGTTGATATTCTTTGTGAGATAGATCTCGGAAGACCCTTTTCTCCATATTTTGTTCCAACGACAACAACCAAGCCATATATTCAAGAGGACCTTGTTCCATGTCAAGACCCTAGCCATTAGCATGAAGAAGCATCCCGAGGGTGGACCTTCTTTACCAACCCCTTGTACCAAGTTGAGGAAATGGGTAGTACCTTCTTTGTCAATCCATTATATGAGCAAAGCTAGATAGAAGAAGATGCCGACATGGAATTCCCAAAGAATAAAACATATGGAATCTTAACAAAGGAAGATAATGAACTCGCTCTTGATTTATTTTCAAGAGGTTCGTTACCTACAGACCGAGTCTATGGATGTGGAAGGCAATGCGCGGATGACCGAGGGTACCTTAGCTCCGACATGGCATATGTCTTAGCGGTACCGAGGAATGATGAAGATTGGAAGGGGTACATCAACGACCAATTGGCCTACAACCTCACTATAAGGTGCAAGTCCCCATGGCCAATGTGCAATGCTCATTTCTGTAGTATTTGGGAAGCCTCGGTCCTAACGATGCCTAGCCGTAAAAAGCCATTGGATGTCCAGCATGAAACTAGAGTAAGTGAATTCTTTTACACTAGAATAAATATGAATGGATCACCGGACCAATGTTCTACTTATGGCTAAGCATTATACTATATGGAATTCACGACACTATGCAGACATCATTGTTCAAAATCGTCCTTATTTAGAAAATTTTGAGGCAGACGTCCACAAAATAAAACTTCCAAACCTATGTAGAGGTGAAAATAGATCAACACTTATTGTTGAGAATTTTTTTTTACACTTAGATAGATCGAATTCGAGGACGAATTCTTTCAAAGAAGGAAGTCTGATGGAAAAATCCCAATGATCTCAAGGTTCCAATTTTATCCTCGATGTCGTAAGCTCGATGTTTCGAAGATGCTTAATCATCCGATGATAATGTGCTTATTATGGCATGGAAAATGGAATGGCATTGGGCTTGTTACGAGAATATTCAAGTACGTATTTTATTCGGCTTTGTATGTAGGTCTTGGCCGAAGACCATGTTTTCTTTTAACTTGTTGTTTTCTTTTTCTTAGCTTAACTTTTAGCTCTTGGATTAGGACATAGTAGGACATGGAATAACAACCTTAGGACACAATTAACAGGTCATGTAAGGGATGGCAAAACCGAAAGTCCTTGTCACAAGATGACTAGGCGAAAAAGTCTTTGAAAAAGATGACTAAGCCTTGAGTTGGAGGACAAGTTGGCAAGGACAATGATGTTCTAGAAGATGAGGCTTTCAAGATAACAATCCATGAATGAAAGTCTTCCTAGGGGAGATGAAGAGGTTTGGCCGAAATGGCTTGTCAACCAAGAACAAAGAATGGAAGCTTCCAAAACCCATTCCAAGAAGATGTGATCCTAGAAGTGCACAATCCATTCCCTTTTCCACTTGGACTCCACAAAGAGGTGTGAAGGAGTTTGAGGTCAACTTTTTCTCCAAGAAAATCCAGACCTTTTCCCATTGATCACACCAAAGTCAAGAAGCCTCTTGGCCAACAAGAAAACCCGAACCCTTTTCCCACTAGGCCGAAAGTTTGTGTCTTTAGTTTGTTTTCTAGAATAGTCTTTTGTTTACTATAAATAGGAACCTTAGGACTTGTAAATGAGAAGAGTTGATGGATATACAAAAGTGAGTTTTACTCGAAGCTAATTGTATTCACTTGTGTGTGTTTACTCTTAGTCTATTCTTGTGTGAACCAAAACTCTCCTTCGGTGCAAGTATTGATTAGGACTTTTGTGACCTAGTCTATACCCAAGCTTGAAGAGCACCCTTGGTGGTAAACTAAGGTTGGTACTTGTGTGGACCAACTTAGTCTAAGCCTTGGGAGTAACAAAGGCATCGATCACCCTCACTAGGCTTGTTCACGGGCATTGCAACTAGCAAACCCCAGTCTCGACCTTATGGCATTGATCACCAATTCCTTGGTGTAGGTTCGGGAAATTAACTCTCTGTTCCTTTATCCTTGGGACATATCATCCCTTCCCCTCAAGTTACTAAACACCCCAACCAAAATAACCAAAGCAACACTTAGCCACAATCATCAAACACTTACCCAAAACATACCAACCAACACTTGATGTGTGCCCGGATTGCATCTCGCACTTCGTGTTCATTCCTAATTCAAACAACTTCAATACTTTCACAACCAAGTCCCACAATGCCTCCCTAACATCCACTATAAACGTCTTCCACCGAAACCCCACAACTATTACTATCCAAGCCCGACAACACTAAACTGTTTGAATAGCATACTTAACCGAAACCTTACTGTTTCAGTTTTGTTCCATCCCTTTACCACCATCCAACTATTGAACCCCAATCATCAAGAACGCCATCAATCTGTCTAGTTTCCAAAGAAACTAAATGCTGGAACTGTGGCAAAGCAGGCCACCTAGCCAGTAGTTGTAAAGCTCCTAACAAGAAGAAGGATAAGATTAACCTTCTAGAGTTAAACCCAGAATTGTAGGAAAAACTCTTCAACATCTTAGGAGAACCTTCTAGCGAATCTTCTGAATCAGAAGACTATAGCGACGAAGAACTCCTAAACATTGACTACAGTTCAGATAGCTCAGACTCTAGCAGTGAATGCAATTGTACAGGGACTTTCTGCACCTGTGACTCTAGGACAGTCAATGTCATCTCAAAAGATAGCCAAGAATTCTTCTTCGACATGATCGAACAGATTAGCGATGAAGATCTAATAAAGCGTTATTTAATAGAATTAAAAAAGCTTATCATTAATCACAAAGATAGTAAAGCTACGGTAGAACCCTTTAACATGAAAAACGCCTTAAATAAATTTAAGACCATTAAAACAGATATCACTCTTCAAGATTTACAATCTGAGGTGTCCAGCCTTAAGAAAGAAATCAAGGATATTAAAGACCGACTCAGTTCTGTCGAATTAGAGTCTTTTGCCAATAAAATAATTAGAGATGCCAACGAGGAAATGTATAGGCCTTCTACCTCCAAAGGAATAGCTGAAGTCAGCTCTGAAGAAGAAGGAAATTCCTCGAATCATGAGCAGTTTGGAATAAGGCTTATTTCGAAAGTAAAATCCTTAAGTTATCATATTCCCATTAAACTAGTCATTAATAATAATGTTATCCTTAATAAGATTGCTCTCTTTGACACAGGAGCAGATCAGATCTGTATCGCAGAAGGTTTAATCCCTACCAAATACTTAGAGAAAATTACTTCGAAGCTTTACTCCGCCACAGGCGAGAAATTAAAAATAAATTATAAGTTAACTAAAGCTCATGTCTATAATAATGGAGTATGTTATATTAATGATTTTGTAATTACAAGAAATATTACAGAAGAGATTATCCTAGGTATCCCCTTCGCAACCCAGATAAAGCCTTACACGGCAAATCTGGATGGTATATATACCAAATCTCTAGGAAAAGAAATAATCTTTCCTTACTTAAATCCGCTTTCAAAAAATGAAAGTAATTACGTTAAACGGAAAACTGTCTTTCGAATACAGCTTTTATCAAATCAGATTAACTTCCTAACGGAAGATATCCAAATTAAGCGGATAGAATCCACCTTAAAAACCCCGGAGGTAGTCAACAAAATAAGCAGTCTCCTTAAAGAAATTGAGTCAGAAATTTGTTCCGAATTACCAGGCGCCTTTTGGGAAAGAAAAAGGCATACGGTGACCCTACCATATGTCGATAACTTTAACGAAGAAGTTATCCCCACAAAAGCCAGACCAATACAAATGAGCCACGAGCTCATGGAATATTGTAAAAAGGAAGTTAACGACTTATTACAAAAGAAGATAATTAGGCCGTCCAAATCCCAATGGAGTTGTTCAGCATTCTATGTTAATAATAGCGCTGAAAGAGAAAGAGAAGCCCCAAGACTCATTATAAATTATAAACCTCTTAATAAATTATTAAAATGGATTAGGTACCCAATTCCTAATAAGCGAGACTTGTTAAAAAGAACTTATAAAGCCAATATCTACAGTAAGTTTGATATGAAATCTGGATTTTGGCAGATTCAAATTGATGAAAAGGATAAATATAAAACAGCCTTTAATGTTCCCTTCGGACAGTACGAATGGAACGTTATGCCTTTCGGGCTTAAGAATGCCCCGTCCGAATTTCAGAATATAATGAATAATATTTTTAACCCTTTTAGTCAATTCTCTATTGTCTATATAGACGATGCCCTCATATTTTCAGAAAATATAGAGCAGCATTTTAAGCATCTTAATACTTTTGTTAAGACTGTTAAGAAAAATGGTTTAGTAGTAAGCGCTAAAAAGGTGAAACTCTTCCAAACATCAATAAGGTTTTTGGGACATGACCTCTACCAAGGAACTTATAAACTAATTTGCAGAGCCATAGAGTTCTCCACTAAGTTTCCTGATGAACTAACAGATAAAACCCAGCTACAAAGATTTTCGGGCTCTCGCTCGATGAGACCTTAAAACCTGAAGACAAAATGAAACAACCTTTTTCTCCAGAAAAACCAACCAGACCCCTTCACACCCCAGGTTATGAAGGAAAATTTTTAGTATTGGCAGATTTCCCCAAGCTGCCAGCAGGTAATCAAGTCTTAGCCCCTCTGAAGGAGCTAACCACAGGTAAAACTCAGACGATGCCATTCAAGGCATCTCCATCAGCAGTCCAGACCAGAGAAAATTATGAAATGAAACCCCCAGAGTCCTATTCAGGGGCAGTCAAACCACCAGCAACTCCTATAAAAAAGGAGACCCCAGCAGTAAGCACCAACACCCATCCTCCGAAATGGGAATTCATTCTGTCACAAGCCCTCCTGATAATGGCACTGGATAAATAGTATGAGAACTTCAGGGTACAAGACCTTCTTAAACCCTGTTATACCAATTATCAGTACGTGGACACACAAGATCCTTTTAAAACCAAAAAGTACTACGAGTTCATCCTCATAGACACCGACTCAATAGAAGTCAAACACAGCTACTTTAAAAATAGGAAGCCATTGAGTATTCCAAATTTACCATTAAAAAGATTTTAAGCCCATTTAATTGGTATGTAGATCACCTACACACCCCCATACCTTTATCAAAAAACCATAAACCCCAGACATATAACTGGTACGACTATAAAGACGCATGGGTTAATTTTTTATATATCAGGCCAAATACGCACACATGGTTTGTAAAGTATTCAGAAGGATTAAAAGACAAAATCATTCCCCGATGGTTCTACGAATGGCAGAAGTAAGAAGGAAGCTTTTAGAAGCTTTATCCAAACTCGAGGATAACGAGGATCCCAGAAAAATAATGGAACTCCATGACACAGCCTCCAGTACAGATGAACCTGACAATGGAGACATGTTAGCACCACGAGGGATAGCTCAGTCATATTTCTTACAGTAAGAAGAGACGTAAAGCAGCAGATAAAAGGCAGAAAATGACATAAAGAAAGGAATCTTGAAAAGAAGATGAAAAGAATATAAAGCAGCGGTCATAAAGCAGAAAGAGAAAAGCAGGCGACCCTTCAAAAAAGCAAAGAACAAAGGGCCCCGCAAAGACAAACGAACATTCGGGAAAGCAAAAGGCAAATTCGAAGAGGCGTTCTACTATTTACTTTTGTTTTTGGAGACCTATATAAGGCTATCATTATGTAATACAAAGGGCATCGAAAAATTTCCCACTCTAAACATTTCCCTGCCTGACTTCCCAGTATGAATGCTTTCCTTTTCTGTTGAATAAAATTTGTAAGTATTTTAAAAGTTCTTCAAGTTCTTATTACTGCTTACTGTTTTAAGTTTTAAGTATTATTTTAGTATTATACTAGAAAATAATACTTAAAACAGTAAGCAGTGATGAAAGCTTGACAAACTTTTAATACAAATTTTATTTAGACTGAAAAGGAAAGCATTGATACAGGGAAGTCAGGCAGGGAAATGTTTAGTGTGGGAGATTTTTCGATGCCTTTGATATTAGATAATGAGAGCCTTATATAGGTCTCTGAAAACAAAAGTAAACAGTAGAACGCCTCTTCGGTTTTGCCTTTTGCTTTCCCGAATGGTCGTTTGTCTTTTATTGCGGGGCCCTTTGTTCTTTGCATTTTTGAAGGGTCGCCTGCTTTTCTCTCTCTGCTTTATGACCACTGCTTTATCTGCTTTACGTCTTCTTTTGAAGATTCCTTTCTTTATGTCGTTTTCTGCTTTTCATCTGCTGCTTTACGTCTCTTCTTACTGTAAGAAATATGACTGAGCTATCCCTCGTGGGGCTAACATCTCGCCATTATCAGGTTCATCTGTACTGGAGGTTGTGTCAAGGAGCTCTATAATTTCGCTAGGATCCTCGTCATTCTCAAGTTTAGACAAAGCTTCTAAGAGCTTTCTTCTTACTTCGGCCTTCGATGCCGAACTGTCGCCTGATGTAGTCGAACTTTTCTTTTTATTTTCTTCCTTGACCTTTGAACTCCATCCTTTTATTTTGATGTTTTTGCTAAGGTATCGGATTCTGTTCATTTCTTGGATGTCAAATGACCAGTTCAGTATATACGAAATTCTTTTACTAATAAAAAACTTGCATAATTTAATATGCTCTGGTAAGGTAGAACTCTATTGTTCCTCTAGAAAGCCTGTATATTTGTTCTGGAAGCTGGGAGCTACCACCTCTAAATTATCTCCGAAAATTTTCCACCATTCGTAGAACCAACGGGGAATGATTTTGTCCTTTAATCCTTCTGCATATTTTACAAACCATGTATGTGTATTTGGACTAATATATAAAAAATTAAACCATGCATCCTTATAATCATACCAATTATAAGCCTGGGGTTTATGGTTCTTTGATAAGGGTATGGGGGTGTGTAGGTGATCTACATACCAATTAAATGGGCTTAAAATCTTTTTAATGGTAAATTTGGAATACTCAATGGCTTCTGGGTTGTTTTTAAAGTAACTATGCTCGACTTCTATCGAGTCGGTGTCTATGAGTATGAACTAGTAATACTTCCTGGTTTTAACAGGGTCTTGCGTGTCAACATACTGGTAATTGGTGTAACAGGGTTTAAGAAGATCTTGTACCCTGAAGTTCTCATACTGTTTGTCTAGTGCCATTATTGGAAGACCCTGTGACATAATAAATTCCCATTTCGGAGGATGGGTGCCGGTACTTGTCGATGAGATCTCCCTTTTGACAGGAGATGCTGGTTTGACTGCTCCTGAATAGGATTCCGGGGGCTTCATCTCATAATTTTCTCTGGTCTAAACAGTCGATGGGGATGCTTTAAATGGAATCATCTGAGATTTACCTGTTAGCTCCTTTAAAGGGGCTGGACTCTGGTTACCTGCCGGCAGCTTGGGAAATTCTGCCAATACTGAAAACTTTCCTTCATAACCTGGGGTGAGAAGGGGTCTGGTTGGTTTTTCTGGGGAAAAAGGTTGTTTCATTTTTTCTTCAGGTTTCAACTGGAAGGGAGGTCCCATCGGGCGAGAGCTCGAAAAGCTTGGCTTTATGGCTGCCCTGCAAAAATTCCCTAGTCAAGAAATCTGGCATAGAGTTTTCTTCACCTTTTATAAAATCGATTTTAAAATCAAAACTGGACAATAGTGCTTGCCATCTGGCAAAAATCTATTTTGAAACCAAGTTTTTTACATCTTTTTGTAAAACGTCTTTGGCTGCTTTGCAGTCGACTCTTAGTAAAAATTCTTTGTTAACAAGATCGTCTTGAAATTTTGTAATACATAGTACTATAGATAAGATTTCTTTTTTAACTGTACTATAATTCTTTTGAGCGGAGTTCCAGACTCCAGATGTGAATCTTACTAGTTGCTTAGTAGATTCCAGGGAAATCTTTTGTTTAAGGATGCCTCCGTAGCCAATATCGGAGGCGTCAGTTTCAACAATCATAAAGGCTTCAGGATTTGGAATTCCTAAACAAAGGAGTTTTTGGACAATTTCTTTAACTTGTTTAACGGCCTTGGTTTGCTCTTCTGACCAGGGGACTGGGTTTTTCTTAAGTCTTTTAAAGAGAGGTTCGCAAATTTGTCGAACTTTAGGGATAAAATCTGCTACATAGTTTAGACTTCCTAGGAATCTTTGTAGCTGAGTCTTATCTGTTAGTTCATCAGGAAACTTAGGTGAGAACTCTATGGCTCTGCAAATGGGTTTATAAGTTCCTTGGTAAAGGTCATGCCCCAAAAATCTAATTGATGTCTGGAAGAGTTTTATCTTTTTGGTGCTTACTGCTAAACCATTCTTCTTAACAGTCTTAACAAAATTATTAAGATGCTTAAAGTGCTGATCTATATTTTCCAAAAATACGAGGACATCGTCTATATAGACGATAGAGAACTGACTAAAAGGATTAAATATATTATTCATTATATTCTAAAATTCAGATGGGGCATTCTTAAGTCCGAAAGGCGTAACATTCCATTCGTACTGCCCAAAGGGAACATTAAAAGTTGTTTTATATTTATCCTTTTCTTCAACTTGAATCTGCCAAAATCTAGATTTCATATCAAACTTACTATAAATATTGGCTTTATAAGTTCTTTTTAATAAGTCTCGCTTATTAGGAATTGGGTATCTAATCCATTTTAATACTTGATTAAGAGGTTTATAGTTTATAACAAGCCTCGGGGCTCCCCTTTCTCTTTCAGAGCTGTTATTTACATAGAATGCTGAACAACTCCATTGAGATTCGGACGGTCTAATTATTTTATTTTGTAATAAGTCGTTGATTTCCTTTTTACAATATTCCATGAGCTCATGGCTCATTTGTATTGGTCTGGCCTTGGTAGGGATAACTTCTTCGTTAAAGTTATCGATATATGGTAGGGTCACCGTATGTCTTTTCCTTTCCCAAAAGGCGCTGGGTAATTCTGAACAAACTTCTAACTCAATTGTCTTGAGGAGATCGCTTATTTTGTTGACTACCTCTGGGTTTTTAAGGTAGATTCTATTCGTTTAATTTGGATATATTCTTTCAGGAAGTTAATTTGATTGGATAAAAGTTGTATTCGAAAGACAGTTTTCTGCTTAACATAATTACTTTCGTTTTTTGAAAGGGGGTTTAAGTAAGGAAAGATTATTTCTTTTCCCAAAGATTTGGTATAGATACCATCTAGATTTGCCGTATAAGGTTTTATCTGGGTTGCGAAGGGAATACCTAGAATAATTTCTTCTATAATATTTCTTGTAATTACAAAGTCGTTGATATAACAGACTCCATTATTACAGACATGTGCTTTGGATAATTTGTAATTTATCTTTAGCTTTTCGCCAGTGGCTGAGTAAAGTTTTGAAGTACTTTTCACTAAATATTTTGTAGGGATTAAACCTTCTGCTATAGAATTTTGGTCTGCTCCAGTGTCAAAGAGAGCAATCTTATTAAGAATGACATTTTTATTAATGACTAATTTTATAGGAATATGATAGCTTAAAGCTTTTACCTTTGAAATAATCTTTAACCCTGAATGCTCAGGTTCCGAAGGATTCTCTCCTTCTTTTTCTGAGCTAACTTCAGCTATTCTTCTGGACATTGAAGGTCCATACAACTCTTCATTAGCGTCCCTAATTATTTTTGTTAGCAAAAGACTCTAATTCAACAGAACTGAGCCGTTCTTTAATATTTTTAATTTCTTCCTTAAGATTGGACACTTCATATTGTAAATCTTGTAGGGTGGTATCAGTTTTAACTGTCTTTGTCTTAAATTTATTTAAGGCATTTTTCATATTAAAAGGTTCTACCGTAGCTTTACTATCTTTATGATTAATGATGAGCTTTTTTAATTCTATGAGATAACGTTTTCTAAGGTCTTTGTCATTAATCTGTTCAATCATATCAAAGAAGAATTCTTGGCTATCTTTTGAAATAACATTAACTGTTCTAGAGTCACAAGTTCAGAATGTCCCCGTACAATTGCATTCACTGCTAGAGTCGGAGCTATCTGAACTGTAATCAATGTTTAGGAGTTCTTCGTCGCTATAGTCTTCTGATTCAGAAGATTCGCTAGAAGGTTCTCCTAGGATATTGAAGAGCTTTTCTTTTAATTTTGGGTTTAATTCTAGAAGGTTAATTTTATCCTTCTTTTCATTAGGAGCTTTACAACTACTGGCTAAGTGGCCTGTTTTGCCACAGTTCCAACATTTAGTTTCTTTGAAAACTGGGCTTTTCCGTTTTGCAGGCCTTCTGGGTTTATAGGGCTTTCTCTTAAAACTTTTGTACTCTCATTTAGAAGAGGTACTAGGCTTTTTATTTTTCTTATGTTTTTTGGCAACTGCTTTTGATGGGGCGGTTATCTTAGTGTAACCAAAGTCCCGGCAGAAGCTTCCTAACTCAGTGGTGGATAGTCTTCCTTCTTTCTTTAGCTGGTGCTTAAGTTTAAGATCATTACATAACTCTAAGCCCGTAAGGTTTATAAGTCTTAAAATATCGCCGTATGTTAAGCCACTGTAAGGTATTTCTCCATCGAACTTATGTCGAATGGTAGTTCTGACCATTTCTGCAAAAAGTAGGGGTAGACCATTTATAAATTTTTCTTTCCAGTAATCATGATTACAATCTTCTCTGATCATAACCTTGTTAAGGAAGATGTCTTTATACCATCTAAAATCGTGGAGCTTAGGGCAAGTTATATTGCTAAGAATCTCTAAACTCTTCTCCTGAAATAATTTGGGTTCTCCTATGAAGTGTTTAGCAATGCTATAGATAAGAGTAGTAGTAGCATCGTCTATTGTTTTATGTTCTATAGAGTCATCAATTTTGACTATCTGCTGAACTGAGGTGGCACCCATTATGCCCTGCCTAGTTTCTTCCGTGAGATAATTATCCCACCAATTCTTTAGCATGCCAGTAAATCCTGCAACTATCATAGTAGCACACTGTTTATCACTGTTAGCTTTTATTTTAAGGGTTGTTATGGCTATGCCCATCTCATGCAGTTTACTGTAAATCTGGCCTTCAGCTAGGCCATCGATATTCCATTCCAAGATTTCAGATCCCGAGTGTGAAGTATGAGATAAGAACTCATTTTCCTCGTACTGCATATCTGGAAAAGTGGCTCGAGGGTAGAAGTTCTTTCTATTGGTGTAGCGGGATAGCCTGTTTATATCAGCTCCCTGATCAGTGATTGTCTTAATGGCTAGACCTTTTCCAGTGAGACTCTGTTGTAATATAAGATTTATTTAATCTAAAACTTTATCACTTATGTCGATAGGGTCGACAAGACTGGGATAGTTACTAGCTGAAAATTCTGGTATCTTAAATATCGGGTTGGAGGTCTTAATTTCCTTGGAGGGACCTACCCTATATTTGAAGATGGCTCTGCTACTGGTTTGGTTAAGTTGAGTGGAAAATACGTGTAGCAATTGATTGGTATAATTGTTATGCTGAATAAGCTTATTTACGTCGTTGTTGGCGGGGTTGCCAGTGGGGTTCTTTATGTCTTTCTTAAAGGGAGTGGCTTCTATTACTTCTCCTTCAATAGGAATACTAATTTTTTCTAATGGGGGAGTTACTGAGTCAATGGTCCTGGTACGCGTGTACCACTTGTTTACAAGTGTGCTTAGTGACTCAGGTTGGTTGCCTAATTGGCCCGTGACCTAGAACCACCTAAAGAATTCAATGTTACATCTTAATCTTTTCATGTCTTTAATCCAAGATTTCCTAAAGGATAACCTTTGATTCTCGGCATAGGTATCTACGTACCATTTTCTTTTAATGGTGTGTCCTGGGCTTATCTAGAGATTATCAAGGAGTTTAAAATCTATTTTAAATTTATTATCCATTTTAATCATTCCTAGTGACCCTTCGGCTGGGCCTTGTAGATCGCTAGGGGTAGGACTAGTAGTTCTTGCTACTGACTCATAATGAACTTTAGGAATATTTTTAGAAAAATATACTCCTTTTATTTTTCTTTCTATTTCCTGAAGTAAAACTTCTTAGTCGAAGTCATCTGTTTCCTCCTCCCGGCTTTTTGAGGAAGATGGTCTACTAGTAGAGTATCTTCTTGAAGAAGTCTCTGCGCTAGATTTGAGAAATTTTAAATTAATTGACCCAACTGGGTATTGAACAACATTTTTAATTTTTGAACTTTTCGGTTCTAATTTTGGTTGGGCAATAGCATCGAAATGCCATTCGTCTTTTGATAAAATTTCTTCCCAGTGAAGCATTCTGGGTACAAATATATTGCTATACTCTTTTTTTGCTTCCATGAGCATAGTAACTCCTTTATTGCTCATCATTTTAGCTTTAGGGGCTAAGGTAGTTTTCATTAGTCTATAATAAACTCTGTAAATGATAGCAATTTCTTTGGTATTAATTTTACTGTTCATATTTTGGGTTTTGATATTAAGTGTCAGAGTATCCATTATATTCTGATCGTTGATATCTACCGAAAAGTTGGGGTAACAATTAAAATATACTGGGCCTCTGGCTAGATTACTCTGTAAGACTCCTAACAGGGAATTTTCAAAGTTTAATAGCCTAGCGTCTCTTAACAAGAGACAGATAGGTGTGTCTAAGCCTAAGCGATACAAAGGCTTGATTGCTACCTGGAAAAGGCCTATATGCAGAAAGTTATAATCCTTTTTATAACTATTAATATCTTGAGCTGCTAATAACCTAACAATCACTTTGGAGTTATTGATGGCTATAGTAGATTCACAAGTTTTGATATTATCAATTTTTACAAAATCGAACCTTCTGGTTTCGTAGATGGCTTTAAAGGGTTCTTTGGGTATATCCCAATTTTGTAAATCTCTTTCTACCTTGGCTATTTTTATAGTCGAAGTAGATAGGTTTTCACTGTTTAAAATACTATGTCTTTCAGAGGTATTCATTTTTAATATTGGGCGGAATAGTGGCTAAGTAACCACTCAGAGTTTTCAATTAAATTTTCTTGAACTCTTATTAGGTGGGCTAATTGACCAATCGTGGTATAAAAATCAATCATTTTCCGAACTATTACCTGTCTAACTATGGTGTTTTAGCATTTTGATAACTGAGAGAGTGTAAAGGGGTGTTCTAGATTGAGAGTGGCTACTACCCTTAGAGCTATTGTACTATCGGTCGGTAAACTACTGATTCTTTACACTGTTCTAGCTTTATATAGACCTTCGTGAGTATCTTTAGTTCTAATCTGTGGGTTCTTTAGTATATAGTATTATGCCAATATTTCTTTCTAAGTAATCTTGGCGACGGGATCACCAAACCGGGTCCAGCTCACACCTGGAGCTAATCCAACGGTACATTCAGGCTAGCCAACGTCTGATCCGGGTATTATTCGGATACCTCAACTATGTGAAAGAACATAACAACATTACACTGAAACTTTAAGAACACAGATACTGAATTGAAGATAATAACAAGGTGAACATAAATATGAACAGTACTATGAATCAGATAGTCAAGACCTCTAGACAATCATGCTCCAAGGTAGTAGTATGAGTTTATCTACTCATGCTTGCAAGTAACATGGCTTTGATACCATAAAGAGGAACAACAGATTTCTACCTTAGCAGAGCATATTAAATTATGCAAGTTTTTTATTAGTAAAAGAATTTCGTGCTATTGTACTATTGGTCGGGAGACTAGTGATACTCTGCACTGACTGACTTTATGGTATCAGAGCCATGTTGCTTGCAAGCATGAGTAGCTAAACTCATACTACTACCTTGGAGCATAATTGTCTAGAGGTCTTGACTATCTGATTCATAGTACTGTTCATCTTTATGTTCACCTTGTTATTATCTTCAATTCAGTATCTGTGTTCTTGAAGTTTCAGTGTAATGTTGTTATGTTCTTTCACATAGTTGAGGTATCCGAATAATACCCGGATCAGACGTTGGCTAGCCTGAATATACCATTGGATTAGCTCCAGGTGTGAGCCGGACCCAGTTTGGTGATACCGTCGCCAAGATTACTTAGAAAGAAATATCGGCATAATACTATATACTAAAGAACCCACAGATTAGAACTAAAGATACTAGCGAAGGTCTAGATAAAGCTAGAACAGTGTAAAGAATCAGTAGTTTACCGACCGATAGTACAATAGCTCTAAGGGTAGTAGCCTCTCTCAATCTAGAACACCCCTTTACACTCTCTCAGTTATCAAAATGCTTAAACACCCTTCTTTTGATAGGATCAGAAGAGCTAATCATCTTAAGATAACCTGCATAAGAGATAGAGATAAACTAGTTAAAGATTTAAAAGAAACTAGACTAGAACTAGCATACTATAAGATGGTAAAACCCTCTGAAGATTTTCCTCAGCACCAAAACACCATAGTTAGATAGGTAATAGTTCGGAAAATGATTGATTGTTATACCAGGATTGGTCAATTATCCCACCTAATAAGAGTTAAAGAAAATTTAATTGAAAACTCTGAGTGGTTACTTAGCCACTATTCCGCCCAGTATTAAAAATGAATACCTCTGAAAGGCATAGTATTTTAAACAGTGAAAACCTATCTACTTCGACTATAAAAATAACCAAGGTAGAAAGAGATTTACAAAATTGGGATATACCCAAAGAACCCTTTAAAGCCATCTACGAAACTGGAAGGTTCGATTTTGTAAAAAATTATAATATCAAAACTTGTGAATCTACTATAGCCATCAATAACTCCAAAGAGATTGTTAGGTTATTAGCAGCTCAAGATATTAATAGTTAAAAAAAGGATTATAACTTTCTGCATATAGGCCTTTTCCAGGTAACAGTCAAGCCTTTGTATCGCTTAGGCTTAGACACACCTATCTGTCTCTTGTTAAGAGACGCTAGGCTATTAAACTTTGAAGATTCCCTGTTAAGAGTCTTAAAGAGTAATCTAGCCAGAGGCCCAATATATTTTAATTGTTACCCCAACTTTTCGGTAGATATCAATGATCAGAATATAATGGATACTCTGACACTTAATATCAAAACCAAAAACATGAACAGTAAAATTAATACCGAAGAAATTGCTATCATTTACAGAGTTTATTATACACTAATGAAAAATACCTTAGCCCCTAAAGCTAAAATGATGAGAAATAAAGGAGTTACTATGCACATGGAAGCAACCCAAGAGTATAGCAATATATTTGTACCCAGAATGCTTCACTGGGAAGAAATTTTATCAAAAGATGAATGGCACTTCGATGCTATTGCCCAACCAAAATTAGAACCGGAAAGTTCAAAAATTAAAAATGTTGTTCAATACCCAGATGGGTCAATTAATTTAAAATTTCTCAAATCTAGCGCAGAGACTTCTTCAAGAAGATACTCTATTAGTAGACCATCTTCCTAAAAAAGCCGGGAGGAGGAAACAGATGACTTCGACGAAGAAGTTTTACTTCAGGAAATAGAAAGAAAAATAAAAGGAGTAGATTTTGCTAAAAATATTCCTAAAGTTCATTATGAGTCAGTAGCAAGAACTACTAGTCCTACCCCTAGCGATCTACAAGGACCAGCCGAAGGTCACTAGGAATGATTAAAGGGGATAATAAATTTAAAATAGATTTTAAACTCCTTGATAATCTCTGGATAAGCCCAGAACACGCCATTAAAAGAAAATGGTACATAGATACCTATGCCGAGAATCAAAGGTTATCCTTTAGGAAATCTTGGATTAAAGACATGAAAAGATTAAGATGTAACATTGAATTCTTTAGGTGGTTCCAGGTCACGGGCCAATTAGGCAACCAACCTGAGTCACTAAGCACACTTGTAAACAAGTGGTACATGCGTACCAGGACCACTGACTCAGTAACTCCTCCATTAGAAAAGATTAGTATTCCTATTGAAGGAGAAGTGATAGAAGCCGCTCCCTTTAAGAGAGACATTAAAGACCCTACTGGCAACCCCACCAACAACGACGTAAACAAGATTATCCAGCAAAACAATTATACCAATCAGTTGCTACACGTGGTTTCCACTCAACTTAACCAAAGTAGTAGCAAGGCTTTATTCAAAGACAGAGTAGGTCCCTCCAAAGAAATAAGGACCTCCAACCCTATATTTAAATTACCCGAATTTTCAGCTAGTAACTATCCCAGTCTTGTTGACCCCATCGACATAAGTGATAAGGTTTTAGATAAGATAAATCTTAGATTACAACAGAGTCTCACTGGTAAAGGTCCAGCCATTAAGACTATCACTGATCAAGGGTTTGATATAAACAAACTATCCCGCTACACCAATAGAAAGAACTTCTACCCTTGGGCTACTTTTCCAGATATGCAATACGAGGAAAATGACTTCTTATCTCATACTTCACATTCGGGATCAGAAATCTCGGAATGGAATATCGATGGCCTAGAAGAGGGCCAGATTTACAGTATGCTTCACGAGATGGGCATAGCCATAACATCTCTTAAGATAAAGAGTAATAATGATAAGAAATGTGCTACTATGATAGTCGCAGATTTTACTAGTATGTTAAAGAATTGGTGGGATAATTATCTCACTTAAGAAATTAGACAGGCCATAATGGGTGCCACCTCAATTCAACAGATAGTCAAAATAGATGACTCGGTAGAGCAGAAAATAGTAGAAGATGCTACCGCCACACTCATCTATAGTATTGCCAAACATTTCATAGGAGAACCTAAGATATTCCAAGAGAAAAGTTTAGATATCCTTAGTAATCTATCTTGTCCCAAACTCCACTATTTTAGGTGGTATAAGGACATATTCCTTAACAAGGTTATGATCAGGGAAGATTGTAACCATGATTACTGGAAAGAAAAGTTTATCAGCGGTCTACCCCCACTTTTTGCGGAAAAGGTCCGAACCACCATACGAAACAAATTCGATAGGGAAATACCTTATAACTGCTTAACATACGGAGATATTGTAAGTCTTATAAACCTTACGAGCTTAGATTTATGCAATGATCTTAAACTTAAGCACCAGTTAAAGAAGGAAGGAAGACTCTCTACCACCGAGTTAGGAAGCTTCTGCCAAGACTTTGGTTATACCAAAATTACCGCCCCATCCAAAGCAGTTGCTAAGAAACATAAGAAGCATAGAAAACCTAGTACCTCTTCTAAATGAGAGTACAAGAGTTACAAAAGAAAATCCTATAAACCCAAAAGATCTGCGAAACGGAAGAACACAGTTTCCAAAGAAACTAAATGCTGGAACTGTGGCAAAGCAGGCCACCTAGCCAGTAGTTGTAAAGCTCCTAACAAGAAGAAGGATAAGATTAACCTTCTAGAGTTAAACCCAGAATTGTAGGAAAAACTCTTCAACATCTTAGGAGAACCTTCTAGCGAATCTTCTGAATCAGAAGACTATAGCGACGAAGAACTCCTAAACATTGACTACAGTTCAGATAGCTCCGACTCTAGCAGTGAATGCAATTGTACAGGGACTTTCTGCACCTATGACTCTAGGACAGTCAATGTCATCTCAAAAGATAGCCAAGAATTCTTCTTCGACATGATCGAACAGATTAGCGATGAAGATCTAATAAAGCATTATTTAATAGAATTAAAAAAGCTTATCATTAATCACAAAGATAGTAAAGCTACGGTAGAACCCTTTAACATGAAAAAATGCCTTAAATAAATTTAAGACCATTAAAACAGATATCACTCTTCAAGATTTACAATCTGAGATGTCCAGCCTTAAGAAAGAAATCAAGGATATTAAAGACCGACTCAGTTCTGTCGCATTAGAGTCTTTTGCCAATAAAATAATTAGAGATGCCAACGAGGAAATGTATAGGCCTTCTACCTCCAAAGGAATAGCTGAAGTCAGCTCTGAAGAAGAAGGAAATTCCTCGGATCATGAGCAGTCTGGACTAAGGCTTATTTCGAAAGTAAAAGCCTTAAGTTATCATATTCCCATTAAACTAGTCATTAATAATAATGTTATCCTTAATAAGATTGCTCTCTTTGACACAGGAGCAGATCAGATCTGTATCGCAGAAGGTTTAATCCCTACCAAATACTTAGAGAAAAGTACTTCGAAGCTTTACTCCGCCACCGGCGAGAAATTAAAAATAAATTATAAGTTAACTAAAGCTCATGTCTGTAATAACGGAGTCTGTTATATTAACGATTTTGTAATTACAAGAAATATTACAGAAGAGATTATCCTAGGTATCCCCTTCGCAACCCAGATAAAGCCTTACACGGTAAATCTGGATGGTATATATACCAAATCTCTAGGAAAAGAAATAATATTTCCTTACTTAAATCCGCTTTCAAAAAATGAAAGTAATTACGTTAAACAGAAAATTGTCTTTCGAATACAGCTTTTATCAAATCAGATTAACTTCCTAAAGGAAGATATCCAAATTAAGCGGATAGAATCCACCTTAAAAACCCTGGAGGTAGTCAACAAAATAAGCAGTCTCCTTAAAGAAATTGAGTCAGAAATTTGTTCTGAATTACCAGGCGCCTTTTGGGAAAGAAAAAGGCATACGGTGACCCTACCATATGTCGATAACTTTAACGAAGAAGTTATCCCCACAAAAGCCAGACCAATACAAATGAGCCACAAGCTCATGGAATATTGTAAAAAGGAAGTTAACGACTTATTACAAAAGAAGATAATTAGGCCGTCCAAATCCCAATGGAGTTGTTCAGCATTCTATGTTAATAATACCGCTGAAAGAGAAAGAGGAGCCCCGAGACTCGTTATAAATTATAAACCTCTTAATCAATTATTAAAATGGATTAGGTACCCAATTCCTAATAAGCGAGACTTGTTAAAAAGAACTTATAAAGCCAATATCTACAGTAAGTTTGATATGAAATTTGGATTTTGGCAGATTCAAATTGATGAAAAGGATAAATATAAAACAGCCTTTAATGTTCCCTTCGGATAGTACGAATGGAACGTTATGCCTTTCGGGCTTAAGAATGCCCCGTCCGAATTTCAGAATATAATGAATAATATTTTTAACCCTTTTAGTCAATTCTCTATTGTCTATACAGACGATGTCCTCATATTTTCAGAAAATATAGAGCAGCATTTTAAGCATCTTAATACTTTTGTTAAGACTGTTAAGAAAAATGGTTTAGCAGTAAGCGCCAAAAAGGTGAAACTCTTCCAAACATCAATAAGGTTTTTGGGACATGACCTCTACCAAGGAACTTATAAACTAATTTGCAGAGCCATAGAGTTCTCAACTAAGTTTCCTGATGAACTAACAGATAAAACCCAGCTACAAAGATTCTTAGGAAGTCTAAATTATGTAGCAGACTTTATCCCCAAAGTTTGACAAATTTGCGAACCGCTCTTTAAGAGACTTAAGAAAAACCCAGTCCCCTAGTCAGAAGAACAGACCATGGCAGTTAAACAAGTTAAAGAAATTGTCCAGAAGCTCCCTTGTTTAGGAATTCCTAATCCTGAGGCTTTTATGATTGTTGAAACAGACGCTTCCGATAATGGCTACGGAGGTATTCTCAAACAAAAGGTTTCTCCTGAATCCACCGAACAATTAGTGAGATTCACATCTGGGGTCTGGAACTCCGCTCAAAAGAATTACAGTACTGTTAAAAAAGAAATTTTATCTATAGTACTATGTATTACAAAGTTTCAAGATGACCTTGTTAACAAAGAATTTTTACTAAGAGTGGACTGCAAAACAGCGAAAGACGTTTTACAAAAGGATGTAAAAAACCTTGTTTCAAAACAGATTGTTGCCAGATGGCAAGCACTATTGTCCAGTTTTGATTTTAAAATTGATTTTATAAAAGGTGAAGAAAACTCTTTGCCGGATTTCTTAACTAGAGAATTTTTGCAGGGCGGTCATGAGGCCAAGCTTTCCGGGCTCTCGCCCGATGAGACCTCCCTTTCAATTAAAACCGGAAGACAAAATGAAACAGCCTTTTTCTCCAAAAAAAAACCAACCAGACCCCTTCACACCCCAGGTTATGAAGGAAAGTTTTCAGTATTGGCATATTTCCCCAAGCTGCGAGCAGGTAATCAAGTCTTAGCCCCTCTGAAGGAGCTAACCACAGGTAAAACTCAGACGATGCCATTCAAGTCATCTCCATCAACAGTCCAGACCAGAGAAAATTATGAAATGAAACCCCCAGAGTCCTATTCAGGGGCAGTCAAACCACCAGCAACTCCTATCAAAAAGGAGACCCCAGCAGCAAGCACCAGCACCCATCCTCCGAAATGGGAATTCATTGTGTCGCAGGCCCTCCCGATAATGGCACTGGATAAACAGTATGAGAACTTCAGGGTACAAGACCTTCTTAAACCCTGTTATACCAATTATCAGTACGTGGACACACAAGATCCTATTAAAGCCAGAAAGTACTACGAGTTCATCCTCATAGACACCGACTGAATAGAAGTCGAACACAGCTACTTTAAAAATAAGCCGGAATCCATTGAGTATTCCAAATTTACCATTAAAAAGATTTTAAGCCCATTTAATTGGTATGTAGATCACCTACACACCCCCATACCTTTATCAAAAAACCATAAACCCAGACATATAACTGGTATGACAATAAAGACGCATGGTTTAATTTTTTATATATCATGCCAAATACGCACACATGGTTTGTAAAGTATTCAGAAGGATTAAAAGAGAAAATCATTCCCCGATGGTTCTACGAATGGTGGAACATATTCGGAGGAAATTTACACGTGGTAGCTCCTAGCTTCCACAACAGGTATACATGCTTTCTAGAAGAGCAACAGATTTCTACCTTACCGGAGCATATCAAATAATGCAAGTTTTTTATTAATAAAAGAATTTCATATATATTGAATTGGTCCTTCGACATTCAAGAAATGAACAAAATCCGATATCTTAGCAAGACTATCAAAATAAAAGGATGGAATCCTAAGGTCAAGGAAGAGATAAAAAAGAAGAACAGCTTGTCTACATCCGGTGACAGATCGGTTTCAAAGGTCGAAGTAAGAAGAAAGCTTTTAGAAGCTTTATCCAAACTCGAGGATTCCGGCAAAATAATGGAACTCCTTGAAACATCCTCCAGTACAGATGAACCTGACAATGGCGACATGTTAGCCCCACGAGGGATAGCTCAGTCATATTTCTTACAGTAAGAAGAGACGTAAAGCAGCAGATAAAAGGCAGAAAATGACATAAAGAAAGGAATCTTCAAAAGAAGATGAAAAGCAGATAAAGCAGCGGTCATAAAGCAGAAAGAGAAAAGCAGGCGACCCTTCAAAAAAGCAAATAAGAAAGGGCCCCGCAAAGACAAACGACCATTCGGGAAAGCAAAACGCAAATCCGAAGAGGCGTTCTACTGTTTACTTTTGTTTTTAGAGACCTATATAAGGCTCTCATTATGTAATACAAAAGGCATCGAAAATTTTCCCACTCTAAACATTTCCCTGCCTAACTTCCCTGTATGAATGCTTTCCTTTTCTGTTGAATAAAATTTGTAAGTATTTTAAAAGTTCTTCAAGTTCTTATTACTGCTTACTGTTTTAAGTTTTAAGTATTATTTTAAGTATAATACCCCAGATCCTCTTTATGGTATCAAAGCCATGTTGCTTGCAAGCATGAGTAGCTAAACTCATACTACTACTCACTAAGGATTAATAGATTGGAACTAAAGACAGTCGCTAAGATAAAGATAAAATTAGTAACAGTGCAAAGAACCATTAGTCTCCAAACCGATAGTACAATAGCTCTAAGGACAGTAGCCTCTCTCACTAAAACAACACAAAGTTTTCCTTAAACCCATTTCTGAAATGCTTAAACATCCTTCCTTCGATAGGATTAGAAGAGCTAATCATCTTAAGATAACCTGCATAAGAGATAGAGATAAGCTAGTTAAAGATTTAAAAGAAACTAGACTAGAACTAGCATACTATAAGACAGTAAAACTCTCTGAAGAATTTCCTCAGCACCAAAACACCATAGTTAGACAGGTAATAGTTCGGAAAATGATTGATTGTTATACCAGGATTGGTCAATTAGCCCACCTAATAAGAGTTCAAGAAAATTTAATTGAAAACTCTGAGTGGTTACTTCGCCACTATTCCGCCCAGTATTAAAAATGAATACCTCTAAGAGGCATAGTATTTTAAACAGCGAAAACCTCTCTACTTCGACTATAAAAATAGCCAAGGTAGAAAGAGATTTACAAAATTGGGATATACCCAAGGAACCCTTTAAAACCATCTACGAAACCAGAAGGTTCGATTTTGTAAAAAACTATAATATCAAAACTTGTGAATCTATTATAGCCATCAATAACTCCAAAGAGATTGTTAGGTTATTAGCAGCTCAAGATATTAATAGTTATAAAAAAGATTATAACTTCCTACACATAGGCCTTGTCCAAGTAGCAGTCAAGCCTTTGTACCGCATAGGCTTAGATACGCCTATCTGTCTCTTGTTAAGAGACGCTAGATTGTTAAACTTTGAGGATTCCCTGTTAGGAGTCTTACAAAGTAATCTAGCCAGAGGCCCGGTATATTTTAATTGGTATCCCAACTTTTCGGTAAATATTAACGACCAGAACATAATTGATACTCTGACGTTAAATATCAAAACCAAAAATATGAACAGTAAAATTAATACCAAAGAGATTGCTATTATTTATAGAGTATATTACAGATTAATGAAAACTACCTTGGCCCCTAAGGCCAAAATAATGAGCAATAAAGGAGTCACTATGCTCATGGAAGCAAACCAAGAGTATAGCAATATATTTGTTCCCAGAATGCTTCACTGGGATGAAATTTTATCAAAAGATGAATGGCACTTCGATGCTATTGCCCAACCAAAATTAGAACCAGAAAGTTCAAAAATTAAAAAGGTTGTTCAATACCCAGATGGGTCAATTAATTTAAAATTTCTCAAATCTAACGCAGAGACTTCTTCAAGAAGATACTCTACTAATAGACCATCTTCCTCAAAAAGCCGGGAGGAGGAAACAGATGACTTCGACGAAGATGTTTTACTTCAAGAAATAGAAAGAAAAATAAAAGGAGTAGATTTTTCTAAAAATATTCCTAAAGTTCATTATGAGTCTGTAGCAAGGACTAACAGTCCTACCCCTAGAGATCTACAAGGTCCAACCGAAGGATCACTAGGTATGATGAAAAAGGATAATAAATTCAAAGTAGATTTTAAGCTCCTTAATAATCTCTGGATAAGCCTAGAACACGCCATTAAAAGAAAGCGGTACGTAGATACCTATGCCGAAAGTCAAAGATTATCCTTTAGGAAATCTTGGATTACGGACATGAAAGATTAAGGTGTAACATTGAATTCTTTAGGTGGTTCCAGGTCACGGGCCAATTAGGTAACGAACCTGAGTCGCTAAGCACACTTGTAAACAAGTGGTACACGCGTACCGAAACTATTGACTCAGTAACTCCCCCATTAGAAAAAATTAGTATTCCTATTGAAGGAGAAGTAATAGAAGCGATTCCCTTTAAGAGAGACATAAAGAACCCCACTGGCAACCCCACCAACAACGACGTAAACAAGTTTATTCAGCAAAACAATTATACCAATCAATTGCTACACGTGGTTTACACTCAACTTAACCAAACCAGTAGCAGAGCCATCTTCAAAGATAAGGTAGGTCCCTCCAAGGAAATAAAGGCCTCCAACCCGATATTTAAGATACCAGAATTTTCAGCTAGTAACTATCCCAGTCTTATCGACCCTATCGACATAAGTGATAAAGTTTTAGATAAAATAGACCTTAGATTACAACAGAGTCTCACTGGCAAAGGTCTAGCCATTAAGACAATCACTGATTAGGGAGCTGATATAAACAGGCTATCCCGCTACACCAATAGAAAGAACTTCTACCCTCCAGCCACTTTTCCAGATATGCAGTACGAGGAAAATGAGTTCTTATCTCATACTTCACACTCGGGATCTGAAATCTCGGAATGGAATATCGATGGCCTAGATGAAGGCCAGATTTATAGTAAACTACATGAGATGGGCATAGCCATAACAACCCTTAAAATATAGGCTAACAGTGATAAACAGTGTGTTACTATGATAGTTGCAGGAATTACTGGCATGCTAAAGAATTGGTGGGCTAATTATCTCACGGAAGAAACTAGGCAGGGCATAATGGGTGCCACCTAAATTCAGCAGATAGTCAAAATTGATGACTCTATAGAACATAAAACAATAGACGATGCTACTGCTACTCTTATCTATAGCATTGCTAAACACTTCATAGGAGAACCCAAATTATTTCAGGAGAAGAGTTTAGAGATTCTTAGCAATCTAACTTGCCCTAAGCTCCACGATTTTAGATGGTATAAAGACATCTTCCTTAACAAGGTTATGATCAGAGAAGATTGTAATCATGATTACTGGAAAGAAAAATTTATAAGTGGTCTACCCCCACTTTTTGCAGAAAAGGTCAGAACTACCATTCGACATAAGTTCGATGGATAAATACCTTACAGTGGCTTAACATATGGAGATATTGTAAGCCTTATAAACCTTACGAGCTTAGAGTTATGTAATGATCTTAAACTTAAGCACCAGCTAAAGAAAGAAGGAAGACTATCCACCACTGAGTTAGGAAGCTTCTGCCAGGACATTGGTTACACTAAGATAACCGCCCCATCAAAAGCAGTTGCCAAAAAACATAAGAAAAATAAAAAGCCCAGTACCTCTTCTAAACGAGAGTACAAAAGTTATAAGGGAAAGCCCTATAAACCCAGAAGGCCTGCAAAATGGAAAAGCCCAGTTTCCAAAGAAACTAAATGTTGGAACTGTGGCAAAACAGGCCACTTAGCCAGTAGTTGTAAAGCTCCTAATAAAAAGAAGGATAAGATTAACCTTCTAGAATTAAACCCAGAATTAAAAGAAAAGCTCTTCAATATCCTAGGAGAACCTTCTAGCGAATCTTCTGAATCAGAAGACTATAGCGATGAAGAACTCCTAAACAATGATTACAGTTCAGATAGCTCCGACTCTAGCAGTGAAGGCAATTGTTCTTTGATATGATTGAACATATTAATGATGAAGACCTTAGAAAATGTTATCTCATAGAATTAAAAAAGCTCATCATTAATCATAGAGATAGTAAAGCTACGGTAAAACCTTTTAATATGAAAAATGCCTTAAATAAATTTAAGACAAAGACAGTTAAAACTGATACCACCCTACAAGATTTACAATCTGAAGTATCCAATCTTAAGGAAGAAATTAAAAATATTAAAGAACGGCTCAGTTCTGTTGAATTAGAGTCTTTTTCTAACAAAATAATCAGGGACGCTAATGAAGAGATGTATGGACCTTCAACATCCAGAAGAATAGCTAAAGTTAGCTTAGAAGAAGAAGGAGAGAATCCTTCCGAACCTGAGCATTCAGGGTTAAAGATTATTTCAAAGGTAAAAGCTTTAAGCTATCATATTCCTATAAAATTAGTCATTAATAAAAATGTCATTCTTAATAAGATTGCTCTCTTTAACACTGGAGCAGACCAAAATTGTATAGAAGAAGGTTTAATCCCTACAAAATATTTAGAGAAAAGTACTTCAAAACTTTACTCAGCCACTGGCGAAAAGCTAAAGATAAATTACAAATTATCCAAAGCACATGTCTGTAATAATGGAGTCTGTTATATCAACGACTTTGTAATTACAAGAAATATTACAGAAGAAATTATTATAGGTATTCCCTTCGCAACCCAGATAAAACCTTATACGGCAAATCTAGATGGTATCTATACCAAATCTTTGGGAAAAGAAATAATCTTTCCTTACTTAAACCCCCTTTCGAAAAACGAAAGTAATTATGTTAAGCAGAAAACTATCTTTCGAATACAGCTTTTATCCAATCAAATTAACTTACTGAAAGAAGATATCCAAATTAAACGAATAGAATCTACCTTAAAGACCCCAGAGGTAGTCAACAAAATAAGCAATCTTCTCAAGACAATTGAGTTAGAAGTTTGTTCAGAATTACCCAGCGCCTTTTGGGAAAGCAAAAGACATACGGTGACCCTACCATATGTCGATAACTTTAACGAAGAAGTTATCCCCACCAAGGCCAGACCAATACAAATGAGCCACGAGCTCATGGAATATTGTAAAAAGGAAATCAATGACTTATTATAAAAGAAAATAATTAGACCGTCCAAATCTCAATGGAGTTGTTCAGCATTCTATGTAAATAACAGCTCCGAAAGAGAAAGGGGAGCCCCGAGGCTTGTTATAAACTATAAACCTCTTAATCAAGTATTAAAATGGATTAGATACCCAATTCCTAATAAGCGAGACTTATTAAAAAGAACTTATAAAGCCAATATTTATAGTAAGTTTGATATGAAATCTGGATTTTGGCAGATTCAAGTGGAAGAAAAAGATAAATATAAAACAGCTTATAATGTTCCCTTTGGGCAGTACGAATGGAATGTTATGCCTTTCAGACTTAAGAATACCCCATCGGAATTTCAGAATATAATGAATAATATATTTAATCCTTTTAGTCAGTTCTCTATCATCTATGTAGACGATGTCCTTGTATTTTCGGAAAATATAGATCAGCACTTTAAGCATCTTAATACTGTTGTTAAGACTGTTAAGAAGAATGGTTTAGTAGTAAGCGCCAAAAAGATAAAACTCTTTCAGACATCAATTAGATTTTTGGGGCATGACCTTTACCAAGGAACTTATAAACCCATTTGCAGAGCCAGAGAGTTCTCAACTAAGTTTTCTGATGAGCTAACAGATAAGACTCAGCTATAAAGATTCCTAGGAAGTCTAAACTATGTAGCAGATTTTATCCCTAAAGTTTGACAAATTTGCGAACCTCTCTTTAAAAGACATAAGAAAAACCCAGTCCCCTGGTCAGAAGAGCAAACCAAGGCCGTTAAACAAGTTAAAGAAATTGTCCAAAAACTCCTTTGTTTAGGAATTCCAAATCCTGAAGCCTTTATGATTGTTGAAACTGACGCCTCCGATATTGGCTACGGAAGCATCCTTAAACAAAAGATTTCCCTGGAATCTACTGAGAAACTAGTAAGATTCACATCTGGAGTCTGGAACTCCGCTCAAAATAATTATAGTACAGTTACAAAAGAAATCTTATCTATAGTACTATGTATTACAAAATTTCAAGACGATCTTGTTAACAAAGAATTTTTACTAAGAGTCGACTGCAAAGCAGCCAAAGACATTTTACAAAAGGATGTAAAAAACTTGGTTTCAAAACAGATTTTTGCCAGATGGCAAGCACTATTGTCCAGTTTTGATTTTAAAATCGATTTTATAAAAGGTGAAGAAAACCCTTTGCAAGATTTCTTGACTAGGGATTTTTTGCAGGGCGGCCATGAAGCCAAGCTTTTCGGGCTCTCACCCGATGAGACCTCCCTTCCAGTTGAAACCTGAAGAAAAATGAAACAGCCTTTTTCCCCAGAAAAACCAACCAGACCCCTTCTCACCCCAAGTTATGAAGGAAAGTTTTCAGTATTGGCAGAATTTCCCAAGCTGTCGGCAGGTAACCAGAGTCCAGCCTCTTTAAAAGAGCTAACAGGTAAATCTCAGACGATGCCTTTTAAAAAATCCCCATCGACAGTTCAGACCAGAGAAAATTATGAGATGAAGCCCCCGGAATCCTATTCAGGAGCAGTCAAACCAGCAACTCCCGTCAAAGGGGAGACCCCATCAGCAAGTACCAGCACCCATCCTCCGAAATGGGGATTTATTGTGTCACAGGGCCTTCCAATAATGGCACTAGACAAACAGTATGAGAACTTCAGGGTACAAGATCTTCTTAAACCCTGTTATACCAATTACCAATATGTTGACACGCAAGACCCTGTTAAAACCAGGAAGTATTACGAGTTCATACTCATAGACACCGACTCGATAGAAGTCGAGCATAGTTACTTTAAAAACAACCCGGAAGCCATTGAGTATTCCAAATTTACCATTAAAAAGCTTTTAAGCTCATTTAATTGGTATGTAGATCACCTACACACCCCCATACCCTTATCAAAGAACCATAAACCCCAGGCTTATAACTGGTATGATTATAAGGATGTGTGGTTTAATTTTATATATATCAGGCCAAATACACATACATTGTTTGTAAAATATGCAGAAGGATTAAAGGACAAAATCATTCCCTGTTGGTTCTACGAATGGTGGAAAATTTTCGGAGGTAATTTACAGGTGGTAGCTCCCAGCTTCCAGAACAAATATACAGGCTTTCTAGAGGAATAGCAGATTTCTACCTTACCAGAGCATATTAAATTATGCAAATTTTTTATTAGTAAAAGAATTTCGTATAAACTGAAATGGTCATTTGACATCCAAGAAATGAACAGAATCTGATACCTTAGAAAAACCATCAAAATAAAAGGATGGAGTCCAAAGGTCAAGGAAGAAAATAAAAAGAAAAGTCCGACTACATCAGGCGACAGTTCGGCATCGAAGACCGAAGTAAGAAGAAAGCTCTTAGAAGCTTTGTCTAAACTTGAGAATGACGAGGATCCCAGCGAAATTATGGAGCTCCTTGACACAACCTCCAGTACAGATGAACCTGATAATGGCGACATGTTAGCCCCACGAGGGATAGCTCAGTCATATTTCTTACAGTAAGAAGAGACGTAAAGCAGCAGATGAAAAGCAGAAAATGACATAAAGAAAGGAATCTTCAAAAGAAGACGTAAAGCAGATAAAGCAGCGGTCATAAAGCAGAAAGAGAAAAGATGGCGACCCTTCAAAAAAGCAAAGAACAAAGGGCCCCGCAATAAAAGACAAACGACCATTCGGGAAAGCAAAAGGCAAAACTGAAGAGGCGTTCTACTGTTTACTTTTGTTTTCAGAGACCTATATAAGGCTCTCATTATGTAATATCAAAGGCATCGGAAAAATCTCCCACACTAAACATTTCCCTGCCTGACATCCCTGTATCAATTCTTTCCTTTTCAGTCTAAATAAAATTCGTAAGTATTTTAAAAGTTCTTCAAGCTTTCATCACTGCTTATTGTTTTAAGTATTATTTTCTTGTATAATACCCCCGATCCTTTTTATGGTAGGAACTGCCTCTGAGGGCCCTAATACACTTGCCTACATGTTATGTACAATGCAGTGTCCATATTTATTCGCCTCATCGGGCAATTTCCTTACCATGAAAACCTCTGTGGGCATCATACCATGTAATGGTTAATTAAACTATGCATGATGCAAGTGCGGTATATATATATATATATATATATATGTCAGTGTTGAGGATCGTGCAACCCATCCCAATATATGTTAGTGTTGCAGATCGTGCAACCCGTTCCAATAAGCCATACAGGCATCACATCACATCATCACATCATATTGGCCTCTTCAGTCTCTTTAGTGATAGTCTGTACCAGCTGCAGGTGGTGTGCGTATATAACGCCTTTCCCTTTCCCCATATCCCCTATATATATAATATTTACCATATAGTAGTGTGCATAGCACCAGTGGGTCCAGGGTAATATATGAATGCAATGCAAATGAAAATGCATGAATGACAATAAAGTATCCCGAGTGACATAATATCCTTGCACCTTTGGCTAATACTGTGAATATCAACACATTTTCCGTATGCCTCAATAAGGAATTTGAACCATATTTAGACATGCTTTTAGCATAGGAATCAATAACATGAATATTCTTAACTACTAGGAGTAGAATAAATTATGGAGCAATATCCCGGTTATATTTTGTTACATGGAACATGACAAACAAAAGAAATAATTTGCCTTAACATACCTTGAATAATAACGGAACCCACCTTCAAGAAAGGAATTTCTCAAAGTGAATATTTGATTACTGAGAATAAATGGTTGGTGTCAAAATCCAATCTTTATGGTTTAAATAATCAGTTGGTGTCTCAGAATTCATTTGATAGTAAAGTGTTTAGTAATTAATTTGAGTAGTACTAGTATATCAAAGTTGCCACCTCAATATCCAAGGCAAAATTCTAGTACTACTTCTACGTGGGGTCTAATATGGAGGGTTATATATTTTTTTTGGCATGATTGAAATGCTTCATCTTGAAGTAAGGCTTAGAGATTAATATCTTACAGAGACTTGAGACCCAAATCTATCTTATGCCTTGACAAAGAATTGTCCGGCCAGCCATGCATCCTTAGGATGAGACACCTAGGTAACTTAGTCATTAGGTAATTGCTTAGGAAATTACACGTAGTATTCTACTTAAGTAGTCCTTCCTCCCCTTAAATAATTAACTAAGTGACTCGCTTTTGTATAACTTATCAATCGCACACATAATTAATTTCGTGATCCCAATTCACTTAAATCTTAATAACTCATAAGACCTTCATATACTTAATGTCATGGTTTGTAATATGACACTCGCCCATAACCTTTTTATGCACGACCAAATTTATTTTGGGCTTCCGTCGTCTTGTTACGTCCAAAATTATTTCGGGGTTTCATTTTGCCAAATACTAATCTCTTATTAGCATATGTAAATATAACAAAATTTCCCAACGCTCGGGTCTATTTACACATGCCTAGCGATTTATATATGCTTAGCGATTTAAACCGTAAACCAAAAGTACGGGATGTTACATCTTTCCCCCCTTAGAAACATTCATCCTCGAATGTTGGGGTAACATATCTAATTCTCGTTACATAACCCAACTACACAATCATTAAACATTATGACAGGAATTGGAATTTACCTTAGGCTTCTCTTGAAATCTCGACATTAGTCTAGAATAGGTGTGGATATTTGCGCGTCATTTCCTCTTCAGCTTCCCATGTCATCTCTTCCACGTTCCTATTTCGCCACAGTACTTTTACAGAAGCTACTTCCTTAGTCCTCGGCTTGCGTACTTGTCGATCTAGGATAGTAACAGGAATTCCTTCATATGATAGATCCTCTATAATCTACACATCCTCAATTGGTACAATTCGAGAAGGATCTCCAACACATGCTCTCAACATGGAAATATGGAAGACTGGATGAACACACTCCAACTCTGAAGGTAAGTCCAATTTGTATGCTACCTGGACAATTTGTCAAATTATGCGATATGGCCCAATATACCTTGGACTAAGCTTTCCTTTCTTCACGAATCTCATTATACCCTTCATCGGCGAAATCTTCAAAAAAACCTAGTCGTCTACCTGAAACTCTAAGTCTCGTTGTCGCATATCTGTGTATGACTTTTGACGACTCTGAGCTGTTAACAACCGTTCTTTGATAAGCTTTACCTTTTCTATGGCTTGGTGTACCAAGTCAGGTCCAAATAACTCTGATTCACCTACCTCGAACCATCCAATAGGAGATCTACATTTTCGTCCATACAAGGGCTCATATGGAGCCATTTTAATACTGGAGTGATAGTTGTTATTGTATGCGAACTCAATAAGGGGTAAGTGATCATCCCAACTTCCCTTAAAGTCCAACACACAAGCTCTTAATATGTCCTCGGGCATCTGAATCATTCGCTCAGCTTGACCTACTGTCTGAGGATGGAAAGCCGTACTCAAATTAACTTGGGTGCCTAACCCTTTCTGAAATGATTTCCAGAAGTTAGCTGTAAAATTAGCACCTCGGTCAGATATAATAGAAATAGGCACACCATGAAGTCGAACAATCTCCTTAATATATAACTTCGCGTAATCTTCGGCAGTGTAAGTAGTTTTCACCGGCAAGAAATGAGCTAATTTGGTCAGTCTATCAACAATTACCCAAATAGAATCAAATTTCCGATAGGAATGAGGTAATCCCGTAACGAAGTCCATATTAATCATTTCCCATTTCCATATTAGAATCTCGATATTTTGAGTCAAGCCACCAGGCTTTTGGTGTTCTATTTTTACCTGCTGACAATTGGGGCACTAAGCTACAAACTCTGCTACACTCTTCTTCATGTCATTCCACCAATAAATACTCTTGAGATCATGATACATTTTAGTTGATCCTGGATGAATAGAGTACCGTGAACAATGAATCTCCATCATAATTCTATTCCACAATCCTGCTATATTTGGAACACATAGACGACCCTGGTGCCCGAAAGATCCCTGTTCGTCAATCTCAAAGGTCGTGGTCTTATTCTGTTGAATGCTCTCTCTTATCTTCTTCAAACTAGGGTCCTCCCATTGACGTTCCTTAATTTATGATATAAGGGATGATGTTGACACATTCTGGACCACAAACCCACCATCCTCTGAATCCACTAGTCGGACTCCCAAACTAGCTAACTGATGAATCTCTCTTACCAATTCCTTCCTTTTGACTTGCATTGGCATCGAACTGACCATTGACTTATGGCTGAGAGCGTCTGCTACAATATTGGCTTTTCCAGGGTGATATAAGATGTCCACATCATAATCCTTCAATAATTCAAGCCATCTTCTTTGTCTCAAATTCAGCTCTTTTTGTTTGAATATGTATTGCAGACTCTTGTGATCCATAAAATGTCTACATGAACACCATATAAATAGTGTCGCGAAATCTTTAGTGCGTAGACTACCGCGGCCAACTCCAAATCATGTGTTGGATAGTTCTTCTCATATTTCCTCAATTGCCTTGAAGCATAGGAAATCACTTTACCATGTTGCATTAGCACACATCCTAAACCTGTTCCCGAGGCATCACAATACACAACATAACCTTCTGGACCCTCTGGGAGAGTAAGGACTAGTGTCGATGTTAATCTATCATTTAACTCTTGGAAACTTCGCTCACAAGCATCAGACCACTGGAATTTTATAGCCTTTTGTGTTAACTTCGTTAGTGGTGCTGATATGGTAGAAAATCATTCTACAAACTTCCTATAATAGCTGGCTAAGCCCAAAGCTATGAACCTCTGTTGGAATCGTAGGCCTCGGCCAATTCTTCACCTCTTCAATCTTCTGAGTGTCAACTCTTATACCCTCGTTTGACACTATATGACCAAGAAAAGCCACTGACTTCAGCCAAAACTCACATTTGGATAGCTTTGCGTACAACTTATGGTCCCGGAGCGTTTGCAGTATTATCCGCAAGTGATCCACATGCTAAGTCTAAATGACATTACTAGGAACTCGAAGTGCCCATACCTTGTCCTAAAGGCCGTCTTCGAAATATCCTTCTCCTTACCTTTAGTTGATGATACCCCGGCCTTAGGTTAATTTTTTAGAAACATCTCGCACCTTGTAACTGGTCAAACAAATCGTCAATTCGGGGAAGATGGTACTTGTTCTTGATAGTAACTTTATTCAACTGTCGATAATCGATACACATCCGTAATGAGCCATCTTTCTTTCTTACGAACAATACCGGCGCACCCCAAGGAGATATGCTAGGGCTAATAAAGCCTTTTTTGAGCAAAAATCCTTTAATTGCTCCTTCAATTCTTTCAACTCAGCTGGAGACATCCTATAAGGAGGAATATATATCGATTGAGTGTTTGTCAACACATCTATACCGAACTCAATTTCCCTTTCAGGAGGAAAGCCTGGAAGTTCGTCTGGGAATACATCAAGAAATTCATTGACCGCCGGAATTGATTGAGAATTAGGTGGTTCAACATCGACATCTCTTGCCCGAACAAGATGGTATATACACCTCTTGGACATCATCTTTCTTGCCTTAAGGTATGAAATAAACCTACCTTTTGACGTCGCCGTATTACCTTTCCATTCAAGGACTGGCTCGCCTGGAAATTGGAATCTAACAATCTTTGTTCGGCAGTCAACATTAGCGTAGCATGACACTAACCCATCCATGCCCATAATAACATCGAAGTCAACCATTTCTAATTCCACTAAACCTGCTAGGGTATGATGACTACAAGCTAATACTGCACAATTTTGATAGACCCGTCTAGCGATTACCAATTCACCAACCGGTGTAGATACCATAAATGGACCCTTTATCAACTCAGGATCCATACCAAATTTACAGGCAACGAAGATAGTAATATATGATAAATTTGAGCCTGGATCTAACAACGTACACATTATGTGAAAGGACCGATAGCATACCTGTAATGACATCAGGTGAGGATTCCTGATCTTGTCGTCCCATTATTGCATAGTACGGTTCTGGCCCCTCCCTCTGCCTTGACCAGATAACGTCTGCTAACTCTGCCCTAACGGGCGTACTGATTGTGATGAAGTTGCTGCAGATCCGACCAGCTGGGTTCTACCACCTTCACTTTTTGTCGGACTGGGAGGGTTGATTGTGTTCTTGTGAGAAAAAGTGTTATTGTGGAGTGGTTGAATTGTAGTATTGATATTGTGAGTTGATTGAATATATTGTTGTGGGGTTGAATCGTTGTTGGAAGTGAAAAATTAAGGGGAAGTGTTGCCGAATATTTGAAAACTCCAAAGTTGCTAAACAAGGAATAATGGGTCCACGGCGAGCTACTTCCAAGGCATCCTCCTCTCGGGGTACCACCAAGGGCTGATTATGATAAGAAAAGATTTGCCAATAAGGATGTCCAAGACAGGTATAACAAGTTGTGTACTCGTTCCCTAGTACCGGAAAGAGGGATGGAATTCAAGATTACGCCATACGAAGATAAGGTATATGAACCCATCAGGGCCATGATTGTCGATAGAGGTTGGGGTGCATTTGTCAATCCTTATTTGGCAAAGCCAAATACTCAACTAGTCTATGAATTCTATGCCAACTACCCAGAGATACAAGATAACATTTGTTTCATACGAGGGAGAAGAGACCAGCTGGGGCGAAAGTGATTAATGCCATCTGTGGGGTCACAAATTTGTTGGAGAAAAAAGAGGAGGAAGATGACTTCATGGTTTGGAGCATGATTGTCGATAAAGGTTGGGGTGCATTTGTCAATCCTTATTTGGCAAAGCCAAATACTCAACTAGTCTATGAATTCAGAACCATGTTGTCTGTCAGCATAAGTAGCTAAACTCATACTACTGCCTTGGAGCATGATTGTTTAGAGGTTTTGACTATGTGATTCTTAGTTACTGTTCGCCTTTACTTTTACCTTGTTATTATCTTCAATTATGTATCTGTGTTCTTGAAGTTCTAGTATAAGGTTGTTATGGTCTTTCTCATAGTTGAGGTATCCGAATAATACCCGGATCAGACGTTGGCTAGCCTGAATGTACTGTTGGATTAGCTCCAGGTGTGAGCCGGACCCGGTTTGGTGATCCCGTCGCCAAGATTACTTAGAGAAAGAAATATCCACCTACTACTATTTACTAAAAAGAACTATCAGATTAAGAATTAAAGACAATCGCTAAGGTATAGATAAAGTCAGTAACAGTGCAGAGTATCACTAGTCTCCCGACCAATAGTACAATAGCTCTAAGGATAGTAGCCCCGCTCATTAAGCAAAAACAAAAGTTTTCTTAAGCCATCCTAAATATGCGTACACATCCTTCATTCGATAGGATCAGAAGAGCTAACCGTCTCAGAATAGATTGTATAAAAGATAGAAATAAACTAATTAAAGATTTAAAAGAAACTCGCTTAGAACTAGCATTCTATAAAACTATGAGACCTTCTGAGGATTTAACTCTTCAATGACGAACCATATTTAGACAAGTAGTAGTTCAAAAAATGATCACTTGTTATACTAGAATAGGTCAATTAGGCCAACTCATAAGAGTTCAAGAAAATATCTTGGAAAACTCCGAGTGGTTACTTCGACACTATTCCGCCAAGTATTAAAAATGAATACCTCTGAAAGGCACAGTATTTTAAACAGTGAAAACCTCTCTACTTCAACTACGAAGATAACTAAGGTAGAAAGAGATTTACAGAATTGGGATATTCCCAAAGAACCATTTAAAACAATTTACAAAACCGGAAGGTTCGATTTTGTCAAAAATTATAATATTAAAACCTGTGAGTCCACTATAGCCATTAATAACTCTAAAGATATTGTTAGGCTATTAGCAGCTCAAGATATTAGTAATTATAAAAAAGATTATAACTTTCTCCACATAGGCCTTGTCCACGTAGCGGTCAAACCTCTATATCGTTTAGGTTTAGACACGCCAATCTGTCTCTTATTAAGAGACGCCGGGTTGTTAAACTTCGAAGATTCCCTGTTAGGAGACTTACAGAGTAACCTGGCCAGAGGTCCAGTATATTTTAATTGTTATCCCAACTTTTTGGTAGATATCAACGACCAGAACATAATGGATACTCTGACGTTAAATATCAAAACCAAAAATATGAACAGTAAAATTAATACCAAAGAGATTGCTATTATTTATAGAGTATATTACAGATTAATGAAAACTACCTTGGCCCTAAGGCCAAAATAATGAGAAATAAAGGAGTCAATAGGCTCATGGAAGCAAACCAAGAGTATAGCAATATATTTGTTCCCAGAATGCTTCACTGGGATGAAATTTTATCAAAAGATGAATGGCACTTCGATGCTATTGCTCAACCAAAATTAGAACCAGAGAGTTCAAAAATTAAAAATGTTGTTCAATACCCAGATAGGTCAATTAATCTAAAATTTCTCAAATCTAGCGCAGAGACTTCTTCAAGAAGATACTCTACTAGTAGACCATCTTCCTCAAAAAAGCCGGGATGAGGAAACGGATGACTTCGACGAAGAAGTTTTACTTCAGGAAATAGAAAGAAAAATAAAAGGAGTAGACTTTCTAAAAATATTCCTAAAGTTCACTATGAGTCAGTAGAAAGGACTAGCAGCCCAACCCCTAGCGATCTACAAGGTCCAGCCGAAGGGTCACTAGGCATGATTAAAAGGGATAATAAATTCAAAATTGATTTTAAGCTCCGTGATAATCTCTGGATAAGCCCAGAACACGCCATTAAAAGAAAATGGTACGTAGATGCCTATACTGAAAGTCAAAGGTTATCCTTCAGAAAATCTTGGATTACTGACATGAAAAGATTAAGGTGTAACATTGAATTCTTTAGGTGGTTCCAGGTCATGGGCCAATTAGGCAACTAACCTGAGTCATTAAGCACTCTTATAAATAAGTGGTACACGCGTACCAGAACTATAGACTCAGTAACTCCTCCTTTAGAAAAAATAAGTATTCCCATAGAAGGAGAAGTAATAGAAGCCACTCCTTTTAAAAGGGACATGAAAGACCCCACTGGTAACCCCACAAACAACGACGTAAACAAGCTTATCCAACAGAACAATTAAACTAATCAATTGCTACACGTGGTTTCCACCCAACTTAACCAAACCAGTAGCAAAGCAATCTTTAAAGACAAAATGGGTCCCTCCAAAGAAATAAGAGCCTCCAACCCTATATTTAAAATACCTGAGTTTTTAGCTAATAACTATCCCACTCTTGTCGACCCCATTGACATAAGTGATAAGGTCTTAGAAAAGATAAACCTTAGATTACAACAGAGTCTCACTGGCAAAGGTTTAGCCATTAAGACTATCACTGACCAAGGATTTGATATAAACAAGCTATCCCGCTACACCAATAGAAAGAATTTCTACCCTCTGGCTACTTTTCCCGATATGCAGTACGAAGAGAATAAGTTCTTATCTCATACTTCGCACTCGGGATCAGAAATCTCATAATGGAATATAGATGGCCTGGCAGAAGGTCAGATTTACAGTAAGCTTCATGAAATGGGTATAGCCATTACAGCCCTTAAGATAAAAAACAACAATGACAAACAATGTGCTACCATGATAGTTGCAGGATTTACTGGTATGTTAAAGAATTGGTGGGATAATTATCTCACTGAAGAACTTAGACAGGGCATAATGGGTACCACCTCGATTCAGCAAATAGTCAAAATAGATGACTCTGTAGAACAGAAAATGGTAGACGACGCTACTGCTACCCTCATCTATAGCATTGCTAAACAATTCATAAGAGAACCCAAATTATTTCAAGAAAAAAGTCTAGAAATCCTTAGCAATCTAACTTGCCCTAAGCTCCACGACTTTAGGTGGTATAAAGACATCTTCCTTAACAAAGCTATGATCAGAGAAGATTGTAACCATGATTACTGGAAAGAAAAGTTCATTAGCGGTCTACCCCCGCTTTTTGCAGAAAAGGTCCGAACCACCATTCAACACAAATTCGATGGTGAGATACCTTACAGCGGCTTAACATACGGAGATATTGTAAGCCTTATAAACCTTACGGGCTTAGATTTATGTAATGATCTTAAGCTTAGACACTAGTTAAAGAAAGAAGGAAGACTCTCTACCACAGAGTTAGGAAGCTTCTGCCAAGACTTTGGTTACACCAAAATTACCGCCCCATCCAAAGCAGTTGCTAAGAAACATAAGAAGCATAGTAAACCCAGTACCTCTTCTAAACAAGAGTACAAGAGTTACAAAACAAAGCCCTATAAACCCAGAAGATCTGCGAAATGGAAAAACACAGTTTCCAAAGAAACTAAATGCTGGAACTGTGATAAAGCAGGCCACCTAGCCAGTAGTTGTAAAGCTCCTAACAAGAAGAAGGATAAGATTAACCTTCTAGAGTTAAACCCAGAATTGAAGGAAAAACTCTTCAACATCTTAGGAGAACCTTCTAGCGAATCTTCTGAATCAGAAGACTATAGCGACGAAGAACTCCTAAACATTGACTACAGTTCAGATAGCTCCGACTCTAGCAGTGAATGCAATTGTACAAGGACTTTTTGCACCTATGACTCTTGGACAGTCAATGTCATCTCAAAAGATAGCCAAGAATTCTTCTTCGACATAATCGAACAGATTAGCGATGAAGATCTAATAAAGTGTTATTTAATAGAATTAAAAAACTTATCATTAATCACAAAGATAGTAAAGCTACGGTAGAACCCTTTAACATGAAAAACGCCTTAAATAAATTTAAGACCATTAAAACAGATACCACTCTTCAAGATTTACAATCTGAGGTGTCCAGCCTTAAGCAAGAAATCAAGGATATTAAAGACCGACTCAGTTCTGTCGAATTAGAGTCTTTTACCAACAAAATAATTAGAGATGCCAATGAGGAAATGTATAGGCCTTCTACCTCCAAAGGAATAGTTGAAGTCATCTCTGAAGAAGAAGGAAATTCCTCGGATCATGAGCAGTTTGGACTAAGGCTTATTTCGAAAGTAAAAGCCGTAAGTTATCATATTCCCATTAAACTACTCATTAATAATAATGTTATCCTTAATAAGATTGCTCTCTTTGACACAGGAGTAGATCAGAACTGTATCGCAGAAGGTTTAATCCCTACCAAATACTTAGAGAAAAGTACTTCGAAGCTTTACTCCGCCACGGGCGAGAAATTAAAAATAAATTATAAGTTAACTAAAGCGCATGTCTGTAATAACGGAGTCTGTTATATTAACGATTTTATAATTACAAGAAATATTACAGAAGAGATTATCCTAGGTATCCCCTTCGCAACCCAGATAAAGCCTTACACGGAAAATCTGGATGGTATATATACCAAATCTCTAGGAAAAGAAATAAGCTTTCCTTACTTAAACCCTCTTTCAAAAAATGAAAGTAATTACGTTAAACAGAAAATTGTCTTTCGAATACAGCTTTTATCTAACCAGATTAACTTCCTAAAAGAAGATATCCAAATTAAGCGGATAGAATCCACCTTAAAAACCCCGGAGGTAGTCAGTAAAATAAGCAATCTCCTGAAAATAATTGAATCAGAAGTTTGTTCAGAATTACCTAGCGCCTTTTGGGAAAGGAAAAGACATACGGTGACCCTACCATATGTCGATAACTTTAATGAAGAAGTTATCCCCACCAAGGCTAGTCCAATACAAATGAGCCATAGATTGTAAAAAGCAAATCAACGACTTATTAAAAAAGAAGATAATTAGGTCGTCCAAGTCTCAATGGAGTTGTTCAGCATTTTATGTAAACAACAGCTCCGAAAGAGAAAGGGGAGCCCCTAGGCTTGTTATAAATTATAAACCCCTTAATCAAGTTTTAAAATGGATTAGGTACCCGATACCTAATAAATGAGACTTATTAAAAAGAACTTATAAAGCTAATATATATAGTAAATTCGATATGAAGTCTGGATTCTGGAAAATTCAGATCGAAGAAAAGGATAAGTATAAAACAACGTTCAATGTCCCCTTCGGGCAATATGAATGGAATGTTGTGCCTTTTGGGCTTAAAAATGCCCCCTCAGAATTCCAGAATATCATGAATAATATATTTAATCCATATAGTCAGTTCTCTATAGTTTATATAGATGATGTCCTCATATTTTCAGAAAATATAGATCAGCACTTCAAACATCTTAATACATTCATTAAAACTATTAAGCAAAATGGTTTAGCAGTAAGCGCTAAGAAGATTAAGTTGTTTCAAACCTCAATCAGATTCTTAGGCCATGACCTCTACCAAGGAACTTATAAACCAATTTGTAGAGCCATAGAGTTCTCAACTAAATTCCCTGATGAATTAATGGATAAAACCCAGCTTCAAAGGTTCTTAGAAAGCCTAAACTATGTAGCAGATTTTATTCCGAAAGTTTGACAGATCTGCGAGCCTCTCTATAAAAGGCTAAAGAAAAACCCAGTCCCTTGGTCTGAAGATCAAACCAAAGCAGTCAAACAAGTTAAAGAGATAGTACAGAAGCTTCCTTGTCTAGGAATCCCCAATCTAGAAGCTTTTATGATCGTAGAAACCGACGCCTCTGACATCGGTTACGGTGGCATTCTTAAACAGAAACTATCTCCTGAGTCCACAGAATAGTTGGTTAGATTCACCTCTGGAGTCTGGAACTCGGCACAAAAGAATTACAGTACTGTAAAAAAGGAAATTTTATCTATAGTGCTATGTATCACCAAATTTCAAGATGATTTGATTAATAAAGAATTTTTATTAAGAGTCGACTGCAAAGCAGCCAAAGATGTTTTACAAAAGGATGTAAAAAACCTTGTTTCTAAACAGATTTTTGCCAGATGGCAAGCACTATTATCCAGCTTTGATTTTAAAATTGATTTTATAAAAGGTGAAGAAAATGCTTTGCCAGATTTCTCAACAAGAGAATTTTTGCAGGGGCAGTCATGAGGCCAACCTTTCCGGGCTCCCGCCCGATGAGACCCCCCTTCCAACTTAAACCAGAGCAAAAAATGAAACAGCCCTTTACCCCAGAAAAATCAACCAGTACCTCTCACAATCCCGATTATGAAGGAAGATTCTCTGTATTAGCAGAGTTCCCTAAATTGCCAGCAGGCAACCAGCCAGCTCCTTTGAAGGAGCTAACCACAGGTAAAACACATGCACTACCATTTAAAGCATCTCCATCGGAGAGGCAAACCAGGGATAATTATGAAATGAAGTCTCTAGAATCCTACTCAGGAGCAGTTAAACCAATAACTCCTGTTAAACAGGAGACACCAGCAGCAAGCAGCAGCACAGATCCTCCAAAGTGGGAATTCATAGTATCACAGGCCCTGCCAATAATGGCACTAGATAAACAGAATGAAAATTTTAGAGTACAGGATCTACTAAAGCCCTGTTACACCAACTACCAGTACATTGATACCACAGATCCTATTAAAACTAGGGAATATTACGAGTTTATCTTCATAGATACCGACTCAGTAGAAGTTGAACACAGCTATTTCAAAAATAACCCAGAAGCTATAGAGTATTCTAAGTTTACGATAAAAAAGATATTGAGTCCATTTAACTGGTATGTAGATCATCTACACACCCCAATACCTTTATCAAAGAGCCACAAACCTCAAACATATAACTGGTATGATTACAGGGATGCGTGGTTTAATTTCTTATATGTCAGACCAAATACCCATACTTTGTTTGTCAAATATTCAGAACGATTAAAAGAGAAAATCATCCCCAGATGGTTCTACGAATGGTGGAACATATTTGGAGGAAATTTACAGGAGATAGCCCCGAGCTTTCAGAACAGGTATGCAGGCTTCTTAGAGGAGCAGCAAATTACGACTCTACCAGAGCATATTAAATTATGCAAATTTTTTATAAACAAACGAGTATCGTATATTTTAAATTAGTCTTTTGATATTCAAGAAATGAATAGGATTCGTTATCTCAGCAAAACCATCAAAATTAATGGATGGAGTCCTAAAGTAAATGAAGAAGTTAAAAAGAAAAGTCCAGTTTCTTCCGGAGAAACTTCAATCTCCAAAGCAGAAGTAAAAAGAAGGCTCCTAGAAGCCTTATCCAAATTGAAAGATAATGAAGATCCCAGCCAGATAATGGAATTAATTGACACAGCTTCCTCCAGCACCGGCGAACCAGATAATAGCGACATGCTGGCCCCAAGGGGAATCGCTCAATCATATTTCTTGACATAAAGCAGAAAAAGGACATAAAGCAGCAGGAATCTCCAAAAGCAGGTGACCCTTCGGAAAAGTAAAAGACAAGGGCCCCATGAATAGTAAAAGACAAATGACCCTTCAAGAAAGCAAAAGACAATCTGAAGAGCCGTTTAGTCTTAGCCGTCCATTTGTAAAGTAGATATACTTCCCCGAGGCCTATATAAGGCTCTCAAGTTGTAATCCCAAGGGCATCAAAAAATTTCCCACTCTAAACATTTCCCTGCCTGACTTTCCTGTATGAATGCTTTCCTTTTCTGTTGAATAAAATTTGTAAGTAAATTAAAAGTTCTGCAAGTTCTTATTACTGCTTACTGTTTTAAGTTTTAAGTATTATTTTAACTATAATACCCCAGATCCTCTTTATGTTCACGGTCATTGCAACTATCAAACCTCAGTCTCGACCTTGTGGCATTGATCACCAATTCCTTGTTGTTGGTTCGGGCAATTAACTCCCCGTTCCTTTATCCTTGGGACATATCATACCTTCCCCTCAAGTTACTAAACACCCCAACCAAAACAACCAAAGCAACACTTAGCCACAATCATCAAACACTTAACCAAAACGTACCGACCAACACTTAGTATGTTCCCAGATTGCATCTCGCACTTTGTGTTCATTCCTCGTTCAAACAACTTCAATACTTTCACCACCAAGTTACAAAGTGTCTCTATAACATCCACTATAAACGTCTTCCACTAAAACCCCACAACTATTACTATCCAAGCCCGACAACACTAAAATGTCCGAATAGCATACTTAATCGAAACCTTACTGTTTCAGTTTTGTTATATCCCCTTACCACCATTCAACCATCGAACCCCAATCATTAAGAACGCCCTCAACCTATATATAACATCCCCATAAAACTCCTAGATCCAATTCCTTGTATAAATACCCGAGACAGCCTCCACATTTCCACTACCCGACCGTGACCGATAAACCAAGAACCTCCCTGGTTCAGTCCTACTCTCTCACCTTGTCTTCATCTATTCACCAAACCCCGATCCCCATAGTCACCCTCCATACACCCGTGATACTTTTACAAAATGCCAGAACCCAAATATTTCTATAGCCACCCGAAACAGTCCCCATATACCACACACACGACTAATCCGAGAACCAATAACCCTCTTACTTGTGCTTCACTTTCAGGTCAATCTGATTATCACCAACACCCGACCCACTTACCCAACATCACCCCTACTTATATACATCAGGTTGGTATCATAGCTTGGACATCCCGTCCCACGCTTTGAAGCTATGGAGCAAATAAGCAACAAACTTAGGAGAGCCTTATCCAAATTAGTTGAGGAACAAGTGCAACTATTGAGAAGGGACTTTTCAAGACTTGCCGTGAGTAACAATGCTAAGCCAAGGGTTGTACAAAGCAATCCAAGGTATGAAGAGAAAGAATACCACGGTTGTGGGAGTTACTTTGCTATAGATAAGACCGAAATCAAGGAGTTCCGAGGAGAAGAACAAAGTCGTGCCCTTTGCCCTAACTCGTTGTATCATGTTAAAGGAAAGGGCAGTACCTCTCCACATAATCCATTGTATGGTCAAGAAAACATGGAGGAAGATGTCAGTCTAGCAGAGGTGTGTGAAAACTCAATTCCCCGACATGTTCTAAGCATACACGAGGAGCCACAAAATGAATAACTCTTCCACACTCGATGCAAAGTGAATGATAGAGTGTGCAACATGATTATAAATGAGACGATTCGTGCCAACTTGGCTTCCGAGATAATTATACACAAGTTAAAGTTGCCCACTCGCAACCATCCAAATCCATATGATCTCCAACGGCTCAACCAAGATGAAAAGCTAAGAATCATAGAACAAACTCTTGTTAGCTTTTGGATTGGTACATATGAAGATAAAGTATGGTGTGACGTCCTTCCTATGGATACATGTCATATTTTATTGAAGCAACCATGGCAACTTGATGTAATGGCACAACATGATGAAGGAAGGAATACTTATTCCTTTCGAAAAGATGATAAAAATATCCAGTTGGTGCCGATGTCACCTAGTGAAGTGAAGGACATGAAAGTCCGACGTGCCAAGAAGCGCGAAGCCGAAACCCTCTTACTTGAAGCACAAATGAGAGAAGAGGAATCCTAGAAGGGGAGTCCTATAGACTCATGGGCATGCAAGGAAAAGGAGAACATCGCAGAAGTCACAGTGGAAAGTATTGACGGAGAGGAACTTTCGAATGGCATTGCATCCGGAACACCACCAACGAAAGATGGTGAACTTGCCCTTGATTTATTTTCAAGGAGTTCATTGTCTACTTACCAAAACTATGGATGCCAAGAACAAGAATTGGGAGATTTCATACCAAGTTAGCCGGCCCCCGAGCTACCATCAAACAATGATGTTGATATTCTTTGTGAGATAGCTCTCGGAAGACCCTTTTCTCCATATTTTATTCCAACGACAACAACCAAGCCACATATTCAAGAGGACCTTATTCCTTGTCAAGCCCGTAGCCATTAGCATGAAGAAGCATCCCGATGGTGGACCTTATTTACCAACCCATTGTACCAAGTTGAGGAAATGGGTAGTATCTTCTTTGTCAATCCATTATATGAGCAAAGCTACATAGAAGAAGATGCCGACATGGAATTCCCAAAGAACAAAACATATGGAATATTAACAAAGGAAGATAATGAACTCGCTCTTAATTTATTTTCAAGAGGTTCGTTACCTACACACCGAGTCTATGGATGTGGAAGGCAATGCGCAGATGATCGAGGGTACCTTAGCTCGGACATGGCATATGTCTTAGTGGTACCGAGGAATGATAAAGATTGGAAGGTGTACATCAACGACCAATTGGCCTACAACCTCACTATAAGGTGCAAGTCCCCGTGGCCAATGTGCAATGCTCATTTCTATAGTATTTGGGAAGCCTCGGTTCTAACGATGCCTAGCCGTAAAAAGCCATTGGATGTCCAGCATGAAACTAGAGTTAGTGAATTCTTTTACACTAGAATACATATGAATGGATCACCAGACCAATGTTCTACTTATGGCTAAGCATTATACTATATGGAATTCGTGACACTATACGGACATCATTGTTCAAAATCGTCCTTATTTGGAAAATTTCGAGGCAGACGTCCACAAAATAAAACTTCCAAACCTATGTAGAGGTGAAAATAGATCAACACTTATTGTTGAGAATTTTTTTTTTACACTTAGATAGATCGAATTTGAGGATGAATTCTTTCAAAAGGGAGTCTGATGGAAAAATCCCTGTGATCTCAAGGATCCAATTTTATCCTCGATATCGTAAGCTCGATGTTTCGAAGATGCTTAATCATCCGATGATAATGTGCTTATTATGGAATGGAAAATGGGATGGCATTGGGCTTGTTACGAGAATATCCAAGTACATATTTTATTCGGCTTTGTATGTAGGTCTTGGCAGAAGACCATGTTTTCTTTTAACTTGTTATTTTCTTTTTCTTAGCTTAACTTTTAGCTCTTGGATTAGGACATAGTAGGACATGGAATAACTACCTTAGGACATAATTAATAGGTCATGTAAGGGATGGCAAAATCGAGAGTCCTTGTCACAAGATGACTAGGCGAAAAAGTCTTTAAAAAAGATGACTAAGCCTTGAGTTGGAGGACAAGTTGGCAAGGAAAATGATGTTCTAGAAGATGAGGCTTTCAAGATAACAATCCATGAATGAAAGTCTTCCTAGTGGAGATAAAGAGGTTTGGCCAAAATGGCTTGTCAACCAAGAACAAAGAATGGAAGCTTCCAAAACCCATTCCAAGAAGATGTGATCCTAGAAGTGCACAATCCATTCCCTTTTCGACTTGGACTCCACAAAGAGGTGTGAAGGAGTTTGAGGTCAACTTTTTCTCCAAGGAAATCCAGACATTTTCCCATTGATCACACCAAAGTCAAGAAGCCTCTTGGCCAACAAGAAAACCCGAACCCTTTTCCCACTAGGCCGAAAGTTTGTGTCTTTAGTTTGTTTTCTAGAATAGTCTTTTGTTTACTATAAATAGGAACCTTAGGACTTGTAAATGAGAAGAGTTGATCGATATACAAAAGTGAGTTTTACTCTAAGCTAATTGTATTCACTTGTGTGTTTTTACTCTTAGTCGGTTCTTGTGTGAACCAAAACTCTCCTTCGGTGCAAGAATTGATTAGGACTTATGTGACCTAGTCTATACCCAAGCTTGAAGAGCAACCTTGGTGGTAAACAAAGGTTGTTACTTGTGTGGACCAACTTAGTCTAAGCCTTGGGAGCAACAAAGGCATTGATCACCCTCACTAGGCTTGTTCACGGGCATTGCAACTAGCAAACCCCAGTCTCGACCTTATGGCATTGATCACCAATTCCTTGGTGTAGGTTCAGGCAATTAACTCCCCGTTCCTTTATCCTTGGGATATATCATCCCTTCCCCTCAAGTTACTAAATACCCCAACCAAAACAACCAAAGCAACACTTAGCCACAATCATCAAACACTTACCCAAAACATACCAACCAGCACTTGGTGTGTGCCCAGATTGCATCTCGCACTTCGTGTTCATTCCTCGTTCAAACAACTTCAATCCTTTCACAACCAAGTCCCACAACGCCTCCCTAACATCCACTATAAACGTCTTCCACCGAAACCCTACAACTATTACTATCCAAGCCCGACAACACTAAACTGTCTGAATAGTATACTTAACGAAACCTTACTGTTTTAGTTTTGTTCCGTCCCCTTACCACCATCCAACCATTGAACCCCAATCATCAAGAACGCCCTCAATCTGTCTAGAACATCCCCATAAAATGCCTAGACCCAATTCCCAGTATAATACCCAAGACAGCCTCCACATCTCCACTGCCCGACCGTAATCGATAAACCAAGAACCTCCCTGGTTCAGTCCTACTCCCTCGTCTTGCCTTCATCCATTCACAAAACCCCGATCACCATAGTCACCCTCCATACACCCATGACACTTCTACAAAACGCCTGAACCCAAATCTTTCTATAGCCACCCGAACCAGTCCCCATACACCACACACGAGACCAATCCAAGAACCAATAACCCCTTACTTATGCTCCATATTTGGGTCAACCCGATTATCACCAACACCCGACCCACTTACCCAACATCACCCCTCCTTATATCCATCACACATTATTTCCTTTTAGCTCATCCTCAGACTCAGACCAAATTTAAAAGACAGGATAGGCATGGGCAACATATTTTAGCTAAGCTTGATTCTTAAATCTAGTACACACATTGGACAAACAAACATGACCCTAATAGTCCATTCACGGCTTAACAAGTCTCAAATTTGACATGAAGGACATATATATTAACTAGAACGGGCCACATATCACTAAACAAGTCCCTAAATTATCATATAGATTATTTTTATCAACTTAAACAGGGACATACATTCAGCAAGTACAAAACCAGCACATTGGGCATCCCAAAACTACACATTGCTTAATAAGACATGAACACTTTACCACTTGCTTTTTACACTATTAGGCTTTTATATGGCACTGTAAGCTAAACAGGTTAACAATTTCATCAGAACAGAGCCCAAGAGAGCTAATCATGGTTAATACAAGCCTACATCCAACACGCTAAGCTCTATCCTCACTAATCATATCTGAACATAAACCTCAAACAACTTGTAACGCCACATAACTAACCAAAAAAAGTCATTATATGGGATAAACAACATTATCATTCATATTTTTTAAATATACCAGACAGTTCACATGCTTGTGCTACTTTAATCCAACATATATTGGGCACTACATAACTTAAACAACCTAAAGTGACTAGAGTAAACTACAAGTCTCATACTAATCAACTTCAGATCATACAAACATACCACATATGACCAAACAGACCTTAAATTAGATACTAAGTTAACTAAATAACTTTTAAATGAACAAGACTATCACAACAAATATTTGTCTAATTAATCACATACAAATAGTCACAATAATAAACAACAACAATTATTACAACTAAAAAAATTGGGCTGAATATTAACCTAATGAACATAAACTAACCTAAATTAGACTAAGTATGGTATACATTAGCTTAACAGATTTTAACAACAAACTAAAACATAAGAAATAGCTAAAAATGGAACTAACAATTATTAATCATACGAAACTAACATATAAAACACAATATAAATTATACTGAATTAATCTAACAATAAAATAAAAAGAAAAGGAGCTACCTTGTGTAGAGGCATCCCAAAGGTCATGGTTGAGCTTGATTCCACTTCAACGACCACAGTAGCTCGCAAACACGCAAAAGAAAAAGGTTTTAGTTGTGGACGATCAATTGAACTAATTTTGGATTTCGTCAAAGGTCTTGGATCCCAACTTAAGTCTAATCAATCAATTTTTTAACTTGAAAATGCCTCAAACAATTTCAAGCTTTATATTCAAGTTATGGACAGTAAAATTATAGAATGAGGGTCTCAATTTTTAGGGGAAATCAAACCCCAATAGACCTCAAGTTATCGATGTGGGATAATATGTTTTTTGGAGGAAAATCCCTCCAAAAGAGTTATCAACCAATGACAAATGAGGATTGAAAACGTAAAATGGACAAGGAGCATTAATTGCTAGCAGAAAAAGTAGCAAGGACGACAAAGAAGTGAAGCCTCACCTGGTGCTTTGGGGTTGGGTATGGTGGTGTACTGGTTTGAGAAAGGATGAGCAATAAATGATCCCTTCCTTTCTCGTTGAGGCAACACACAAATGAGGTGACAAGTACTCTTGGTCTTGCCATTTTTGGCAAAGAGATGAGCGGTGCAGGCTAGGGTTTCTTTTACCCTTCGAAGAGAACAAGGAAAAATGATCATATTGACCTTTCCCTTGCCTTTTGAACTAATGAGACTTGGGCCTGGGCCTGAATCGTCCTAAGCTCAAATAATGTTTTAATAAAACGAATGAGAACGACCCAAAAATCCTTGTGATTTAAAATTAGTTACGACCATATTTTGTAAATGTTGTCATGTTTTAAATTTAGAAAAATGACCGAACAATTTTTAATGGCCTAATTAGACTAAAAGCCTAGTTTTAAGCCTAATTTTGACACTAATTAAAAATTAAGAATTGAAAATGTATTTTATATAAAAACATGATTTAAAATTTGAGATGTAATTCCATTATCATACCTAAATAATAATTTCCTGAATTTGACAGAGCGGAACATTAATTCCTTGATTTTGAAAATTCTAAAGTTCAAATCATAACTAATGATCAAATTATGCAATATATATATATATATATATATATATATATTAAGTGATATTTTGTCAAATTAAATGACAAAATACTTTCAGAATAATTTTGTAAAATCATATTCGCTTTGTGAAAAGTATATTTCACTATGTCTATGACTCGAAAACTCAGAATAATTAATTAAAACAATTGAAGAGAAAAAATTAGGTGTCAACAACTGCCCTTTCATTGTTTGGGAATGGCTAGACCATCCCTGAGCAGCGAATTTTGACTAACCTAGTTTTTAGCCAACTAATAAGAAATTATTTCTTGCTTTTTATGAAAATTATGATTGGACCCTTGTTTCTAGATTTTCTACATATTTCAAGTTGACTGAGAATTTAGGCCACTTGTAGTTCGACTCGAATAAATTGCAAAAGTTGCTAAAATAAAAAATATATGATCAGGAAGCTCCAGAATGATTTTATTTGAATGTGACCTATCCTTAGAGATTGAGTGGCCTACATATCTCGGATTGCAAGAATTAGGTCACTTGTAGTTCGACTTGATGGCCCAAAAAGGGTGTCCCTTATGTGGGAATCCCTTTAACCCTTCTGGTGTATACCTGACCGGTGATGAGTTTAAAAAGTGAAACTTTGTGATTTGTGAGCGAGGTTGATGCAGAGTGATGTTCAAGATCATGTGTAGAGAACTTGACTCTCGTTGACACATATTTTTGATCGGCTGCCCAAGAACAAGTTCCATATTTGCTCTACATGTATCTGGATCCGGTCTTCCTGCTCTCCATCTTCGGTAGCCTTGACCTTTCTCCATATATTGAGACCTGTGTGTTGGTTATTATAATTTATGTTTTCATACCTATATGACTTTGTCTTTTTGTACCCTCTTGGGTGATCTCTTTTGAGTGGGTGTCCCTTCTGATGTTGTCCAGCTCTGTTGACTTGCTGGGGAATGCTTGTCCGAGCGGATGCCATCTTCGACATCGTTTGTCTCTCCTTTGATTGCGTGGTTGATCTTGTAGTTTGATTTATGGAATGACGATTGCGGCTTTCGGCCAGAATTACATCATTTGAACTTCGGGGTGAAGCCTGCAGCCTTTCGACTGTAGTACATCACCCTGACTATATTAAATAAAGACAACGACTCTATGGAATGAAGACTACGACCATCTTAGTTGACATTACATCATTTAACTGGAGTGAAGATCGTAGCACTTTCACTGGAATTATATCACCTGACTCGATATAGAATGAAAACCACGACCATCTTGGCTGGCATTATATCATTCAATTGGAGTGAAGACCGTAGCACATTCATTCAATTCGAGCGGTTGATCCCCAGCTGTCAGGGTGAGTATGCCTTTTCAGCATGCCCTGGATTTCTTATCTACTTTATTGTCTTTATATTTTGACCTAGAGACATATCTTCAAGCTTCAACATTATGTACTCGGTTTTCACTTGATGCCATTGATTTCTAGACTATATTGTTGTGTTAGAGCTCTTGTACATACAGACTAGATCACGTTGGGTTATTTGGCTGTATCAGATTTATCATTTTCTTCTGCATTATATTATTAAACATCTTTTGTAGTATTATATTTCTTCTGCTTTTACTTAAATATTATCATGTTTAATGAGTTGGGAGTAGTTCTCCTATGTGATGGGGTTACATAGGTGCTACTACGATTCCTGAAAAGGGGTCATGACAAAGTTGGTATTAGAGCCCTAGGTTAAACAGTCTCAAGTACAATAGCAATGTCTGGTAGAGTCTGGCAGAACGGTGCGGAGACTTCCGGACTTATCTTCGGTAGGCTATGAGACATTTAGGAAATATCACTTTCTTCATTCCTTTCATGCTAAGTTGAATTAAATTGGTATCTAACATTTGTTTCTGTTCTCTCACAGATGGTGAGGATGCGTGTCAATGCAGTGAGGGATGAGGCATTGGCACTGGCACCGGCCCTACGTGGACATGGTACAGCACGCGCTCGGGGCCAGGGTAGAGCCAGAGTAGCAGCACTAGTTTGGGGCCGACCATTGAGAGCCAGTCAAGCTCGTGCTAGATTAGAGTCCCTAGAGCCATATATTGAGCCTCAAGATAATTTGCTAGAGGAGGAGATGGGGCCAGCCTAAGATCAGCCTGGATTTATAGCTACTCTAGTTCTACAGGACATGCTAGTCAGGTTATTGAGTGTTCTCGATGATTTTACTCAGACAGATATACATCCTACTACTCCGAGTGGTTCTCAAATCCGTGTGGGAGGGGGTGAACTCAGACCCCTAAGTTTTGTATGCTTGGTATTCAGCCTGTGGTGATGTCAGTGCCCCGTATAGATGAGGTTCATGCTCCAGAGTTCGGTCCCTGAGATATTGGAGAAACAGCTATGACCTGCGATAAGCGAAAGATTTGGGAGAACTTTTCTAACATGAAGCCTCCAGTATTCTATTGTCAACCTGAGGAAGACACATATAAGTTCATTGTGAGTAGCCATGAGATGTTGCATACTCTGGGTATTGTTGAGACTCATGGAGTCAGTTTTGTATCCCTTCAGATTTTGATAGATGTGAAGCAGTGGTGGAGGGTTACTTGCTTGTGGAGACGCCTCTATTGACTTGGGTAGATTTTGTTATCTTTGATATGGTGGATTTTGATGCTATCTTGGGTATGGATTGGCTATCATCATATCATGAAATTTTGGACTGTTATTCCAAGACGGTCACGCTAGCTATGCTTGGTCTTTCGAGATTAGAGTCGAGGGGCGCTCCCAGCCTGCTCCTAGGAAGGTCATTTCTTATATTCGGGCTAGGAAGTTAGTGGACTAGGATTGTTTGGATTATCTTACTCATATTAGGGATACGAGTCTAAAGACTCTTTCCCTTGATTTTGCTCTGATAGTTAGTGAGTTCGCAGAGGTCTTTCCTTCAGATTTATTGAGTATGGAGCCAAACAGAGATATTTACCTCTATATTGACCTTGAGTCGGGTACTCAACCCATTTTCATTCCTCCGTACCGTATGGCTCTAGCAGACTTAAGAGAGTTGAATGAGCAGCTTCAGGATTTGTTGAGTAAGAGCTTCATTCGACCAAGTGTATCTCCATGGGGAGCTCCTATCTTATTCGTGAAGAAAAAGGTCATTATGCATATGTGCATTGATTATAGACAGTTGAACAAGGTTACCGTCAGAAACTGGCCTATTTTGATGACCTGTTCGACTATCTTTAGGGTGCTTCTATGATTTTGAAGATTGACTTGAGGTTTGGGTATCATCAGCTGAAGATTCGGGTTGAGAATGTTCCCAAGACAGCATTTCAGACTCGTTATGGGGATTATGGGTTCTTGGTGACGTTATTTGGGCTCACTAATGCCCCTGCATCGTTCATGGACTTTTTGAATGGGTTATTTAAGACATACATGGATTTCTTTGTGATTGTGTTTATTGATGACATCTTGATATATTCAAAGAGTCGGGAGGACCACGAGCAGCATCTGAGAGTAGTCCTTGGGATTTTGAAGGAGGAGAAGTTATATGCTAAGTTCTTGAAGTGTGAGTTTTGGTTGAGCTCTGTGGCATTTCTGGGACATGTGGTGTCCAAGGATGGGATTATGGTTGGCCCTAAGAAGATAGACGTAGTCAAGGACTGGCCTAGATCGACTTCTGTGATAGAGATTCGGAATTTTATGGGTCTTGCTAACCAGTATCATCGGATTCTCTTCTATTGCTTCGCATTTGAATCCGAAGGAGGTTCTTTTCCAGTGGTCCGATGAGTGTGAGCAGAGCTTTTAAAAGCTCAATACTCTTTTGATCACAACCCCAATTTTATCCCTTCTGGTGGAGGGAAAAGACTTTACTGTGTATTATGATGCTTCTAGGATTGGGTTGGGTTGGGTTGTGTGTTAATGCAGGAGGGTAAGGTTATTGCTTATTCATCGAGGCAGTTGAAGGTGCACGAGAAGAATTATCCTGTTCAGGATTTGGAGTTGGCTATTATTATGTTTGCTTTGAAGATTTAGAGGCATTATCTTTATGGTATCCATTTTGAAGTGTATACTGACCACCACAATCTTCATCACGTGTTTAATAAAAGGGTTTCAATTCTAGGCAGCGTCAATGGATGAAGTTATTGAAGGATTATGACATGACCATTTTGTACCATCCAGGCAAGGCTAATACGGTGGTGGATGCCTTGATCCGAAAGGTGGTCAGTATGGGGAGTTTAGCTTATTTGGTTATTTCCGAGCGTCCTTTGGCATTGGAGGTCCAGTCTTTAGCCAACCATTTTGTAAGGCTTGATATTTCGAATTCGAGTAGGATTCTAGCTTGTGTCGAGACGAGGTCATCTCTTTTGGATCAGATTCAAACTCAACAGTATGATGATGTGAGGTTGTGCAAGATTCGAGATAAGGTGATGAGTAGTGAGGACAAGGTGACTATGATCGATAGTGAGGGTGTTTTGAGGATCAAGAGTAGAGTATATGTGCCTCGGGTGGGAGATTTGACTAGATTGATTATGGAGGAGGCCCACAGCTCTAGGTATTCGATTCATCCAAGTGCTACTAAAATGTACCGTGATTTGTGTCAACACTACTGGTAAGGGAGGATGAAGAGAGACATTGTTGATTTTGTTTCTCGGTGTTAGACTTATCAGCAGGTCAAGTATGAGAACCAGCAACCCGGTGGTGTGTCTCAAAGGATTCCCACTCCCAAGTGGATGTGGGAGAGGATCGATATGGATTTTATTGTGGGATTGCCCAAAGTTTGATGCTATTTGGGTCATTGTTGATCGATTTACCAAGTCTGCGCATTTCATTCCAGTTCAGGTGACTTATAATACAGAGAAGTTGGCTAAGATCTACGTTCGGGAGATTGTTCATCTTCATGGGGTTCCTATTTCTATCATCTCGGATTAGGGTACTCAGTTTACTTCACATTTCTACCAGACTTTGCAGAGAGTTGAGTACTCTCTTGGATCTCAGTACAACATTTCACCCTCAGACCGATGGTCAGTTCGAGCATACTATTTAGGTATTGGATGACATGTTATGAGCTTGTATGGTTGATTATGGTGGTCATTGGGACCAGTTCTTGCCTTTGGCAGAGTTCGCACACAATAATAATTAGCACTTCATTATCGATATGGCACCATTTGAGGCCTTTTATGTTAGGAGATATCGATCTCACATTGGTTGGTTTGATGCATTTGACATCCATCCTTAGGGTACCAATTTGTTGAGCGGTTCATTAGAGAGGGTGAAAGTGATCCAGGACAAGCTCTTGGCAGCGTAGAGCAGGTAGAAGGAGTATGCGGACTGGAAGGTCTAAGACTTAGAGTTTATAGTGGGTGAAAAAATTCTTCTGAAGGTCTCACCCATGAAGGTGTGATAAGATTCAGAAAGAGAGTGAAGTTGAGTGCATGGTATATTGGAACATTTGAGGTTCTTCAAAGAGTTGAGGAGGTGGCATATGAGTTGGCTCTGCCACCATGTCTTTTAGACGTTCATCCAGTTTTCCATGTGTCTATGCTGAAGAAGCATCATGTCGATGGTTCTTATATTTTCCAGTGGCACTCCATATTACTTGATCAGAATTTAAAGTTTGAGAAGGAGACCATGACTATTTTAGATTGGCAGGTGCGGAAGTCAATATCGAAGGAGATAACTTCCGTGAAGGTTCAATGGAGGTATTGTCCTATTGAGGAGGCGACTTAGGAGACCTATTCTGATATGCGGAGCAGATATCCTGACTTGTTCAATTATTTCGGTACGTTTCCTTTGTTCATTTCTCCCCATTCGAGGATGAATGGTTGTTTAATTGATATCTGATGTAAAAACCCGTCCGGTTGTTTTTAGATAAAGACCCTTATTTTCTTGTTTGACCCTTTGTGTAGTATCCATGTGGGATATGTGATATGCGGGGATATTTGGCACAGATCCCGAGGTCCATTTATATGAGTTTCAAATGAAAAACCTAAAGTCTAGAAACTTAAAGTTGGTTAGTTTTGACTCAAAGTTGACCTTTTGCTAGATGAGTTCGTTTATGGGTTATGTCACTTCTGGTATTTCCAGAGGGTCATTTATGACTTAGGGAGTCATTGGTTCATTTCTCACGACAATCAGATGTATTTGGTGGCTTTATTTGTGAAATTTGGGGATTTGGTTTTCCCCGATGATTCTTTAAAAAATATGCCTAGCTTGGTTATTGATGAAATCTGAGGGTATGAACGTGTTCGTAGCACTTTTTATCATAGACGATCATATTTAGTTTGTGTCTTGAGGGTCTTGAGAGTGTTTCGAGTGTTGGTTGTAAGTTTGGACTATTTTTCCCATTCTGGTGTCTGGTGTCCGCTCTGGCGGAACCTGTTTCCACTCCGGCATGGCCGCCTCAGTGGGAGGTTGGCTCACCGAAATAAAGGCTTAGGAATTGTGGATTTCTGCTTTGGTGGAGGATATATCCGCAGGGGCGAGTCTGCTCCTGCGAAGTCGAGTTTCCGTAGCGCTGAGGCGAGGTGTCAAGTGACACCGCCTCAGCAGGGGATTTGTCCGCCACATCGGATCTGCTCCAGCGGAGTCGATTTTCCTGGGGCGGAGGCACTGTTCAGGTGTCCTATATATTATTTAGGTCAGAATTTTATTTCCCCAAATAGCAAACCTCGAAACCAGCACCACCTTGGAGTATTTTCAGAGCCCTAGGAGCAATTTCAACATTTGAGTAAGAGTTTCTTTCATTTATTGGCTTAAGTTTATGATTCTAAGTTCATTAATGGTGATGTAGTGTGTTATTATGTTGGGGGAAATGATTGTAAGCTTCTATGAGAATAATAGAGCTATGTTATTGACTTTAATGGAGGTTTATGGATCAAATTGTACTAATATCATGAGTTAGGATTGGATTATGTTAGATTATCATGTTATAAGTCCTAATTTGGTTGTAGAAACCTATTTTCAATTGGAGGTAATTTCTAGGGTTTCAAATTGAGACTTTTTTATTATTGTTCGATTGAGGGTTCAAATGTATATAGATTTCCAATTAACTTAGGGATATGATTGCCTAGTATGTAATATTGGTTTTTGAGTATCAATGTTCGAGTCTTGGTGAAGTGGGCCCGGGGTCGATATTTGTGGTCTTGCTTTGTTAAGGGTTGTCCTTATTTTGCGTAAGTCTTATATATTAACGGATAGTGTATATATGTGGATAGGCTTCGACCATCACGAGGTGCAAAAGAAGGGCAAGGTTGTCACTGAGACTTGACCGTGTAGCACTCCTGCTCGGTTTTGTGGTAGGCTGTAATTAGTTATAAATATTGAGGGGTATTGGGCGTGTTTAAGGGTCCCACTCAAGCCATTGTGATGATGTTTGAGTGGCTACCAGTGTTGAACTGTGATGATAGGATGATTTGGAGAATCAGCCTTATGTTGGTTTCGATTGCTGATTATTTGGGCTTGTCGCCATAGTTGATTGACTTGTTTACTCATCACACATGTTTTCGATATTATATCCAGTTTGGTACTTGGATTGTATATGTGTATTGAATTCCTGAAGACATGTGACATTTCATCTCTATACTTGTTGCATCTCATTATATTATAATTTTTGCCTTATATATGTCATTTGCATTCATACACTCATGATTCTGATGATATTGATATTGGAGTAGTATGATTATGTTGTGAGTCCAAGGGACTGGGAAAGGTAAGAACACTTATGAGATTATGGCATCACTGAGATGATATTGATATGTGGGGATCGGAGTTGCACGCCTGCACCATAATATTATTACAGCCAAGAGTTGCGCTCCGTGATCCCTTGAGTTATTCTGGAGCATAGGGGTATATGGACTTCGAGGGTCCCCCGTGGGTCACTTTTATATGGCCAACCCCTGTAAAGTGTATATACCGATTGATGGAAAGGTACTTGGCATATGCATTGCATTCATATCATACATTTATATGTCATATCATTAATTACTTGAGAATGGACTTGTATTTGAAGTGATTATTGATGACTTGACTAAGTTGTGAAACATGGAAGGATTATACCTTTTTCTTGATACTTGAGTTTTGTAGAACTCATTGGAACTGAATGATGGAAGTAAACACGAACTAGTATTGAATTAAAGAAACGCGTGGACTCTGTGAATCATTATGTGGATTATGTGACTTTCCTTGGATTATTGGACTGTGTAGTATAGGATTACTTAGTGTCAACTTGGTATTTATCTTTGATTATGTACTTCCGTCTTTGTCGGCCTATGATGTATATGGGGGTATGATGTGTACTCATGCTATACTTGCTGCATCGTTTCTTAATGCAGATACATAACCGACTACTAGCTCGAGACCGTGTGGCTGAGTTTGATCGGTTGATGCCCAGTTGTCAGGGTGAGGATGCCTTTTCGAGCATGCCCTAGATTGCTTGTCTCCTTTGCTATCTTTATATTTTGACCTTGAGACATGTCTTCATACTTCAGCATTATGTACTCGGTTTGGGACTTGATGCCATTGATTTCCTGACTATATTATTTTATTAGAGCTTTTATACTCACAGACTAGATCACGTGAGATTATTTGGATGTATTAGACTTATTATTTTCTTTCACATTATATTATCAAACAGCTTTGGTAATATTATGTTTCTTCCGCTTTTACTTAAATCATATCATGTTCAATGAGTTTGGAGTGGTTCGCCTACGTGATGGGATTATGTAGGTAACACCACGATTCCTGAAAAGGGGTCGTGACGTCTGGTGATTTATCATCCTCCATATAGTTGTTTTCCTTTGATTGTTCCTTAACTTCCTAATTCAGAGATTCTCCAACATAAGATGCACAAGGTGATAGCATCATATTCTCCTGTTCTCGATGTGTTTCTGGATAGTTCTCCATACTTGTATTATTTAAGTCTCCTTATTCCGTACTTTCTTTCTGGAAAATAGGTTTTTCTCTATTAGAAGAATCTTCCTCTATAGATTTAGATTCAGATCCTTATTTCCCATCCATTCTATCTCCCCTCCTAGCCATCTTTGCTGCACCTTCTTCCCCTTGCTTCTGTGCTTGTATATTTTCCTGAACTGTGTCTATCACCTTCTGTCCAAGAACCCTCCAAATGATGTCTCCACCCAAGGTTTAGCACCTTCACCCTTATGTTGTGGTTCTTGTGGTGTTTTCTTATTTGGACTGGAACTTGGTTTTTACTTATTAGCATTGGTTGTTGAGATTTCCACTACTGACTCCTAGGAATTTCGTTTTACCTCATTGCTTTTGTTGTCTCCTTCTGTCAGAGCATCAAACTTGTTATGTGTATTGATCTGAGCATTTGTGTCTGCCCCCTTGTGCTCCCTAACTTCTGATATCTTCTCCTTCTGTTCTGCTGCTACCTTATTGTTTTTAGCATTCCATTGAGCAAAGTTGCCTACCACCGTTCCACTAGATAGGACTGTGTGGAAAATTATTTCTTCTGTCTATGATCACCTTTTACCTCTTCCCATTGTGTATTTGTTTCTTCCTCCTTGTTCACCATTTCTGCATTGACATTGTCCTTCTTTGCCTTTTTATCTCCTCATTTGCTTATTTCAATTCTGGATTTAGGACTCTACATTCCATTTCATCATTCCCTTGTAGTTTACATTCAAAATAGTACTTTGGTAGATAATCATATCGGATCTTCACTGTTTAAGTCCTCTACTCCATCTTTTATATCCATATAAACGGTTTTCGGCAGATCTGAGGCAAGGTCCACTAACACCTTTACCTTTGCACAACTGGGACATGTTTTATTGATTGTAGTCTCATCCAAATGTAACGGTTTGCCTACTGCTGATGCAACGGAAAACAATGATTCCTTTACAAAATACGTAGGCAAACGATTAGGGAAGGATATCCACGTCATAAATTTCATAGTCTCCTCTTCAACCTTGAATTTAGTATCATATATTAACAGCCTCATCTGGTAGTAGTAACCATCCCTTGAATTGAGAAAATATGATCCTTTAGATGTAACATTTATGATGTCTTCCCTCAGAGAAAGACGAATCAGAACATGTCTATTTCTGAAAAAAACGACCTACATTCACCCTTCATCCCACACTGAGTTGGTATGATCTTTCTAAGTTCTAGTTCGGCCACCCATAAGAGAATTTTCCTATGACTGCATATTGTAATTTTTCTATCATATTCATGCGTTTAACTTCCGCCTCCGTCCATTTGATTCTTGGTTCCCCGTTGATAATAGTGACAGGCTACATCTCTATTGGCTCAACAATTTTCTTGGTATCAGTCGTCCCTGCTTGCTTCAACTTATTGATATAATTATTCGTAGTAGGGTTGTTTGTTATGGTAATGGTTGTTTGGTTGTTTATTGCAGGAAAATCAGAGTCAAAGAGCAGCAAACCAGTCTCCGAAGGTGACTGGCCGCCGGCCAGAGTGGCCATCGTAGACACTTCTCTCTATGTTTAGGGTTTCACGGCATTTGATTTATACCATTTAAAACGTGTTTTTATGACTAATCGGTTTAATTGAATAACTGCAATGTCGAATGGGAAATCGTGAAACACAACTTAATGAGTAAATATAAATCACAAAGTATTTTAGGTAGACAGATCTTTTCCATATGAATAGGTGTCTCCGTAGACAGCAAAAAAGATATGGAATCATACATATTCATCCATTTTTTCAAAAAAAAAATCGTGGTTCTGATCGATTTTAGGTCACTCCACATAAGAGAATAATGTATCACCGCCTGTTTTTCCCCTTGCTAGAGATAAATTCACATAAGAATTTTACTTTTAATCACTCCACACAAGACATTAATATCTTCATAATTTTTCCGGTGTTACGATCAGGATTGGAGAACTATCCTCAAGAATCGTTTAAAATATAGTTGTGCATCATTTTGATCCCTCATTCTTTTCATTTAATTCATTTAATAAAAAAAGGTCAAAAGACACAGCACTATAGAAATAACCGTTTCTTCATCTATCCCTCTATTTACTTCATTCCTCCTAAAAGGCCAAAAGACATCTTTACAGAAAAACCCGTTTCACCAAGTAGGATTAAAACGTCTCTATGATAATTTTCTATGGTGCAGTATATGTTGTTAAATGTTATGTTTTATTCTCTGCAAATATTGTGAACTGATATAGCCTATTCTCTTCCTAATAAAATGAAAGAACCAATTTTAAACCATGTATTTGTTGTCACAAAATTCCTAAGAAAGTGACACAATAGTGTCGGTGAAATCTCCATTATTGAGTTGTCGGTGGAAGCCGCGGAATGCGGAGGCGGCGGTGACATGACTCCTTCCAATGGAAGTAGATGAGAAGGTTAATCGATCTATCAAGGACCTTTTAGCGATTTAATTGGTAACCATGATACATAAATTTTATGTTCTAACAAACTGCTCTTTTTAACATTTATTTTTTATCCCTTATATAGATGACACAACAAATAGCAACATTATGATATTTTTCTTCAAGACTTTTGTAGCCAACTACATAAAAAAATGAGTTCAAGAAGAAAGACTCATGTCATCGATGTGTGCAAGTTAAAAATTACTAAAAAAAAGAACTCACAAACACAAATTGCTAGAATATAAATTATGAATGAGCAACTTTTCTATATTGAAGCAACAGAAGCAAGTAGGAGTGTTGAATTTTGTATCTGTTACTGCTACAGTTTTCTAGAATAATTAGTTGTTTAGTTGTAGTAGAAGTTTAATAGTTAATTTAGTAGGATACTCGGTTTTTTTAATTTTAATAAGAATCCAATATATTAGATGTAGAAACTACTACTTTAATTATGTGTCTATATAAAAGCTTATGATTAATAAATTTTATATGATACAGTTTTCATTCCTATTTTATACTTGTTGTTTGGCTCTCTCTCCAAAAAAACCATAACAAAAAGTTGAAAGAAGTGTTTTATCGTATTGCTTTTTAGTTTACAGTAAAACATTCACTGTTGCAACGATGAGGGACGCGGTACTAATATTGCTTCTCATTGTGCTTTCTCTTGAATGTGTACTGTCGTCTGCCCTTTTCATTTGAATGAGCTGTTGTCTTTTTTAAAAATATGTATTGAAGTTGTAGAAAGAATTACTATTTGAAGAAAGAGTTATTACAGAATGTTAAAAATGAAAGAAAATAGTGAGAAAACTTACTCTCATGCTTTAAAAGGAAGATGCACCTCAATTAACGCATACAAAGGCAGCCGGAATCTCGCAGGTTAATCTAATTTCCTCTTTAGTGTGATATTCTACTCTCTTTATTTGTAACTATACATAGCGGCATGTTCCTTTTTCTATTTTACAAATATTGGAGTATAATACTAATTGTTATCCTTAGTATATAATTATTTGTCTAAAACCTGAGCAATATATTAGAGATGATAAATTAATGGAGAAGACTAAACAAATATATCTTAAATAAATAATCCCTTGATTATTTTCATTACTTGAAAGACTATATATACAATTTACATATTTTTATAATAGGAGAATTATATTTCTATTCCACTCCTAAAACCTTATTCTACTCCTAAAATCTTATTCTACAAGGAGATTAATTATACAATTATGATAAGAGTACAAGACTAATTAAGGTACACTACAACTATACAAACTTGTGTATAATATGGACAATATCCGAGAGGGAAGCCGAGACCAAGTATACATAGGATATACATGTGCATAACGATGACCCAAAGAACTAAGAACATGAGACGTCCATAAGTCGCTATGAATAATATCAAATGACATTAAAGTATGAGAATTTGAGTCTACAAATGGCAACCTAACAATTTTTCCTAAAGAACAAGATTGACAATTTGGAGTACTATTCGTACCCTTACATGAAATAAAATTATTTTTATCTAATGAAGACAAAATAGATGATCCCGGATGACCAAGACGAGCATGCCACAAGGAAGGAGAAAGGGCTGCAAATGCGGATGGCAAGGCTTGACTCGATACACCGGAACAGGGTGTGACAGGATAAAGATCTCCCCTACTATCACATCTCATGAGAGGACTCCCCGTCTTGAAATTCTTCACAGAGAAACCAAAAGGATCAAATTCAATAGAAATGGAATTGTCAGTAGTGAATTTACGGACAGAGACTAAGTTTTTAATCAATTCCGGGGCATATAGGGTGTTTTTCAAGATAAGAGGTGGATGAGGGGGAGATAAAGTGTTATGACCATAATCACAAATTAGAATAGAATTACCATTACCAACAATTATGCCGCGAGGGTTGCTCAAATTGGAATAAGACGAGAGCGTACTTGAATCGGATGTCATGTGGGTAGTGGCACCGGTGTCCATATACCAATTTGGGTTCGGAGGATTTAAACCAAGCGTGTGCATTGCGGCTTCGATGTCAGTAGACGTAGGTGCCGCGACGTGATGGGCCAAGGCCCAAGTACCCCTGCTTGCTGCCTCGGCCCAGATGACGGACTGTACGTGGACCAGATCGAATTAGGCCTGGACTGCTGTTGGGCAGCCCACTGCCAGTTGGCCGAAAACTGACTAGGGCCCAAACTGCAGCTGTGGGGACCACTGCCACTACACAGGGGCCCACTGTGGGCCCCAGAACTATTGTTGCTGCTGCTGACCACCACGAGGAGCCCCACCGCCGCCACCATACTGCCGGCTGCCATCGTTGTTGCCGCCGCGGTTCTTGCCATTATTTTTCTTATTTCCTCCCTTTTTGTCCCCACCGTTGTTGCAGTTTTGGCCTAAGTTGTTGGAACCGAGAGGATGGACAGTGGATTAGGTCATCATAACTACAGGACTAGTACTGGTAGTCGTCTTTTTAGCCATGCCCGCTTCTTCCAGTGTAAGCATAGAACGAGCTTGATAAAATTGCGGAAGCGGATTGCTTTGCCGAAGAAGCGTTCCAACACCATTATAGGCCTCGGAGAGGCCGGAAACCATTTGGAGGACGAAACGATCATTTGAAACTGGCGCGCCAACGTTGCAAAGTTGCTCCGCCAATTCCTCCAATCTTTTGCAATATGCCGAAACGTTAGGAAAATCTTTCATATTGACGTGGGAGAAATTCTGCTCAAGAGTAACGGCTCTAGAATTTTTATTATCTTGGAATACATCACGCAATTCATCCCAAGTCTCCTGTGTCGTAGCGTCAGGCTCAATAATTGTTTGCAAAATGTCGGTAGAAATTGTGGAATATATCCACTGGAGGACAGTGGCATCAAGAGTCTTCCACAACTTAGGATCATCATCACATTTTGGAACCTCCGTATCCTCAGGAGCCGTGGAGATTATGTGATGAATGACTTGATGTGATCGTGCGTGAATTTTGAACAGTTCGGCCCACGTCGCATATTGGACGTTTTCTATTTCAAGAACAAGAGGAATGTTATTCTTGATGTTAGAAACTGTATGGACAGGATGAAACGTGTTTCGGGATGTAGATATATTGGTATAACAATATGTGATTGAGGGATTTGGGAGAAAAAATTGGGAAGAGGGAGGCTCTTGTCATCACGAAAAACCGAGAGCACAAGTCTTGGAATTTCAACGGAGGTCGACGGAATTGGAGGAAATTAGAGAGAGGATTTTAAGACCTAGACTTCTGATACCATGAAAGAAATAATCCCTTGATTATTTTCATTACTTGAAAGTCTATATATACAATTTACATATTTTCATAATAGGAGAATCATATTCCTATTCTACTCCTAAAACCGTATTCTACAAGGAGATTACTTATACAATTATGGTAAGAGTACAAGACTAATTAAGGTACACTACAACTATACAAACTTGTGTACAATATGGACAATATCCGAGAGGGAAACCGAGACCAAGTATACATAGGATATACACGTGTATATCATATATATACTCGGTATATTTAACAATATCAGTAAAGAGTGTTACTAGCGTCCCAAAATACTCCAAGGATCTTAAATCCAAAAATCACTAATTGTACAATTACAAATATAATTGTAAATGAGGATTAAAAAAATATATCTTAGTGAGTATGTCATTATTAAAAGTAAAAATAATCATTGAGGATGTTGTGTGTAATATTAGTTCTTAAAAACTATATGCCATAGTTAAGAATTACATTCCCACAATTAAGAATTTTTCCGTATGTTATTCAAAATTCATACGAGAAACCCTTTGATTGTTTACCAACATCTATTTCGTTCTTTTCGCATAAGTCAATTGGTTATTTTCTTTTTATTTCTTTTATCATTTTTTTCTATTTTAACAAAATCACATCAGATTAATAATTCTGCATAATCCAGAGACTTTAGCCATATATTCATTTTAATTTAATGCAATTTTCCAAAGTTTATCCCATTTCAATTTAAGATTTTTCGATGTAAAAGTTCTTACTGATCTATACATTAGTTCACTTTTCTCATTCTATTTAATTTTAGTTGTCTTATGATTATTAAATTGAGGCCGTAATTATATAAGGAAGAGTAGAATGACTTCATTTATGTCTTCATAAGGTAAAGGTTTTTTCAGTTACTTTACTGAAAAGTTCTTATAATCGCCTTTCTTCCTACCAAGAAAAACCAACTGCGAATTATTAATTTCATTACTTATAGGGTCACAAATGACCTTATTTTGGGCTGGTCTTTAACTTTTACTCCTCCTATCTCATTATTTTAGTTTTTACCTTTTAACAGTTAATAATAAGTGGACGAAATTACTCCCATCCCACATAGCTTAGTTTTCTTCTCCAACATCGTCTTTCTCCTCCTTCAGATTTCAAACCCACGAGCTTCAAGTATCAACAATGATGTATTTCAAATTTCGTCATCAACTTCTCTATAACGATTTGAAGCTTCTATTGGTATTATCCAAACAATTTTTCTTTAGTAACTACCCAACCAATTAGGTAACCTCACATACAGATCTGAAAATACAACAAGAAAATGGAAAAAATTGAAAAAGTGATATCATCAAAGCTATAGAAGTGCTATCCATAACTTCAATCTAGACTTGGATAACATAGAATTCTTCAGTGTCTCAATACGACTGTCTAGTAAAGCACTCCCTTTTAGCCCCATTATGCCTAATTTACCCCTATCCCCTAAAATTAACTATTTTTTCTACACATTTTGTATTATCACTCACAAGTTTGTATTTCTTTTTTTTCCTCAATAGATATACCTCAAAAAGATCACTTCTTTGGATAATGTAGGATCTAAAATCAATCAAAATCCCAGTTTGTTAAAGAAGTAAGTTTGTCTTAAGGTCTAACTTAACTAACTTTGAAATTTAAAATTATGACTTAAGGCCTGATTTGACTAACTTTGTAATATAAGTTATGACTTAAGGTCTAACTTGACTAACTTTGGAATCTAAGGTATGTCTTAAGGCCTAACTTGACTAACTTTAGAATATAAAGATAGGTCTTAAGACTTAACTTGACTAACTTTGGAATCTAAAGTTATGCCTTAAGGTTAAGGCCTACCTTGACTAACTTTGGAATATAAAATTATCCCTTAAGGCCTGACTTGACTAACTTTGAAATCTAAAGTTATGTCTTAAGGCCTGACTTGACTAACTTTGGAATCTAAAGTTATGTCTTAAGGCCTGACTTGACTAACTTTGGAATATAAAGATAGGCCTTAAGATCTAACTTGACTAATTTTGGAATATAAAGTTATGCCTTAAGGCCTAACTTGACTAACTTTGGATTCTAAAGTTATGTTTTAAGGACGAACTTTTTTTTTGGGGCTAAACCACCAAAATGGTGGCAATTCATTTAATAAAAATAAAGTATTTACAGAAGAAGTTTCAGAAAACAGAAAAAAATAACAGAAAAGAAAACAAAAATATCTAAAGTAGAAAATCTAGCTAGTTACTCAATCCTAACAACTATGCAAGATCTATCAACTCAAATATAAGTGCATTGGCATGTATCCATCTTTCACACCTTCAAGTATCACGGGTGGAATGGATTAAGCTCACATGAAGAAGTTCTTCGGGCAGAAATAAATGGAGTTTTTTTCCTACAATACTTGTTAACATCTTGTATCTGCTAGTTTTAGGAGAAGTTGTTGCTACAGAATATAGTCTTGCTTGTTTTGTATCATTCTGAAGCCTGCTAAGATGAAATAACCTTATTCTATTAAAATGTTGTTCATGAACGGCAACCTATCTTGCTTCTGATCATTCCATATGTTCTTATGTTGTCTGTATTACTAGCATGATCACTTGTTATAGTTAGTTCTCAACCATAAATAATAAAGTTCTCAGTAGAATAATCCTTAGTTAATACCACACACTAAAAATAAGGTTATTTCTAGTCTTTAAACTTTCATATAGCAAAGTGCTATTGGTTCCTCATTAAAACAGTTGTTGTTGTTGATCTATCTAGAGTATGATCCGACTTTAAAGTTTGGAGTTAGTTGCTTTTCCATGTTCATCAATCTTCTACCCTGTGTTGGGATGTCCTGAAAATGATTATATTTTATTGTACCTGCAAAATCAAAAACTAAGTTAGCTAAATAATCTGCAAGACTGTTTCCTTCTTTGAACACATGTTCCACCATCACTTCATTCCCCTTTCTACAATTTTGAATTCATTCCACAACCATAACTAAACTCCAAGGCACCTCCCAAATACCATCCAGTACTTTCTTCATGGTTAGAGAATCAGTCTCAATGATTACTGGAAGTAGGTGATTAGATATACAATATTGAACTCCATCGATGATAGCAATTGCCTCAGCCATAATATTGGTTGTATCTGAAAGCCTTATTTTCTTTGAATATATATTGTCTCCTGTTGCATTCCTAACACAGAAAACAGCTGAACTTGGTCCTGAATTCCCTCTTGAAGCACCATCAGTATTAAGTGTATAATAACCTACTTCTGGAGGTTTTCACATGACAATTCTGCAGGACAATGGCATTCTATGACCTTCCAATACTTGTACCATCAGAGGCCACTGTTTAGAAAAGTTATTTAGTCAAGGGTACTTCTTTTGTGCTAACATGTACATGTTTTTGTTTATCTCATGAATCACTTTTTTATATGACATTGTACCTTCATGTCTCCTTGTATTTCTACCCTTTCATATTTGCCACAAAATAAGAGTTGAAGTTGCTTGAAACAATAGCTTTAACCTGGCTACACATTGTGCATTCCACCATATCAAAATAGCTTGCCTGATTTGTATAAAAGATCCAAAAATACCTGTTGTAGCTGAAAAATACCTCCATACTTTGTGTGCAAACAGACTTGTTATAAATAGAGGATTCATGGTTTCATGTTGACTCTGACAGCACCACCATCTTGAAACTATAGTAATCCTCATCCTCATCAAGATTTCATCGAATGATAGCTAAGAAAACCATATCATCCACAAAAGAAAGAAACTGTGTATGGCAACCCTTTAATTCAGAATTTGGAACAATATTGTGATACTGGAGCTTTTTGTTTGATAACCTCCCGTGCACTTTCAACTGTGAACTTCCTAGAACTAGTAGATTGCCACCAAGGTTTATCTATATCCTCTGATCTAACAAAATATCTCAGTTCCTGCTTAATATGATCAACATCCTCTGGGAAATACTCTTGCATTCTATTGTATTTCCATTGTGTTGCATCCATTAGATTATCCACATCTTTTATTGTGTCATAGGTCTGATTCCGAAAGGGGAGATAGTCATGCAAGTCTCCCAATTTTGTCCAGTTATCAAACTAGGCAGAATATGAACCATTATGAGACTCACACCAAATTTTGTGTTCAACATCATCTCTTGCTGCTAGCATTATTTTCCAGGTTTGTGATCCACCCTTCCACTGAACTTTTATAGGCCTGAATTTCTTACAATACTTCCTCCACATGATAAATATACCACATAGAATTACTTGTTCTAAACTTCCACCATAACTTTCCAAACAGTGCTTTTGAAATATCAAAGAGTGATCTGAAGCCCAAGCCTCCTTCCTGCTTTGGATAACACAAGTCCTCCCATTTATCCCAATGTTTACTTTTTCCGTCCTCTTTTGTCTGCCAGAAAAATCTATTAAATAGCTTATGCAATTCATTAATAACACACTTTAGAGAAATCATTGCAGACAATAGATAAATAGGGATGTTTTGTAACAGTGAAGATATCAACACAACATTTCCACCAAATAATGACATTTTTCATTACCAAGCTTGAAGCTTATCTCTTCCTTTCTTCATCATATCCTTGTAAACATTTTTTTTCTTCTTGCATGAAATATGGGGCATCTCAAATATATGAATGGAATTTTTTCTTTATTGAAACCTGTTACTTGCTGAATTTCCAAAGCCAAGGCTGATGACACTTTCTTATGCATAAAGAAATAACTTTTATCTGTATTGATCTTCTGTCCAGAGATACTTTCATAATCATGTAGTCATGCATGATCATTTGTAAAGACTTTTTTTCAGCATAAGCTAAATGATTCAAATTTGAACTCCACTTTGGTGTACCATACCACCTAAACATACTATTGTCAAATAAAGAATTTAGAGCAGATGATAAGGCCTTAACATCTAGAATAAATAGTGTTGGAGATAGTGGATCACCTTGTTTGACTCCCCCTGTGCAATGGAAAAAACCATATGATTGCCAATTGATAAGAATAGAATACCAGTTGTTAGCAATTATCCTCTAAATCTATTCCACATATACTTCTACAAATCCTATCTTTCTCATAACTTTAACAAGATATCTCCAAGACACTCTATCATAAGCCTTTGTCATATCAAGCTTGATCATGACATTAGCAGTCCCTCTTTCTTATATCAATCACCAGTTCTTGAGTAAGTAACACATTTTCAATGATATTTTTCCCTTTCACAAAATCATACTGATTAGGAGAAATCAAAGAAGGAAGAATTGTCTCCAGTTTATCATGCAAAATTTTAGAGATCACCTTATTTATAAAATTGCTAAGGTTGATTGGTCTCAGGTTTGAAAATGTGTTGATAATAAACTTCTTTGGTAACATCACTAAATTAGTGTGTGTAACAGACTTTGGGAGAGTATGTCCTTCATAGAAGGCTTTTACCATATTATACACATCTCCACCTACTATATTCCAACAATGCTGATAAAACACTCTTGAGAAGTCATCAAGACCACAAGCACTATCCCTTGATAAAGCAACACTGCATTTTTCACATCTTCTAATGTTGGCATGACACATAAAATGGAGTTGTGTTCATGTGTAATTCTTCCTAGAATCTGATCAAGGATTCTAAAATCTCATGATATTTCTTCTTTAAAAGTAAACTGGTTCTGAAAGAAGGAAATAACTTCTGTGGCTATTTGATCAATATTATCTAACCAGCCACCTTCTGAATTTTGAATCCTGGACAACTGAAGCCTCATCCTTCTCCCCTTCAGTAGGCTATGAAAGTATCTAATACTCCTATCTCCCTCAGAGTGCCATTGTATTTCTGTTTTTTGCCTCCAAAACTCTCCCTCAAAGTGCAGATATTTTTTAAATTCTGCATGTGCCATTTGAAACACCATTCTATTTTCCTCTGAAGGATCTTCTTTAAATAGTTGCTCCTTAATCTTTACAATATTCTCCCTAATTGTTAGTTGCTTGAACAAATTCCCAAAGGTATCCTTACTCCATTTAGACAAAGCTAACTTCAATTTTTTCATCTTTAACTTGAAAGTAACAAAAGGATCACCACCACCTCCATAAAAGTATCATGATCATGTCAAAACTTTAAGAATTTGAAGTGTTTATGGAATTGTTGAACCTGACATGCAGTTAATAACAAAGGTGCATGGTCTGAACCAGTTCTTGACAAGTGCTCCATATTTAAATTGCCCGGCCAAGCCTGAAGTTGTTGATTAACTAAAATTCTGTCCAATCTCTTAAAAATACAACCTTGACTTGCTCTATCATTCCACCAAGTGAAAGGACTCCGTCTATAATCTACCTCAGTCAGTTCACAAGAATTCATACAAAAGACAAGATCTTCATAGTTTGTGGATAGACGGGTAGACCTCCAATCTTCTCCTCTTCATTCATGATGATATTAAAATCATCCCCTACTAGCCAAGGAAAAATTATATTGCTGGATATAGAGTAAATACTATCCCACAACATCAGACTCTCCTGTGCACTACATTTAGCATACACCAAAGTTGTAACCATAACTTTTCCATAATCTTGTAATACCAACTTTAATGTAACTTGTTGATCAGCATCAGAAATAACTTCTACTTATATTTCTTCTTCCACAAAATATCATAACTTACCATTATAGTTGCAATTTGCTAAATTCATCCTCAACCTCCTTCTATATTTTTGAATGTGTCTTGCATCTTGAAAATGCTCCATCAATTCTATAAGAACAAACCTATGAAGTTTATTCAACATTTGCACTCTATGAAAATCCTTCTGAGTCTTGACTGATATGATATTCAACAATAATGTCTTGATCATCATTTATTAGCTTTGGATGATGCCCTCTTCTTTGGTAATACCCTTGATGGAAATACTTCACCTCTATTCTTGCATGTATTTGTTGATTTCTTATTCATTACTTTTCTTTCTGACCATCTCCACCAATTTTATAGAACCTCTTTCCCTTCTTAGAACTCTTTACATTGTCTTTTGGAGTAATATATGTCTGTCTTGTTACTTCATTCGTCTTCTTCTGCATAATATCCTCTTCTTCAACTTTGTCCAATTCAGAGCTCTGAAGATATTCTTTAATTGAAAAAGACTCTGAGGTGTTGTGCAAACTATTAAGGTCATGAGAAATCAAAGCATACAACCCCTTATTAGAAGATGGTTTTCTTAGCACTGTCATTACATTGATATTTTCCTTTTGAACTAGCATGAGATCTTCTATTGGCTCTCCACCCATATCAGCATGTTTTTAAGAAAATAAATACCAACTACTACATCTGCATTTCTGAAGCACTCCTCTGAAGCTTCATTGTTAATCTCCTTGAATTTCTCCAGCTCATTATCTACATCATCCTCCTTGATCTGTTCTTCTTCCATATTAGAATTAGAATTTGTATCACTTGGAAATTCATCAGATATCACCCCTTAATTCTTTGACATAACATTCTCATTACCATCAGATGAAGATGGATTAGGTTCCATAACACTTTCATCATTAGATTCCATAACACCACTCTGATCACTACCATCAGAAACAATATCTAACATACCTTTACTAGCAATTTCATTTTCAAAACATCCATCGTTTACTATCTCAACAAGAATAGCTGTTGAAACATTATTTGTTTCTACACTATTCCGTTCATCCTCATTCTTCTCAACAACAATCTCAATTGTATCATTACATCTCTTATGAACATCATTCACTATCTCATCAAGAACATCTACTGAAATTTTTTATTTTTCTACACTGATCAAAGAACCTTCATCCCTAATCTCAGCATGAACAACTACTGAAACATTATCCTTTTCTACACTAGTCTCTTCATCCTCATTCTCCTCAACAACAATCTCCACCTTATCCATGACAAAAGTATTCTCGACCCCTTCTGTGGTTACCAAAACATTACCTATGGGATGAATTTCAGAAGTAGAAATATTCTGAATATCATTCATCTGCTCCTTGATGACCTGATAAGGAAAAATTAGCTTGATGCTTACTTAATTTATTTTGTTAAAGAAAAATTCAAATAGGTTTGCATCGAGGCATAACTTCTCATTATATACACTTACATGTTTTGTCCGATAAAGCAAACTTAGCTTGATGCTTACTTAATTTATTTTATATATATAAATTCAAATAGTTTTGTCTCGATGCATAACTTTCCATTTTATGCACTTACATGTTTTTCCCAATAAGGCAAACTTAGCTTGATGCTTACTTAATTTATTTTTGTATATAAAAATTTAATTAGTTTTGCCTCTAGGCATAACTTCACATTATATACACTTACAAGTTTTTCCAATAAGACAAACTTAGCTTGATGGTTATTTAATTTACTAGATGGGCATGAGCACGGGCCCAAGATTAGGCTCTTAGAGGTATAATGGTTAATAAACAAAACCAATGACAACAATGACTGCAACAGAAGCTGATAAAGGTGTAAGTCTCCCGATGAATTATAGCATCTAGAACGAAGCAAAGCAGGAAGTATTGGAGTTGCTAGAAGCAAGCTAAACACATCGTATGCTTTCTTGGTTAAAGTTAACATTAACAATATAATTCTTGTACTTGTTTACATAAATCATTCTTGTAATGACAATTCTAACTGAATAAAATAGAGCATTTCTTTAGGTAGGAACGGTTAAACAGAGCAATATACATGTGATATACACCGAATATACAGCAGTGTTTATCACATGTATATCAGTGAACTGAAGCAAAGAAAGCAAAGGCAAAGAAGGTCTTGATTGGGCCTCTAGGCAAGGCCCAAAGCAAAGAAGACAAAGAAGGTCTAATTGGGCCTCTCAAGATGGGACCAAAGACATCCGACCCATGGCGAATTAGGGCAAAGAAACAATGAGACAAATCTTGTATATTAAGGAAAGTATATTGTATGTATATTGTAGTATATTTGTTACCTAGATTAGGATATACACTTACCATAATTAGGATATACACTTACCATATTGTATAGTTAGAATCATGGTAGAAGAAGGTTTGTAACTTGTATATATATCTATTCAATCAATGAAAATAATCAAGGGGATTATTTCTTTCATGGTATCAAGAGACTAGGTCTAAAAAAAAGTTTTTTCTCTCAAACTTTTGCCTCCCTTTGGCCGAGACCCCCCCCCCCTCCTCGGGTTTCTCTTCCAAAATTCGTCTTCTGCTCTCACAAACACCTCTCTTAAATTTCCCTTTCTCTTTTGTTCTTTCAATATGTCTAAGAACAATTTTCACCCTGCCCTCACAGTTTCCAATATCAAGAGCAGTATCCATATTGTCCTTGAGATGGAAAACGTCCAATATGCGACGTGGGCGGAGTTGTTTAAAATTCACGCTATCTCTTATCAAGTTCTTTATCACATCATTCATCCCGCTAGACCCCTTCATGCGGAGGATCCTGAGTTATGAATTACACTTGATGTCACCGTTCTCCGGTGGATCTACGCCACTATTTCAGTGGACCTTCTACAGACGATACAGACGATTATTGAGCCGGATACCACGGCTATGGCTGCATGGAATAGATTGTGTGACATATTCCAAGACAACCAACATTCACGTGTCGTCACACTCGAGCAGGAATTCTCTCTCGTTCGAATGGACGAATTTCCAAACGTTTCTGCATATTGCAAGAAACTAAAAGAGTTGGTGGATCAACTCCGTAATGTTGGCGCACCAATAACAAACAATCGTCTAGTTCTACAGTTGGTTGCCGGTCTTTCGGAGGCCTAAAATGGGGTTGGAACTCTCCTTCGCCAAAGCAACCCTCTTCCCAACTTCTATCAAGCCCGCTCCATGCTTACGTTGGAAGAAGCCGATTTTGCAAAAAAGGCGGCTACCGGAGCAAGCCAAGCCGCCATGGTGGCGTCCTCTCCTAGTCCTTCGGGTTTTGTTAATAATTCGGGCCAAAATCATAACAACGGTGGCGGCAAGAATAATCGAAAGAATAATAACAAAAACCGCGGGGGCAAATGCGGTGATTCTAGTGGCGGTTCCGGTGGTCAGCAAGCAGGCGGTGCATCCCATCCAGTGAACAGTGGCCCACCACCCCCCCTGGGCCTAGCAGTGGGGCCCATGGAAATGGGGTGAGGCGATGGGCGTGGGCCAACGATCACCTGGCAGGAAATTCCGGTGGCGCTGGCCGCCAACACTCGAGCCCATTGCCCGGCGGTGGCGGCCCACCGGTCGTGGCCCAACAAAGAAGAACTCCGGCTACGGCCCAGCACCATCACGGACAGGAGTCCTTGGGCCCCGTCCTCCGCAAGCCCATCATGCAGCAGGCCCCACTCAGACTGATATCGAGGCCGCGATGCACACGTTGGGGTTGACTCAACCGGACCCAAATTGGTACATGGACACCGGGGCAACTACTCACATGACTTTCGAATCAGGTACTCTTTCCTCTTATTCCAATTTGAGCACCCCTCGGGGTATAATTGTTGGTAATGGCAACTCTATTCCAATTTAGGGTTATGGTCAGAAAACGTTGTCTCCCCCCAATCCACCCCTTCTCTTGAAAAATACTTTACATGCTCCTAAATTGATTAAAAATTTAGTGTCTGTCCGGAAGTTCACTACTGACAATTCTGTTTTCGTTGAGTTTGATCCTTTTGGTTTTTCTGTGAATGATTTCAAGACGGGGAGTCATCTCGAGTCAAACCATGCCATCAGCCTTTGCAGCCATCTCTCCTTCCATGTGGCATGCTCGTCTGGGTCATCCGGAATCTTCTATTTTATCAGTTTTAGATAAAAATAGCTTTATTTCCTGTAAGGGTACGAGTCGTACTTCACTTTGTCAGTCTTGTTCATTAGGGAAAATTGTTAAGCTGCCATTTGTAGACTCCAATTCTCATATTCGATGCCATTTGATATTATTCATAGTGACTTATGGACGTCTCCTGTTCTCAGTTCATTGGGTCATCGATATTATGTTCTCTTTTTAGATGATTATTCTAGATTTTTGTGGACATTTCCAATTGCGAATAAATCACAAGTGTTTTCCGTCTTCATCCAATTTAGAGCGTTCATTCGTACTCAATTCGAAAGAGAAATAAAGAATATTCAATGTGATAATGGGAAAGAGTATGACAATAGGGAGTTACGGGATTTCTGTGCTAAAAATTGGATCAATTTTCGATTTTCGTGTCCTCATACATCTTCACAAAATGGGAAGGCCGAACGCAAAATTCATTCCATCAATAACATTGTCCGAACTCTCCTAATTCATGCCTCCATACCTCCATATTTTTGGCATCATGCTCTACAAATGGCCACATATCTTCTTAACATAATTCCGTCTAAAGGTCTGACATATTCTTCCCCCCTCAAAATCTTATATAATAAGAACCCTTCTTATTCTCATCTTCGGATTTTTGGGTGCTTGTGTTATCCGTTATTCCCATCCACCACAATTAACAAACTTCAGGCTCGGTCTACCCCGTGTGTGTTTTTGGGTTATCCGTCGAATCATCGTGGTTATAAGTGTTTTGATTTATCCTCCAAGAAAATTATAATCAATCGCCATGTCATTTTTTATGAAACTCAATTCCCATTTACAAAAGTTCATACTCCCGAACCTAAGTCGTATAATTTTTTGGATGACCAAATATCCCCGTATATTATTCAGAATTTTTCGGACTTCTCCCATACCCAAAATCCTCCAGCGGGCCAACTGCCCGCTGGACCCACAAGATCGCCACACCCGGCAATTCCGGCCATCGAGCAGTTCCAGCAATTGGGCGACCCACCACTCTGAACTGGTCCAATGACGAGTCCAGCCTTTACCGATTTGGGCGGCGGACCCATCGTCACGCCACCCGTCCCGAGCCTAGAAAATTCCCAAAATTCCCTCAATTCTTCCTCGAGTCATCTACCGGTCACTCGTAGTCAGCGGGGTATTTTTACACCTAAAAGACATTTTAATTTACATTCTGATGTCTCTAAATCCCCCTTGCCCCGCAATCATGTGTCCTCATTAAATGACCCTAATTGGAAAATTGCTATGACTGATGAATATAATTCTCTTATTGATAATAAGACATGGGAGTTGGTGCCCCGTCCATATGGTATTAATGTTATCAGGTCTATGTGGATTTTTGCTCATAAGGAGAATTCAGATGGGTCATTTGCTCGACATAAGGCACGACTTGTGGGTGATGGTAAGACTCAGCAGGTTGGGATAGATTGTGGTGAGACGTTTAGTCCGGTGGTCAAACCGGCTACCATTCGCACTGTGCTAAGCTTGGCTCTTTCAAAGACTTGGCCAATTCATCAATTGGATGTCAAGAATGCTTTCCTACATGGGGATCTCAAGGAAACAGTCTATATGCATCAGCCATTGGGTTTCAGGGATCCAAACCGTCCTCATCATGTATGTTTGTTGAAGAAGTCCTTATATGGGCTTAAGCAGTCTCCAAGGGCCTGGTACACGAGGTTTGCTGACTTTGTTTCAACTATTGGGTTCACTCACAGCAGGTCAGACAATTCATTGTTCATCTACCGTCGTGGTTCGTCCTTGGGCTACATTCTGCTGTATGTGGATGATATCATCTTGACTGTCTCCTCCGATGCTTTGCGCCAGTCTATCATGGTCATGCTCAGTTCTGAATTTGCTATGAAAGACTTAGGGCCTTTGAGTTATTTTTTGGGGATTGCCGTCAAGCGTCATTCAGGTGGCTTATTTTTGTCTCAACGAAAGTATGCTGCTAAGATCATAGAGAGGGTTGGGATGTCATCCTGTAAGTCCACTTCCACGCTAGTTGATGCAAACCCAAAGCTAAGTGCCGCAGCAGGTGCACCATACGAGGACCCGACCCGCTATCGCAGTCTGGCAGGGGCCCTCCAATATCTTACCTTTACCAGACCGGATATTATATATGCGGTTCAATAGGTGTGTTTATTCATGCATGATCCCAGAGTTGAGCACATAAATGCAATCAAACGCATCATTCAGTATATTCAGGGGACACTAGACTATGGGTTGCACTTGTATCCTTCATCTACATCCACACTTGTCTCCTACACGGATGCTGATTGGAGTGGTTGTCCCGACACCAGACGGTCGACTTCTGGCTACTGTATGTTCCTTGACAACAACTTGGTCTCCTGGTCAGCGAAACGTCAGACAACTCTATCACGCTCAAGTGCCGAGGCAGAATATCGAGGGGTAGCGAATGTGGTCTCTGAATCATGTTGGCTACGTAATTTACTTTTGGAGCTTCATTGTCCCATTCAGAAGGCAACCTTGGTATATTGCGATAACATTAGTGTCATCTACCTTTCAGGCAACCCAGTTCAACACCAACGCACCAAGCATATGGAAATGGACATTCACTTTGTCCGTGAAAAGGTTGCAAAGGGTCAAGTTCGCGTATGCCATGTCCCATCTCGTTATCAAATTGCAGACATCTTTAAACAGAGAAATATACATGTGATATACACCGAATATACAGCAGTGTATATCACATGTATATCGATGAATCAAGCAAAGCAAAGAAGGCAAAGAAGGTCTGGTTGGGCCTCTAGGCAAAGGCCCAAAGCAAGAGAGTAAAGAATGGCCCAGTTGGGCCTCTCTCAGTGTGGACCAAAGACATCCGACCCATGGCGTAATTAGGGCAAAGAAACAAGAGACAAATCTTGTATATTAAGGAAAGTATATTGTGTGTATATTGTAGTATATTTGTTATCTAGATTAGGATATACACTTACCATAATTAGGATATACACTTACCATATTGTATAATTAGAATTATGGTAGAAGAAGGTTTGTAACTTGTATATATATCTATTCAATCAATAAAAATAATCAAGGGAATTATTTCTTTCAGGAACAATGCAAAACAATTACATATGAGTTAAAAGTATCACATCCTATTACAACTTATCTTATCCATAATATGGAAAGAACTCTCAAATTTGCAACATTTATACTACTCACTTAAATTCATAAGCCGCCCTCACAACCCTCACACTTCATCTGGCGTCGCGCCATGAAAAAGATCCAACTCATTCTTGTGCAGAGAATGATTCAAGTTAAATCTGCCAAAAAGGGAGGTCAAGTCAATTTACAAATGCCACCAAAATGCACAAACGGAAAACACAGAGTTACCAAAACCTAAGTTACTCGAACTCTTAAAAAATGTTATGGTTGCGAGTCTGATCCTCCAAAAATTGCACTACCTTTGGAGGATCTGACAGGGGTGAGACAGTCTTTTTGAAGAGTCCGAGCAACATAGACCAAAACATAAGCACACACTGCCACATGTATGTCTTTTTTTGAAGAAAAAACTCTACTGAAGTTATCACATTCTAATAAGATTGAGGTTGTTGACCTAGAAAATAAAGAAAGAATCAGCGAAATTACTTAACAATCATTGATTTCAGATCTGATCTCAAAAAAGTAAAAATTGTTTCACCAGATTCAGAACCACACCAAAAAGAAGTTATGCAACATGGCAGTATTTTACACATCTTAAGGTAGAAAACCTCCTATGCTTTCAGTTCAGCATCCACGTATGACAACATAACCTGTTTATACACGAAGCTGAAACAAATATACAGCTTTCTGCGGGCTTTATAATTCATCTACAATTGCTTCATTACCTCTGTAAACTTTTCCCTTTGTTACGTTTGCTGGGTGGAGAATAGTGAGTTTAACTTCTGAGATAATCATTTGTCATCCACATTCGATCAAGGTCAAATTTTCTAAATTTTGATTCTTTATGTTATTTAAATTACTTCTTCCAACTTTTTTTTGATAAGGTACTATTCCTACTAACTTAAGGGTATAAAGTACTGTGGTTCAGTTATTCGGTACTAAAACGAATCAGTGAATCCCCTAATAGTACCTAACAAATAGTTTATGAAGTTAGGGTGCAACAAATATTTGAGAATTCACCTCTCTAACACTACCATGTTATCTCTCTGACATAATTACATTTAATCTTGCTGTAGAACTGGGCAAGAATGGCCAAAAGTGTCCTAAACAGAAATAATCACTCTAGGCTTAAACTACAACATCCTTGGAGATATTGAGGTTAAATTTTTTCTTATTCTTTATACTTATCAAGTAGGGTTGTATCTTCTTTTTTTTCAATCATCAAATTATGTGATAATACAGATGTTGTCAGGAATAAAGAAAGAGAAGCTAAGTCAAGCTTTAAACTAAGATACATTTCTCAGAGCAATATACATGTGATATACACCGAATAGACAGCAGTGTATATCACATGTATATCAGTGAACTGAAGCAGCAAAGCGACAAAGCGGGTCTGATGGCCGGTTGGGCCTCTAAGCGATGGCCCAAAGCAAGAGTACTGTGGTGGCCCAGTTGGGCCTCTCGGCGATGGACGGCATGTCCACCCATGGCGAAATTAGAGGCGACAAAACAAGACAAATCTTGTATATTAAGAAAAGTATATTGTGTGTATATTGTAGTATATTTGTTACCTAGATTAGGATATACACTTACCATAATTAGGATATACACTTACCATATTGTAGAGTTAGAATTATGGTAGAAGAAGGTTTGTAACTTGTAACAAGACCTGGACTATGGTATCAGAGTGATATTTTCAAAGAGTATTCGCAGACAGTATTTTTCTTTATCATGAATATTTTCAAAAGCTATAAGCATAGCATTAAGAATGCTAGAACGGAAGAACATGAACTTCTACAACACTTAGATGCTTTAAACAAATGGACTATTCCATTTGTTGCTACTAAAGAAATTTATAATTTTGGTATCTTTGAAAACTTGCGAAATCGCCATGTTATTAAGACTATTGAAGAGTCTGTCCAAATGGACAATCAAGAAAAAACTATACAGTTATTTTCTGTTACTGATATTGAAAGATATCAAAAATTACATTACAAATTTTTGCATATTGGATTAGTGCAAATTGCATTTAAACCTTTAACTTTAAAAGGTTTACCTGAAAGTTTTATGACTGTTTTAAGAGATGCTAGAAATTTAAATTGGAAGCAATCTCTTATGGGTGCTATGCAATCCAGTCTGGCCTATGGACCAGTTTATTTTGATGTCAGACCAAATATTACTCTGTCTTTGTCTGATCCAAATATTTTGCATGCTTTAACATTATATGCCAAAGCTCATGGCTATAATTATATGCCTGAAACAGAAGTTATGTACATCTGTTATCGTATCTATTTTCGTGTGTTAGACACCATGAATCCTAATTGTAAGATTATGGATGATAAGAGAAATAGGCAAACGGTTCTTATAGAAACCAACCTAGCCAAAAGGTCTAAGATAACTACTAGAAGACCTATCAGTTGGGATGAAATTAATTATCCCGATGACTGGCTAATTGAGAGTGTTATCCCTGTCTAACCTAGGATAGATACTCGTATTGCTCAGGTTGTTCAGACCACTGATGGAAATTAATTACCTCTCTCCTCTCGATGACATTCCCAGGCCTTTTACGGCTAGAGCGTCAACCTCTCAAGTTAACGATGACCTTTATAAGGTAACCACTCCTTCAGAGATCTCTCAGGATGAGAAGATTGAGAAAATAAAAATAGGAGACAATCAAATTCATGTAGGAATTAATACTGATCCTAGTCCTAGTGAAATGGGATTCACTGATTATTTTATGGATGGATAGCGATCATATTCGTGCTTCACCTCTGGACTATAGTCCAGGTTCAGGACTGAGAAAGATTATTTCGAAAGACTTTCTGAGTGAGGATTATAGTCTTTTCAGAAGATAGTTCTTCTCATTTTTTACTGATAAGGAAGCATGTTCCATTAGGGACCAATGTTATGATGAGTTGCAAACCAAGCAGGATTATAAGACTTGTGTTCGATGGTTTGTTGAAGACTATGCTCTTCCCAATATCAATATTGTTGAAAGACAATGTCATTTAGATTCTAAAAAAGTTCTTAGGAGTATATACCCTCCAGATGAACCATTTTCATTAAAAAGGACAACAGTAATAATGATTTACAGGCCCAACCTTTTATGAAGCTAATACATCAGACCCTTCATAATGGCCCTACTATTGATCATATCAATACCATGTTCAAACAACATAACCATACCAATATTCATCTCAAGGTTATTAGTGAACAAATGAGCTTATTACATAACAAAGTGGACAAGCTCAGATCTCTTATAGAGAGTCAACGAGTTAAAAAAGTTGTTTCTAACCAGCCTCCAAAACCTCTGGAAATTCCAGCGAACATCCAACCTCCTCCTTCAATGGAAGGAATCTCCCTGGCAAAACAGACCAAAGAACCATTAGTAAAGAATCTTAAAGATTTACTTTCTCAATTTCAGAATAAATTGAAGATTTCTTCGAAAGATGGTTCTACATCTACTGTTACGATGATTAGTACAGATAAATTATCTGCATCTGACAATGAAGCACATATTGCTTCCATGAGGAAGGGTAAATGGAAACCCAAATTCAATTTGGAGAATTACTATTATCCGAGACCTACACCCATGGATGTTCTAATTGAAGAACAAGCTTATAAGAATGAGCCTACCGCTTATATCGGTACAAAAAATGTTGAATGGAACATAGATGGTGGCGCTGATTGTCAAATTTTCAGGACGTGCCACAAAATCATTATGTATGATGCAACAGCTAAAGGTAATCACCAAACTGATGCTCACATCGTAAAGTTGATAACTGCAGGATTTACAGGTCAGCTTAAAGTTTGGTGGGATAATTATCTCACAGAGGAACAAAAACATTCTATTATGAATGTTGTAAAGCAAGAGGGTAATGAATCACAACCTTATGCGGTTTTTAATCTCATTCTAACCATTTTAGATCACTTTACAGGGAATTATTCTACCAATTATGATAATATTAGAACTCTTCTCTAAAACCATAGGTGCCCCACCTTAACTTCATTTAGGTGGTATAAGGATGTCTTCCTTAGCAGAGTATTGAACCTCCCAGAAGCCAATAGTAGTTTCTGAAAATCCAGATTTATTGATGGCCTTCCCTCTCTTCACTGAGAAGGTTAAGAGATCCCTAAGAAATGATTCAGGTGATTCTCAGATCTAATGGGATTTTTATTCTTATGGACAGCTAATAGGAAAATGCATGGAAGAAGGATTAGCTCTATGCAATGATCTGAAATTACAGAAACAACTTAAAAAGAAGAAAGGGACAGAAAAGACCCAATTAGGAGAATTCTATCAACAGTTCGCATTTGATGAACCGGCCTCTCACTAGAATAGGAAAAAAAGGAAAACCCCGGTTAAACCCCATAAAAGGGAGTACTATGAAAAGTATAAATCTAACTCTTATAAGAAATATGCTACAAAGAAAAGAGCCAGAAATGCAAAGAAGGGTTATATCCCTAAAAGAGAAAAGAAGTCTCCTACGTGCTATGCATGTGGTGAAAAGGGACATTACGCCAATAGGTGTAAAAAGAAAAAGATCGAAAAGATCAAGAATCTCACTGTAGATGAAAGCATTAAAGATGTTTTGATGAAGAATATTGTCTCATCAGATGAGTCTAATGACTCAGAGGAGACTATGAGTTCATATTATGAAGATCCTTACTCCTCCTCTACGGAAGATAAAGCTTCTTGCACCTGCATTACAAAAGATAAATGGCAGGCTATCAAGGATAGGAAACGGATGATGAGTTTTATAAACTTCAAGCACAATTCTCTAGCTGCAATATAAATGTCATTGATGGAGAAGAAGTCAGTGACCTACTGGATAATATTTAGGACAAAGCATAGAAAGCACAGGTCATAGAAGCTTTGTTTAAAGATCAGGGAAAGGACAAAGTTCCTCTCAAAATCAGATCGAGAATTGATCCGCCTTATAACTTTTCTGAAGTCCTCCAGGAATTATAGAAAAAGCGGAGTCCTAATAGTTCTCTTACAATCCATGAATTAAAGACTGAGATTTATGATCTCAAAGCAGAGCTAACTCTACTTTGTCACCATTACACTACACTAGATGATAGAGTTACCTTCTTAGAATCAGGTCAGACTAGTCATACTTCTCTTCCTGATATAGAGTTAGGTTATACTCTTATACTCGACCAACCATCTACCTTTGATAGTCCTAAAGAGGCAGACTTTATGGGAGCCATTAATTTGTATTACCGCCAAAGATTGATTACCCGTGTTAATTTGTTAATTGACAGAAGTACCATCTACAGACATGTCCCTACATTAATTGATTCAGGGGCAGGTCTTAATTGCATTAGGGAAGGACTAATACTTACCAAATATTTTTGCCAAGTCTACTCGTAGAGTAAAAAGTGCAAATGGGAGAAAAATGGATGTCTCCTACAAGTTACCTAGTGCCCATGTTTGCCATGACAGAATATGTATGGAACATTCTTTTGTCTTAGTCAAAAAATTGGCTCATGATATTATTTTAGGCATACCTTTTATTAATGGACTCATGCCTATTACTCATATTGATGATAAAGTTTTTACAGGTACCTTTGAAAATAATTCTATTACTTTTCCTTGAGGTCCTGCTTCAAATAATGTTAACCTTATTAGTCTTGTGCAGAACAAAAGACAACATCTTGATTATCTGCAGCAAGAGCTAATGTCTTGTAATATCATAATAGACCAATTGCAGAATCCTAAATTACAGGATAAAATAAAAGGAATAGAGCATGATTTTTCTATTTCTATCTACAATGATTTACCTACTGCTTTTTGGAACAGGAAAAAGCATATTGTTAGTCTTCCATATGAAGAAGAATTCCATGAATCAGATATTCCCACAAAGGCTAGACCTTGCCAGATGAATATGGAATATCTAGAGATTTGCAAAAAATAAATTGCAACTCTTATTGAGAAGATATTAATTCACTCTTCAAACTCTCCATGGAGTTGTATGGCATTCTATGTTAATAAACATGATGAACAGGAACAAGGAGTTCTCAGATTAGTTATTAACTATAAACCTTTGAATAAAGTTTTAAAATGAATTAGTTATCCAATTCCTAATAAAAAGGATTTACTTGACAAGTTATACCATTCTAACATATTTTCAAAATTTGATTTATTATTAGGTTTTTGATAGATACCGGTTAATGAATCTGACAGATATAAAACTGTCATTACAGTCTCATTCGGACACTATGAATGGAACGTCATGCCTTTTGGGCTAAAGAACACTCCATCAGAATACCAACATGTCATGAATGATATTTTTACTTCATATAGTGATTTTATCATTGTTTACATAGATGACATATTTTTCTTTTCAAAGAATATTCAAGATCATATTAAGCATCTTGAAATCTTTAAGAAAATTATTATTTCTAATGGTTTGGTTATATCAAAACCTAAAATGAATATTTTTCATACAAAAATTCAATTTCTTGGTCATAATATTGAACAAGGGAAAATCATTCCTATTACTAGAAGTATAGAATTTGCTTCTAAATTTCCTGATGAAATTCTTGATAAAACCCAATTACAAAGGTTTTTAGGGAGTCTAAATTATATTTCTCCTAATTATAAAAATTTATCTGTGGATGCAGCCATCTTATATGATAGGTTGAAAAAATCTACCACTCCATGGACAAATGCCCACACAGAAGCGGTACAAAAAATTAAGAAGAATGTACAAGCTTTGCCATGTCTTATGCTTACCAACCCAAATTGGGTAAAGATTATTGAAATTGATGCTTCAGACATCGGTTATGGTGGGATACTTAAACAGATTAATCCTCAAACCAAACAAAAATATCTTGTTCGGTATCATTCAGAAAAATGGACTAATAGTCAAAAGAATTATGCTACTATAGCCAAAGAAATTCTTGATATATTTAAGTGCGTCCTGAAATTCCAGTATGATCTTTATAATACAAAGTTCTTAATAAGAACAGACTGCAATGCAGCCAAATTCATGTTTCAAAAAGATTTTAAACATGATGTTTCCAAACAAATGTTTGCAAGATGGCAGGCCCATTTAGCCCCATTTGATTTTGAAATTCAATATCTTAAAGGTGAAGAAAATTCACTCCCTGACTTTCTTACTCGTGAATATTTACAGGGATAAGATGCATCTAGAATGGACACCACCTACTCCTAATAGGGATAGAGGCAGAAGAAGAGGCAGAGGCTCTGGCAGATCTAGCACCACTGGAAATAATATTTCCAATATTCCAAGAGTAATACGCATGGACAAAGAAGGCTCTTCTAGTATCCAACAGCAAGGCTCATATGCCGAAAAGCTCTAACAATCGGAGAAAGAAAACAGAGACCAATATTTGGTCAAGGGTCATGAAGAGATAATTCTCTACCTACATCATGAAGATAAAAATTATCTAAATGATCATTGGATTAATGAATCGCTATGTAGAAAATTTCTACAATCCTTTCCCAGAAGGAAAGAACATGATGTATTATTGCAACCAGCATCGCTGATATCACATCGTTCTCGGATAATAAGCCTGGAGCAGAAAGGAATTTTTCAAAATTCTATCTTAAGAAGATTATATCTCCTTATGAATGGGGAATTAGTCCGTTCAGGTCAAAGGAATTTATAATTCCACGAACGACCATTAAGATGGCGTTTAATTATTATGATTATATCAATGCTTTTACTCAGGTTTTCTACTATGAAAATCGAAAACATGGACATTCTTGGTGGATTAAGAATAATCCTGAAATTTTTAAAAATAGCTAGAATGGCTTACTACTTCCAGGATGAATATTCTCATGGTGGAGTGTCATTGGGCCTGAAATTCAGGTCTTGCAGGAACCTTATGGCTTCCTACAAAGAATGGGTTCAAGTAACACCATGTGTTACCCTAGAAAATTCCTCCGATTATATCGAAGGATCTGCTTCATTATTTTTCTTTATGCAGACAGGAATCCCTTGGATATGGAAATGGATTCCAGAAGCAGGGGAGAATCAACAAGGCATTATATGTCTCAAAAGGAAATTCATTTGCAAGTTCTGGTCCAAATTAATGGATAAAGATCCAGAAGACAAAACTCGCCATTATGGATGGCAGTTAGAAGGCGATATTTCTTCGCTAGTTAAGAGTCTTAAAAGTATCCATCATATGGAGAAAAATACTAAGGAAGATGAATCATCTTTATTTTCCAAATTGGAGAAAACTATTAAAGTTCGGAATCCCCACGCATCAGACGAAGATCTTATGTCTGCATACCTTGATAAGGTAAAAGAGGATTTCATAAAAAACTTTAAAACAAAGGTGGATGATAATCCCTATTCAGAAACATCTACCGCATCCATGAGAGATGCCCCTCATGACAACCAATATGCTTGTCTGGAAGATTCACAACCGTTGGAGGATTATACTTACCATCCATCAACAGATAATCTGTTTGACAGCCACATAGAGGCAATCCAACAAAAACACATGTCCAAGAAAGCGGACACCAGTTCAAAGGGAAAAACAAAAATGTCAGAATGAAGTGACATTGATGGGGCCACGCAGAATCAATAATGGCCGGACAGGACAAATATCCTTTTCAACTTTAATAAAGTTTTTTAACTTTTTATAAAAGTTTTCTTCTTTTTAAAGATAAGATTCCCCAACACACGTCGCTTTCCTATCTTACTTTATGTAAAGTTTTTACTTTCTGCAAAGTAGTTTGTTTTATGTAACTATTAGATTTGTTTACTAATAACCTTGAGAAGTATATTGGTATGGTTAATAACAAAAATGGAGGCCACCAAAATTCCGGTGGCGGCGACAAAAATAATGGCCAAAATAGTCCCGGTAGCCAACAGTGGTAGCCCCGCGGTGGTCCAGTCCAGTGGGTTTGGCAGTGGCCTTGGGCTGTGCCACTGTGCCTAATCCCGATGGGAAATTGGGCCAGGCCAGTCACTAGGCCCACCGACCAGTCCACTGGAAATTTCTAGAACCATTTTGGGCCTTCCAATTTTGGGTCGAGAGGCAGCGATGCCAGGCGATCTTTGGGCCTTTGCCCGTCCAAGTGGCGAGGAGGCCCGTTCAGAAGTGGCTGACGGATATTGAGTCTGCCATGTGTACTCTTGGACTTAATCCACCAGACACAAATTGGTATATGGACTCTGGAGCGACGTCTCATATGGCGTCCTCCCAAGGTAATCTCTCATCCTATTTTAATTTGAGCAAAAATAATGGTATAATTCTCAGAAATGGTCATTCTATTCCACGAACTTTGAGCACCTGTGTTAGCCTCCCTTAAACAAAATAATTTTATTTCTTGTACTGAAATACGAACTTTGAATAAGTGTCGTTCATGTCCACTTGGTAAATATGTTCAATTGCCATTTTTCCCCTCTAATTCATGCACACTTATGCCTTTTGATACTATACATTGAGATATTTAGACTTCACCCATTTTGAGCTCTTCGGGCTTTGTAGATATTATTTGCTTCTATTAGATGATTACTCTAATTTTTTGTGGACGTTTTCCTTGTCTGAAAAATCACAAGTTTTTTTCACATTTCTAAAATTTAGAGCATTCATCCAAAACCAGTTTGAACTAGGCCTGGCCAGTAGGTCGGGCTCAGGTCTGGCGGGGTCGGGGTCTGGGCGGGACATGCGAAGGGGGCGTGGTCGGGTTTGGAGGGGTCGGGTTTGGCGGGACTTGCTCCAGTCCTGTCCCAATCCTGATCCCGTCGGAATCGAAGCGAGCGGCGTCGGGCGAGTCGGATCGGCGCGGTTCAGCGGGTTTCCTTTTTAATAACATATGTATAAAAAAAACTCAATAAACAAGACAAGATAGTATAATAAAAACATCACAATGCTGTTTTTGTGCCTCTTATATTATTTAATAGACATGATTTTTTTGTAATACAAATACAATTGTCTAAAATCTAAATTGCAACTTTGTGGTGTTGTCCAAAAGTTACAAATTACATAATAAAATTGCAATTAAAAAAATTACATTCTCAAAAAAACCTATTCTAATTGCTTGATAATTTCCTGTGGTTCTTCGGTTGGAATTGGTATTTGTTGGTCAAATTGATCCATGTCGCTTCCACTACCTTCGGATAAGATTTCGTTGTAGTTTTCGTCATTCTTCTTCGTTGATCTCCGGTTGACCGCACCTTCTCCGCTCCGCTCGTATCCAATCTCTGAATAATACTGCAATTTCCAAGCTATCTCCGGCTAATGAGTGTCTGTGGTCTCCTATTTGATATCTTGAGCAAAAAGGTGCTTCAGCGAGATTGATGGCGGCAGAATGTTCAAAACACCTGGGGCCATCATTGAAAGTGTCGGAAAGGTCTTCTCATTCCCCCTCCAGTATTTCAGCAAGTCTTCATGTCCATCTGCATTGATAACTTCTTGGTATGGTACAGAACCCTGCAAAACAAAAATATCCAACTCGCTAATTTGGTTAGTAGCGTGCGACGCCACGTTCTATTTAAGAGGCTTTCAATACTAGCGCAGAAAAGAGCATGTCTTTGTGAGGTTGTGTTGAAGATGAAGAAGATGGTATGGAAGTCGGTAAGTTACTAGCATTTTCTTGTTGATAAAACCTATATTTTTGCATTGGTCTTCTCAGCTAGACAACACTTCTTCTTTAGTTTGTTCAATAGGTGGTGGGTGATTTAGAGTTTTGAGACTTGGAGGTGGTAGTACTTCTATACAATCGTAAATAGTTTCAATTAGTGATTTGAAATGTAGTCTATTTTAATAGTCGGATTTATCTGACACCAATAATATAAATATGGGAATAGGAATAAAATATTTTTATTTTGATAAACATTTTTAATAGGCTGTCATATAAATTTGGTTTTTTTCATATATTCACTAATTAATAAAAATATTAGAGTTATATAAAACAACATAGTTGAAATAGTAGGATAATATATACCGGAAAATTCTTTTGTTGCTTGAAAAAATTTCTCTAAAAATACAATAAGTTCGGAAATTTTTACCCAATCACTATCTACAACCATATCAGCTGAATTTTGATTATGAGAGTTAAAAAATAAAGTTATAGGTTTTCTATACTCATAAGCAACAAGTAGTTGCTCGTATAAAGAATTTCACCTAGTGGATACTTCTTCTGAAATTTTTCTATAAGGTAGTCCACAATCGTGATAAATTTTTTTATATTATTTTCTTCGTTGTACTCTATTACTTTTAAAAATAGAGTTTATAGCAAATTGTATTTTACTAAGAATGTCTTGAAAAAGTGATAGACCGTCCTTTACAATTAAGTTATATATATGGCACGCGCATTTTATATGAAAATGATCTGGAAAAGATGGCGTTAAACTATTTTTTAAAATTGTAATAGCGTAATTGTTAGAAGAAGTGTTATCTAATGTAATAGTCATAATTTTATCAGTTATTACATAATAATGGCACACTTGATAAATATTATCTGCAATAAAAGTATCAGTGTGCCTATCATCTATATATCTATACGCTAAGATATGTTTTGCATACACTATTTATAATCTATCCAATGACAAGTTACAGTTAAATAATCATGGTCGTTAGTACTACGACCTATATCAGATGTGATAGATACTTTGCCATTAAAATGATATAATGAATAACGTAAATATTGTTGATATTCATGTGCGAATTTAAATACATCTCTCTTAACAGTTGATCTAGGAAAACCGTTAAAAGCAGGATTATATATATCTCTAATGTAATGAATAAAGCAGGAGATGAAGAAATGAAAAAGGCAAACCCTCCCTGACAACTAATTTTGATATTGCTTCCCTATCTCTATGTTTATTGTATTTAGGGCCTACAATTCCCCCGTCATAGGGTTAATTTGACCAATACTTGGTCGAGAGCGATGTATCAGTATGTGAACCTTGTCCCGATGGAGGCGGGCGTTTGCATACCAGGTTTTGAAGCTTGGTATTAGGCATACCTAGGCTGGATGAGCACTTACTACATATCTAATTAAACCCCGTCCATAGTGACCTTTTCAATTTTAAATTTTAAAATATTTTTACAAATTTTACATATAGCTACGTAATTCTCTCGTCCCTATCAAAAAATGTCCATGCATCGATTTTAATGGTGGAATTTTTCTTTGGACCTAAATCTCATACTAGGGGAAATAGGAGGCATTTCAGTTGAAGGTGCACTAGTGGGTGTGTTGTCATCAACATTAGTGGGTGTATCATTTAGATCATCGTCTAAATTAAAGTCTTCTTGAGTTCCAGAAAATAGCTCCTCGTCTAAATCTAATGGTATTGTAGGAAAATGTTGAGTATCAACAAAATCATCATGTGTAGGAATAAGATGACTAGAAGAAGTACCCTTGCCCTGGTTGCCGCCCCTACTAGAAGAAGCACCCTTACCCTTAAACATACCTCTTAATCATTTCATTTTAATTATGATAATAAATAATTAAAGATAATAAAATTAATTGCGCTAAATAAAATAAATAGACAATAATAATTTAATGAAGGAACGAATGTACAAGCACGGCGTAATGTCGGCGTGTGTCGAGAGGTTGAAAATTGAAATTTTGCTCGATGAAAGATCATCAAGCTAGTTGCCAACTTCACTCCCAATTCCCAAATGAATAAATAAAATTGAATATTTAGTAAACAATGTAGAGAGAGATATTAGAGAGATTGTAGGAAGATTTTGTGAGAAAGATGAAGAGAAAATGAGTTATTTATAGTTGGAAAATTGGGTTAAAGTGTAAATATAATAACTTATGGGTAAAAAATAAATATTAGGGGGGGGGGGGGTGGGGGGAGGGGGGAGGCCAAAAATGGTCGTTGCCCAACAGCCAAAATCTAAAATGGTCCTTGGTGCAACGGCTATATTTGCAAAGGAAGGCTTTCGGGCGGGATCGGGGGCGGGCTCGGGTTTGGCGGGCCTGGGGCGGGATCGGGGGCGGGCTCGGGTTTGGCGGGCCTGGGGCGGGCTCGGGACTGGCCGGATCGGGGGCGGGCTCGGGTTTGGCAGGCCTGGGGCGGGCTCGGGACAGGCGGGACGAGACATTGTCCAGTCCCGAGTTCGAGTCCCGCTACCGTTTTTTTTTTACTCGGGGTCGGGGCGGGACCGGGGCGGGCTCGGGACAGGGTCGGGCCGTCCCGACCCACTAGCCAGCCTTAGTTTGAACGGGCGATCAAAAATATTCAATGTGATGAGGGAGTTTTATAATAGGAATTTTTGGGATTTTTGCAACTCTCATGGTTTAAACTTTCGCCTTTCATGTCCCCACACATCCTCACAAAATGGAAAGGCGAAATGAAAAATACGAACCATAAATAATATTGTTCGAACATCCCTTGCACATGCATCATTACCCTTCTCATTTTGGCACCATGCACTATAAATGGCCACATACTTATTGAAATACTTCCCCACAAGAACTTGTCCTATCAAGCTCCACTAAAAATCCTCTACCTACGGGACCCCTCTTACTCTCATTTATGGGTATTCGGGTGCTTATGCTATCCTCTTTTTCCATCCACTACAATCACCAAACTTCAACCCCGGTCTACTCCTTGTGTTTTCTTGGGATATCCTTCTAATCACCGAGGTTACAAATGTTACGACCTTTCTTCCAATAAAATAATTATAAGTCGTCACGTAATTTTTATGAATCAAATTTCCCATTTACCAAAATGCACAAGTCCGAACCTCATACCTATGATTTTCTTGATGATAGCTTGCCCCCCCCCCCCGTATTTAACCCAAATTTTTTTGTCCCCTGAGCCCACTATTTCAGCTGATCCTATTAGTTTGGGCCAACTGGGCCCCAAAATAATGGCCCAACCGCGGGAAAATTCTATCCAGCAAACTGGGCCTTCAGTTTCCAGGCCCAACTCCCCGTCCACTAGCACTGTTTTATTACCACTGCTTGGCAGTGGCTTGGGCGAGACCCGATTCCGTGCAAACTGTCAGGCGGTGCAACCCCAACGGCCCAAAATACTATCTAATGACCCATTACCCGAAGCCAACATGGTATTGTCAAACCCAACACCAAATATAGATTACACACCCAAGTCTCAAAATCACCATTACCTCGTAATCCAGTGTCTGCTCTTCATAACCCGAATTGGAAAATGGCTATGGATGATGAATTTAATACTCTTATTAAAAATAGGACGTGGGAATTGGTACCTCATCCTTCTAATGCTAATATAATTCAGTCTATGTGGATTTCCAAACCCAACACCGAATATAGAATGCCTATGTATCCCGCCAGGGGAAGTCAGGCCCGTTCGTAGTTCATTTTACATAAAATAATCCCTTCCCCCACCGATTTCTACTTATCCAAAAATCCCAAGACTAGGCCCAATAAGGGCTTCCTGCGTATCCCTCCTTGCGACATCATGTCTAGCACAATTCTTTTACAAAAAAAAAGGGAGGGATAACATTTGATTCAGTGGGGGTGCCTAGATCTACCCAAAATATGGCTTTCTTTGAAGCCATGGATGGTTGTCACCCTTACAACTGCATGTTTTGGCCCTTGGCCTACATTAATTCATGACGAGAAGAGAGAACTACCCAGATCTCTCATTTCCTGATGAGGTGCTCCAACTCGAACTTGAATGCCTCGCATTCCTCAATGTTATGACCCAGAGTGGTAGAGTCAACCCTTCCCTCCGCTAGCTCTGGAAGATAAAGGTTTCCATGTTGTCCTAATGGGACGGATCTTCTCAACATCGACCAATTTCTTGAAGATCTCGGTGTAGGAGTCTTCAAAAATGGTGAAGTAATACCTCCATAGATGGATTTTGGCATCAATGCCTCTCATACCAGTAACAGGGTCATGTATCAACGTGGAATAGGGACCCTAGATGTGACGGATAGCCCCACTGTGAATCTGTTGTACTATTTTCCTTCTGAGGGGCACACACTCATCAGCGGTGTGTCCTGGCTTGTTCATATGAAACATACACCTCTTGTGCATGTATGCTGGAGCGCATGAGGGTAGTATCACATCGTTGGGGTGTGCAGTTGCCATTGCTCTCATTATCTCATAAACCTCTGAACTTCACACGGGCATTGGCGTTACCCGGTAAGGACAAGTGTAGGCCTTAAGAGCAACAACCCACCAGGTCAGAGTAGGAATCTGACTCGGCGTTAGGGGATCTTCATCGCTCTCAAGAGAGGCAGTAGATGCAGCGGTGGTAGCGTCTCTAAGTCGTTGACTCTCAAATTCAACCTTCAGTGTTCCAGATATCCCTGGACTTTCTGATAGGGGTACATAGTTTTCTATCATTCCTCTTGCTTCTTTCGAGAGATTCATTAGGTGATCGACTTCTTTCAACTTTGCCCGTACCAGGGCGATCCTTTCATCAATCTCGGTGATCTTTATCCTGAGTGAGGCTTCACTCTCTTCTCCGTTGATGGTGCTGATAGCGGGCAGGTTGGCGCTCAAACTATGTCGGGCATCCATCTTAGCAAAGTCAATCTTTCTGGGAGATGTAAATGGATTCGACAAGGAGGGTTCATTTTTGGGGAGTGGAGTTTTGGTAGTTTAAGGAACGTTCTTGTGATTTTATTTTCGGGGTGATTCTCGGAACATCGAATCAATTATATTCAATAAAAATGCGTGAAATAAGCACATAAGCAGATATTTGTATATAATCAAGCAATTACAGTATTAAAACGCATCTATGAGCCTTGTTAAACCAAGACCATTTCTAGCATTTGAACATGAATTGCGCCAATTTGTTAAGTCGAACCATGCTCCTCATAATCATTGCATTAATAATAATAATCTCCCTGAAGGGTTACATCATAAATAAAAGCATAATGAAAGTCAAAAGAACTGTCCTCCGGTGGCCGATGATGACTCCCCGTCTGTCTGGGCCTTCTTGGCCTATCGAAGCGCAATTTGAATCTGCTGATGTCTCCATCATCAAAGCATCCACCACATACCCCTTCTCCTAAAAGGTCATCAAATGTGTAACATTCATAACCCTCTTTACATGATCCCACAGGTCCCCTAAACACCAATGTGCAAACCCCAACTCTTCTTTTAAGATCATTATGGTCTTTCTTCCAGCCTCTATCTTTTCCAAGTACCTAGCATCCCCATCGTTGGCTTTCCTCTAAATATGTCTGACTTTGATCTTGGCTTTAGACTCTCTGTCACTGACACACTGATACTGGTTGATCCCTGACAAATCAACTCTCAACAAATATGCTTTCAACCATTCCTTGTAATCCTCATTACAGTCTTCAGCAATTTCTCCTATCTCATATATGAGATGAATTTTCCATTCTCGGATGTATTCTCCAACATTTCGGATCTTGTCTTTCTCATATCGATCACACAATCGCATATGCCTCCGACTTGAAGCACCTCTTGCCTTCTCCCAAATTATCTCAAAACTCGTGCTGGTGCATAAGGGCGAACCCCTCGGATACCCATAAGTGGCAAGAATGGGCACTTTCTGTCTCAGAATACAACCCATGTTGAAATAAAGTCGGCGAACCTCTACTGTATATCCTTTTCTTTGAGACTTGCAAAGAAGAGGGACTACTCTCTTTTGGTCTGATTAGCAAAATCTGGTAAATGATTTTTGAGGTCATCTTTTCTGCTATTGGTAGGCAAGACTGGGGCTCCTACGACTTTTCAAAGATGTTTAAGGATCCACCATTGTAGAAACAAGTTGCACCCCTGAAAGTACTTAAGTTGGTTTTTGTATCTACCCAAGGCTCGGTATGTATCAGCGAGGATGACTAGGACTATGTCAAAATATTTTATTTCTCCGCTATTGGTTATGCCGTAAAAAATGGAATGGGCGATTGAGATGACTCGGGTATTTATGAAAAGGTAGGGAATTTTGAGGAAATACCATAGTACCCAATAAACAGATTGCAAATGCTAAGGGTCAAGTAGCATCTCAGTCTTTGAAAGTGTGGAATTCTAGAGAATGACTTATAAACCCTTCTTTCTTCCTTAAATATTGGTACAAATCTCAAAAGGCCATTGTTTCCCCGGAGATCCAAGAGGCTTGAACTAAGGATAGAATTTTCATGCTTTTGGATATGGTAGGTTTGTTTGGAACTAAGAGGTTATGATCAGTCTTCTTTCTCCTTCTTAGACATGTTCCATTACTGTCTATGCAGTCCCGGATCTCTTCCACGGTCGGGGTCATCTCTATAATCCCGAATCTAAATACCATCATATCGTTATCCCAATATTCGGTTAAGACCTTGATAAGTGCTTTACAACTCATTATACTCATAAGGGAGGGTAAATGACCTAGGCAGCACATAATCTCTCGATGGTGTTTGTCATATAAGTCGAACCACTACATTCTCAATATTTCCGGCACTTTCAGGTCTATGTTAAAGTGAAAGTTGGTAGACATCTACACAGATAGCTCACAGTTAGGCCCTGCCTCTTGAATAATAGTTTGACCCATATGGCGCAAAATATGTTCGCACATAGCACATGGTTGGATGAACGCATCCTCGGGTCAAAGACAATGCGGATATGGAAGGTAATCTTCTAATGGGCTTCGAACATGTCTCAAATGTTCAAAGCCCTTCCTAGGTCAATATGCGCTAATTTAATAGGATTTGGCTTAGCTCTAACCTAGGTTGACTAGAGTGGGCTTAATCAAATGACTTAGGTACCTGGGTGGACTGCCCGAGGTGAACCGTTGTTGACTATTGGATGACAACGAACCAATTAAATCTTCAACGGGTTTCAAAGAATTAATTTTGATGTTTTACTGGAGGACGATTGTGAATCCGCATAATCGTCTTTGTGCATTGATGCAAGTGTGTGTGATTTTCCATTTGACAGAAGATTATATGCATGAATGACAATAATATTTCTAATAAAGTACACACATAAACAATTAAAGGATAATTAATCCCCAACAGAGTTGAAATCTGTTACGGTTCACTTTTACGCAGATGCATACAAGCTACTGGATAACTTGTGGACTCTTGGAATTTATTTATATTTAGATTCGCCACCTAATTTATAAAAAATACTAGGAAAACTATATTCTTTTAAGGTTTTTCAAAATAAAAGAAAAACCCTAAATTAAACTAGAGTTCGGGTAAGTGTTCAAATGATCCCCGGGGAAGGTGTTAGGCTCCCGGTATTTAGGATCCGTAAGATACGGTTGACCTCGGGTCTTATATAATAGAAAATTGCTTTTATTGCTAAATGTGTTTATAAATATTGCAAATATTGTCATTTCAAATCATTTTCCGTCAAAATTAACAATTCACACAACACTTTTAAAATAAAAGTGCAAAATTTCTTTTCTTTGCAAAATCTTTTCTTTTTCATATAGAGGCAAAATGTTTATTTCTTTCAAAATATTTAAATAGGAAGTCCAAAAGTATATCCTTTATTTTTTAAAAAAAAAAGGTCAACCGCTAATTGTTGTTCCCTTTAACCCTAAACTATAGTTAATAAAGGAATTTCAAATCATTAAAAGGTAGCTAAACTTGTGTTTAAAAAACATTTATTATTCAAGACTTGTCATTTTATGAATTTAAACCAATTTCAAATTTCAAAAAAAAAACATCTTGTAAACCTGATTTAAAGAGACTTGAATTTCCTTTCAAAAGCAAGTGTGATGGAATAACTGAAATATTACACCTTTTATTATTAAGGAAAAAGAAAGATAAGCCCAAATCAAACCCCAGCCCAGTTCTTGTTATTTAAAACATATACAGAAGATATACTAAATATATGTGGTATACCTGAAGATATACAATGTATAAAGGGCAGGTGCACTAAGCTCCCGCTATGCGTGGGGTCCGGGGAAGGGCCGGACTACAAGGGTCTGTTGTACCCAGCCTTACCTTGCATTTCTGCCAGAGGCTGTTTCCACGGCTTGAACCTAGCCTTACAATGTATATAACCTGAATATATGCCTAATGTACATTAGGCCTATATACCTTATATACCTTTGAGGTATACCGTCCTAAATCCAACAGATTTAGCAAGAAATAGATCATTATGGACAAACTCACACAATAAAAAACATGGGGGTATCACACATGGTCTGGACATGACTACAGTAGTCTAAACATATACAATGAATCATGCTTGGATTTCACAAGGGAGACGGAAGCGCAAACACTTTAACATCAATCAAATAGATGACAGTATACTAAGAAATTACATCAAGTATCTAGACCTAAACTTCGAATAGGAACATACAAACTGGATAAATCAATATGGTGAAAATGCAAAGACATATACCATGACTGACTAAATACGTCAGAAAGGCCATTACAGAGAGGTAACCAAACTAGCAATCATTTCAAAAGCAGATTCAAGAGGGAATGAAGGTTTAATCAGAGCATCTTGGCTTGTACAAAATTAACTAGTAAGATTGCTAGGATAACATGAGAGCTTTTGGATATGCTAATTTTTAAGGTTCACTTTTACGCGGGTGAAGGCATAAAAGCTACTATGAACTTGGATGGTGCTCTAAGTCAGATAATAGTTTTAGAGTCGCTACCTAATTTATAGGTAAATTAAAAAAAATCAGTGTGAAGGAGTTTATTCAAAAGTTTGAAAAATTCTATCTAAATCAAAGTCAAGGTAAGATTCTAGTAATCCCCCGGGGAAGGTGTTACCACCCCGGTATTAAGAATTTATAATACGGTTGACCTACGGGTTCTATAGCATGCTTTAAAATGATACAAATTACTTTAGTCTTCAAAAATACGCAAAATACTTGCCATTTGATTCATTCGAAACTTAAAAGTTTTATTTTGAAAACATAGAGTTAGGCTTCGGCCAAACTAGTATGCACATGGGTAGTTTAGTTAATTTCGTTTTCGGACTAAGAACACCCAAATGCGAATTTGAGTAGAACTTCACATTTATTCCAGCTATGTTGACTAATTCACACTTGCATATTTTGTAATCCTTTATAAGTTTTGAAAATGATATAACTCATTTAAAATAACAAAGTTTGATTTTGTAAAGAAGTATGAAATGTTTTGCTTTAGTTTCAATTTTTTGCATGGTATATCTCCCAAATCAAACCATATTCTAACTCGTCCAAAATCTATAAACAAAACTCAAGTCCAAGATAGTTTTTGAAGTTAAAAAGTATCTGATTTGGGCTTAGCCCGTAATTTAATTTCAAAAGCATTAGCTCCGGCCCAAACTTAAGGTTAGCAGCCTATTACTCTTAATCACTCAGGACCATTCACGTACTTCAAATGTCAGATAATTCTTTATAGCCCAATTTATCCTTTGAAAGCCCAAATTTAACATGTTTTCAAAATCAGAAAATCAATCTCAATTTGGTTCCTCAAAGCCGGTTTTCTGGTTTTCCCAGTTTTTATGTCCAGAAATCAGTTCCTTTGCCTCTAAAATTGATGCCCAAAACAGTCTCTTTTGTTCAATTTTTTCAGATTTAAAACAAGTTTGAAATTCACTTCTTGGCAATCTAAACTAAACGATTTAATATCGGTCGCCAATCCTAAGTTATCACCATAAATGAAAGGTTCCAATAGCGAAAGCATGCGTTGTTACAACAAAATGATATGAACCGAAAAGGAAGGTTTAGGCTGGTGGGCCTACCGAAGAACACCAGTTAGCTATTTTCACTCATAGTTGGGCCATCAATGTAAATATTAGCTTCCCTTTCTCATTAGACTCGATCATAATTCATTTGATTGGGAATGCACTCGAACTCGTCTAAATGAAATGATGGGCCCATCTCGTGGTAATGCAGCAGAAACAAACAAAGGAAAAACAAAACCCCAAGTTAGAGAGTATTTTGGACTTATCATTCAGTTGATTCAGGAAATAAACAAATAAATAGCCCATTACAAGTAAAATTTAAATCAAGTATTGAGGCCAACCCAAAGTTAAAACAATAGTGATGACAAGATGAAGGGATAGACAGTTGGCTCAGCCCAGAAATACATGTCTCACAGGCAGCAGAAGAATAAACTAAGAAAACACAACCTATGGACCTAGCCCAACATTTTTCAGCCATGCCAAGAAGGCAATGGTCACATAAATGGGCTTGGCCCAATAGACATGCATGTTATGGCAAGATATGAGTGATATACTAAATATACACGATTATACACCTAATATATCTAAGCATACTCGTACAAAAACAATACATAAGATGCATATCAGTCACCCACAATTTAGTCATGGCAGAGATAATATTCAAGTTGTCCTAATGATCCTATTGTCAGTTTTCTAACTGATCACAGCTTCAGATTTCACATGATTCATTAAGTAACATGAAGAAGATGATAGCCTATTCTAATCCTAATAAATCAACTTTAAACAGACATCATCCATAGCCAACAAGTGAAACCCATAAATCAAACAAACAGAGACATGAGATTGAGCTTCCAGGATTCATTTAAGATAGGTTCATGCTACCATTTTATGATTTGATTTTTACACTAGTGGTGACACAAATATATTTGTTTAGGATAAACAAGATTCAAATTAAACTTATACTAGGAATAGCAAACACATATATACATCATGCTAGCTCACCCAACAACTTGACTAAACAAACAGAAAGTTGAAGAAAGAAACGGAACACCTAACTATAGAACTACTCAGGCATTCATTTCCTCCACCAATGACTTAGACACATGTTATATACAACAGAAACTCAACTAATCCTATGTGGTCTACCAGATTCACATAAAGGTAAGGAGAATGGGCATGCTGCAGTAATAGACATGGGGGGAGACATGGAAGTGCACGTTATTTAGAACTAGCATAGTCAAAGTAAACTTGGTGTAAATAGACCATAGACAAATCAAAGAGGAATTAAAGCATAGGGGAAGCTATCTCATTTGTGATAGGGACAAAAATCCTAAAGAAAAACAGGCAGTCAACAATTCTAATCATACTATCATTTCTCTCATTTCAGATTAACAAACTCATAACTTAGCTTGAACAAAACCCATAGATACCTAACATGACCCTATAAAGTTTCAGATTATCCACAAACCTTCTGAACAAATATTGGCATGATGTTTCAGGTTGCAAGTATTACTTAAACAGCCATTGAACTAAGTGAGCAGGCTTGCAAGTTAACACTTCTGGCACAACTTAGCAATGGGCCAGACATGATATTTAACATGGTCCCTTGACATAAGTAGATTTCATTTTGAACTTCTACGAGGAGCCTAATGTTCATTAACATTAACTAGAGTGCAAAATAGATCACATGAGCTCATTCATTAGCATAGCTCAATTTTAAATTAATAATATTAGGTATTAAAAACCTATATTGGCTATGTATGCTAGTTAAACTATCACAACATCTCCAGTTAACATGTATCAACTTAGGTTAGTTTTTATCCAATGAAGCAACTTTTAAACTACCGCATTAAGCATGAACAAACCACATATTAGCTGAATATGTCTCTCATACATATACTAAGCATATTGGCTCAAGTTTCATGATTAAACCTAATTAACTTAACATTTTTGGACATTATACTACCTTAATCCATCTATATTTAGCTAAACAAACTCAAGATGAACACATTAATCAACTTAACATCATCTAAGCAGCTCACACATAAGAAACAACTCTTATAATTAAGAAGATTGAGTATTAAATCAACTAAAGCAGTCTACATATGATTAAACAAATTCCCAGACTAACATGATGAACATTTTTTTCTATCTAATCATACTTATAGTATAAAAATAAATGCCAAAAGTGGCCTAATGTCGCCTAAAACACACTAATAATTGTAATAATTAACACATTGTTTCCAACTAACTAAACATGATAACCATTAGCCTAATGAACACAACATCAATTAATCCTACTTAAACATGCCTAAATGACTAAGTAACACATAATACACATTATAAAACACAATTTAAACAGGAAAATTAAAAAGGATTCGAATTACCTTGTGTGAAGGCAACCGAAAGGTCGAAGTTTGAGCTTGTTCTTCACTCCGATGACCTCAAGCTCACAATCACACAATAACAAATGGTTTTTAGTAGTAGGAAGACTAATCAAGCTAATTCTGGGTTTCCCAAAATGGTTTGGATCCCAACTTAAGCAAAATTAATCAATTTAAACTCGATTAGGCTTTCAATCAATGTGAATGCATTGAAATCAAATTTTTTGGACCATTGAAATAAAGGATAAGGGTCTGTATTTATAGGGGAGATCGAAACCCTAACAGAAGCCATAAGATCGATGTAGGAGAACCAAATAGGGGAAAACCTCCCTCCAAATCGTTCTCAGCCAATAGAAAACCCGAATTTGAAATCAAATCGGACAAAGGGTAATAAATGTTGGCAGCAAAAGCATAGTACAAAGGAGGGGCGACCTCACCTTGGGGGTGGTGTTGAGGTGACGTTTGTGCGATGTGGCAAGAGAAATTAATGCTCTTGCCATCTTCAACCATACAATTCTGCAAAAGAAGGCGTACAAGCTTGACCTTGCCAAAAATGGCAATGGCGCCGTAAAGGAGAGATGGGAACCTTTATTGTTCCTCATCGTTTTAGAGTGCTTGGGGGCTTTTTCCCCTCTTTCTTTACAACTAGGACGTGGGTTGGGCAGAGTCCTTGGCCTTTGGCCTTGAACTCAGTCATTTTAAATTAAAACAAACAAACAGCCCATGATTTTTTACGGATTACAATTACTCAGTGTCCATATTTTGCAAATGTGTCCGTATTTAAAATTAATAAATAGCCGGAAAAAATCAATTATAACCTAATTAAATTGAAAGCTTCTGTTTAATCCCAAATTCGACCCTAATTGGAAATTAGGATGATGCAAGTAAAGAGGGGTGTAAGTGGATAAGTGGGTCAGGGCTTGGTTATAAATGGATCGACCCGAATTTAGGACACAAAGTGGGATTCTCGGGTGGGATATTTCTGCCAAGCAGTGTGGTGTTGGTGGCTATTTTGGCTAGTTTTAGGGAGAGTTGGGTTGAGGAATTTTGTGGGGGTGTCACAGGTGTATTGAGGGTGATGTTGATGGTCGGACTTGGTGGTTAAGTAGTGGCAGGGTGATGGAAATAGACCGAACCAGTGAGGTCTCGGTAAGGGTATTTGAGTGGACTATTTGTGATTGTCGGTTTTGGATGGAGAGATGTGTGTGGCTTCGGGTCTTAGTCTTTGTTGTGGGTGTTTGTGAGGCATTGTAGGAGGTGAGGATGATCAGTATATAGTGGGTTGGCGACAGATTTCACACGAGTTACGAGTTGCAATCTCGGGTGAATGATGATTGAATTGGTTAAGTGTTGGTTAGGTCGATATGTTTTAAGTGAGGTACGGTCGATATAACAAGGATAAAGACACGGGGTTTTTAATGCTAGAGTCGATACCAAGTAGAGGGTGGCCAATTGTACAAGGTCTTGATCGAGGTTGCTAAGTACAAGCCCGAATTCAAACCAAGTGAGGGTAGCCGGTAACCTTAAGAGAGACCATAGGCTTGGGTTTGGTTGGATCACACAAGTTCAACGTCCACTCGCACCAAAGGGGTTCCTTAAGCTTGGGCTTAGTTAGGTCACACAAGTCCTAACCAAACATACAGCGAAGGGACCTTAGCTTGGGTTTAACTAGGTCACACAAGTCCTAGCTTCAACTTACACTAAGGGGTTGGCTCACACAAGAACCAAAGGCCCACACAATAACCAAATTGCGAAGAAATGACATGTTACGATCCTCAATAGGACAAAACCCATTAAGGATTCTCAGAATCGCAAGAAGAGAGAGAGATGAAGGGTTTACCTCTTGCTTGGCTGAGTTGCGATGGGGGATCTTACCCAAAATTGCGAAGCAAGGACATGTTATGATCCACCTCATCTGAAAATATACGGTTTCTGGCTACTGTGACGTCTTAGAGATAGAAGAGGAGCAAGGGACGACGACTACGGTTTTATCCCTTGGCCGCTTTGCCCAAATGAGACCCACGAAAGGGTCTTTTGTCCCTTTAAACTCCATCTAGGCCGGGTCTGGTCCATTATTTGGACTGGGCCAGACCGAAGTTGAAAGAGGAATAGCCCAATTTTGGAAAAATAGAAGAGCTAAGGCAATTTCGGGATAATTTTGCAAATGTAGCCACATGATTAATTCAAAATGTGGCCAATTTGGCTTGATTTTAAAAACAATGATCAAATGTAAAATCAATTAGGCTAAAATTAAAACTAAAAAATAGTAATTAGGACTAGAACCATAAAGATGTAAAGATATTAAATGAAATTGAGACGTATTTTGACACTATTTAATTAAACTCAATTTCCATAATTTTGTGGAGTAAAATATCAATGAATTTATAATAGTTAATTTAGATAACTAATTGGATAATTGTCTTCTTTAAATTATGAAAATTGATAAACATCTCTAAAAATATATAACATATGTGAGTGATATATCATAATATATTTGATGATATTTTTCCAAATAAATTGGCAAAATATCATTGGGATAATTTTGTAATTATCATTTTCGCTTTGTAAAAATACATATTTTACTCCATTCATGACTCAGAAACTTTGAATAATTAAATAAAATATTGGAGTGAAAAAATTAAGTGTCAACAACTGCTAGTTACACAATTAATCCAAAGAGAATGAGCCATACATTAATGTATCCGCAAAAGTTATTTGTGGTTGCCTTATGTGCTCTTAAGTGAACATCTCTGGATAATCTAATCACGAAGCTCTAGATTCTAGTAGCACCACCTCAATCATGATTAAAAAATATGCATTCATTTGTAAATCTTCAAATGAATAATTCTAATGACAGAAACACAATATAACCAAACATTTCATATAATTTTATTGTATATCAACACACATGTTTTAACAATATATATGTGATTTTAAAAAATACTAATTGATACGGGTTGCACGTATAACACACGAGATGCACATATGATGCACGCAAACAATCAGAAATACATGTTCTATTCTGACATTGTTACACCTTTTTGCATCGTACAGTAGCAGCAGACATATAGAGTATGTTCTTTTCTACTTTTGGACTAGCCTAGCACCATTAAAGAAGAATATGAAAAGGCTGGTGCTCGCGGAGAGTTGGCAAATCCATCAAGGTGTTTTGGTAGGAGATCAACTACAAAATCAGAAAAGACAAATTTGTTAGTAGTGAAAAGATTGTCTCAGAACATGCAAAATTTTATTTCCATTCCAAATATACAAAGTAGGTTAACTAGACAAGTTACCAACCTGGAGAATGGATCAAACTTATGGATTGGAGGACTGAGTTCGTTCCCTACACTGCTTCTGCATTGCTATGTTTAGGAAGAAATCTCTTCCAAAACTAGTGCTGCTTCCACATCTCTTCCGCCACTAGCTACCAATCCATTTTTTGTGCCTTGGGTAAACGTTTGCACATTACGATGCCCATGCACAGAGCTACAAGTGAAGAATGTGAACATCCAAGCTCGGAAAGCACAAAGAAGGACCAAAACTACCGGGTTCATGACAACAACGTGAGCAAAGATATGCTTATCTCCAAAATGAATAAGATGCCTCAGTCCAACTACAAGGTCCAGAGAACAACAAGTGACATCCTATGAGGGGGACAACTAATAATATGCCAATATGGGCATGTGTTTGGGCTTAGATGAAAGATAATATCTCTCGCAGCAAGGAAGAGACCCAACATGAAAACTTAGAAATATTGGAGAAAGTTATATAAGTTATTTCAGTTAATAAAATTGAAAACTCTTAAGGAAAATTTGACCAATACATGTGCCAGAAGAATACCTAAACATGCAGATATTAAATTCCTTCACCAACCTAAGAAGTTGTAGCTGAAATAAGTAAGGAAGGCGAATCCAGCTCGAACAACCCCGCTAATGAATGGACCAATAAATGAAGCCTCATATGTATAGCCAATTAATTGAAGAAAAAAGGCCCAAAGAATAGGATTTGGTCTAAACCCAATACTTTCTAGGAGATTTAGGAGACTATGTTGACCTTAAAAGTGGTGTAGATAACTTATTCTATTTCCTCTGGCTTTATTTTCCTTCATGCCCGTCAACAATTGCAGCTCTGATCCTGCTCCATTTCTTCTCATCCTCTTAAGGGCCAATTTTTCCTCCTCAATTCGCCCTTCTCAATTTGAAATACTAGGGTCTCACTGATAAAGAAAGATAAAATGAGAATTACGAAAGCAAAGAGGCCACTGATGGTGAATGACCAGCGCCATCGATAATGATAATTGTGAAACGTCGCCATGTTAACACCTTTTGTCACGGTGTTTCCCATGCCATCATCAAGATAAAAGCAAGTGATATCCAGTTTTGTGCATTTACTACGTTGATCTCACGACATATTATGGGAATCACCTTATTTAGGCATGCCACGCTACATCCAATGGGTACTAGGCCAATTGATGCCACAACATCATTCAGAAATAAGTACTCAAGGATACTTCCAACTAGGTGATGTATTGATCTAAGAACAAGTACTTGTTTCTGGCCCCAAGACTGGATAAGTCCATGGGTGGCCCACATAGAAGGTATAGTTGTTATGTGCACAATTAATCCAAAGAGGATGAGCCATACATTGATGTACCCGCAAATGGTATTTGTGATTGCCTTCTGTGCTCTAAGTAAACTTCGCTGGAAAATCTAATCACGAAGCTCTCGATTCCAGCAGCACCACTTCAATCATAAGTAAAAAAATATGTAAGTGTTTAATAAACCTTCAAATGAATAATGCTAATGACAAAAACGCAATACAACCAAATATTTTATATAATTTTGTTGTATATCTCACACACATGTTTTAACAATACATATGTGATTTGAAAATTTACTAATTGACACGGAATACACGTATAATGCATGACATTCACGTATGACCCACGCAAATAATCAGAAATACATGTTCTAATCTGAAATTGTTACATTTTTTTGCATCGTACAGTAGCAGCAGACATACAGGTAAACATTTGCACATTACGACGCCCTATGCACATAGCTACAAGAGCAGAGAATGTGAACGTCCAAGCTCGAAAAGCACAAATGAGCACTAAAACTACTGAGTTCATGGTCATTCTCATCTTCAAAGATTCATATCATTCTCTGATTTCATATGAATATGATGCCTCAGTCCAACCACAAGGTCCAGAAACCAAAAAGTGGTATCCTATGAGGGGGCAGTTAATATTATGCCAATATGGGCATGTTTTGGGCTAAGATGAAAGATAAGATCTCCCGCAACAAGGAAGAGACCAAACACAGAAACCTAAAATTATTGGAGAAAGCTATATAAGCTATTTCAGTTAATAAAATTGAAAATTATTTAAGAAAAAATTTATCAAGAAATAAATGAATACTACATGTGCCAGAAACATGCCTAAACATGCACAGACTAAAGTCCTTCGTCGGCCGAAGAAGATGTAGCTGAAATAAGTAAGGGAGGCGAATTCAGCTAGAACAACCCCGCCACTGAATGGACCAATAAACGAGGCCTCATATGTATAGCCAATTGATTGATGAAAAAAGGCCCAAATATTTGGTCTAAACCCGATACTTTCTGGGAGATTTGAGCAACTATGTTCACCACTAAAAGTGGTGTAGATAACTTCTTCAGTTTCTTTGAGCCTTTATATTCCTTTATGCCCATCAACAATTGCAACTCTGATTCTGCTGCATTTTTTCTCAACCTCTTGAGGGCAAAGAACGATAAAATGAGAATTATGAAAGAAAAAAGGTCAATGAAGGAGAATGACCAGCAACATCCATAACGCTAATTGAGAGACAGAGCCACATTAACACCTTTTGTCACGGTGTTTCCCCATGCCATCATCAAGCTAAAAGCAAGTGATATCCAATTTTGTGCATTTTTTACGTTAATCTCACGACATATTATGGGAATCACCTTATGTAGGAAAGTCATGCTACACCCAATGGGTGCTAGGCCGATTGATACCACAACATCATTTAGAAACAACTACACAAGGATACTTCCAACTAGGTGACGTATTAATCCAATAACAAGTACTTATTTTCGGCCCCAAGACTGGATAAGTCCATGGGCGGCCCATACAGAAGGTATAGCTTCTAGTTACACAATTAATCCAAAGAGGATGAGTCATTCATTGATGTACCCGTAAAACCTATTTGTGGTTGCCTTCTGTGGTCTTAAGTGAACTTCTCTGGAGAATCTAATAACGAAGCTCTCGATTCCAGTAGCACCACCTCAATCATAATTAAAAAATATGTAAGCGTTTAGTAAATCTTGAAATGAATAATGCTAATGATAGAAACACAATACAACCAAATATTTCAAATCACCAAATACCCCCCCTAACGTATGACCGGATCACCAACTACACATTTTATCTTTACATGGGTCTTATTACCTCCTGGACTACTTTAAAATGGAATTATATATCCCCTAAGTGTTAGATGTGGCATAGAGAGTGTATTTCACTCTCTCAAGTAGAGTGAGCAACAACAAAAGTATTACAAGTTCTTTTTTTATTGAATATAATAATTTACTACATTTTTCTTTTTATTTTCTCTCTTATCCTACCTCTGTGCTATACCTCCTCAACCACTAGCATTGTCGGAGCGTCAATGGCTGTCCGATATAAAAATTATTGTATATGTAAAGCACGTACGAGAATAGTAAATAACTATTACATTGATCGAAAAGATAAACAACAAAGATTACAACAATAAGTTGTCAATCTCTTGATCTTGAATTGGAACTCCAAATCTGGATCTTGTATTCAGAAATACAGGAACATGAACTGCTACACTTGTGGCTTGTAGATCCGCTGAGAATCCGAACGGTTAGAGTCTTTTGAGATTCTAGTTCACATCTGAAACACTTAGCAACCAATTAGATAATCACAACACCACCGGCTGAGTCGAGAGATGGCTCTCTGTCTTTATGACAAGATTGTCCCCGTATATAAACTTTACGGAAGTGTGGACAATAGTCTCCCAAGATGAAACATCAAACTATCAAATGCGCAAAGCCTACACAAATGATCTCAGTGAAGAACACGAATAATGAAGATTGCTAAGAGAATGATTGCTTATCAGAAAAATTGATCTCTTTGTGGTGTTGTTAACTTGTAAGTATGTTCATATGTTTCCTCTATAGAATTGAGCCAAAGGCCTCAATTTATAGGTGTGCAAGATGGCCTTTCAAATGCCCCGTAATGGCATACAATTGTCATGTAATGAATGGAACTTAACCCCCAAGTAATGCAGCATGATAATGGTTCAAGTAATGGTCATTATTAGGTGGATTCAATGCCATTGAAACCACCTCAACAGCCAAATCTTTGGGATTCCGTCAAGTAGTCACTGCCAATTAAGCGCCGCGGCTCTGCCAAATTAGCACCGCAACGCTAATTCACCCAGAAACTCATGATGATCACTGCCAATCAGGCGTCGCGACACTGCAAGGGGGCGTCGCGGCCGGTCTGGGAGGCATCGCGGCCCTTTTCTGACCCGTACCATCTTACACTTCGCACAATCCTTCCTTTGTTTACCAACGTGGATCACTTGTTATTTAGTCAATAATCGTCCATCATTCTATGTCTCAAAAATTTCACTTACGTACCAATATCTCTTTCATTAACAAAATTTACGATACTTGACACTAAGATTGCACGTGTGTGAAAATGACATTTTCGATGTACCCCCAATTGTTCAAGTCATAAATAATGGGATAAACTTAATTCCACATTAGTAAATTTCCAACAATCCTCTCTTGAAAGAGATTTTGGCGAACACACAGTGCCTACTTTCAGCAATCTTATAGCGAAAAGATATTACATCAGGAGAGGTAACTTCCGCTTTGAACCTTCCCTAGTTGAATACCATCGGACTTACTTACTGCGCGGTGAACGTGATGTCTTGAACCGTCAGTGTTTAATGTAAGTCAAGACAACGGTACCAATACAATACCTCCCTTTTATTCATTTTTTCTTATTGTTCTGTCCGTTGTTGTCGTGGACACACTTGGATTCTTAAGTGCGTTCATTTGAGGCGGTCTGTCCTCGCACTTAAATAGGTGATCTCCTACAAAGTATACTGCTATACCCCACTTCACAAGTGTTAGAAATCATTAAAAGTTTCTCCAACCTTAACCTCAAACGTTTGAGGATCGTTAAAGGTTTAGAAGTTTAACATTTACCCACCATGCAGGTAGCACTTTAATGTCTATCACGGGAACGACTTTGGATTTATGTTTCTTTACAGAAATCATAATCCAAAGTGTTCTTGCTTCCACCGAAGCGCTCAACTGAACTTTTTGCAGCTTAGTTTTCCCATTGAACCAAATTCTTGGGATCTCCAGTCAGTATGGTTGGGTTACCACCGCAAAGGTTCGTATTGTTTGGGTTTTAAGTTCATTCCCCTAGACAAGCAAAACTCTTGATCTTTGGGTAGTCCCTTAGTTAAAGAGTCTGTTATATCCTTTGATTAGTAATCAAGGAAGTGACACCCGTAATGATCAATTGTCTTACGGTCTTATGTCTCCGATAGATTCGACAGATATGTCTAGATACCGTCATCCATGCCTTTCCTGAAGCCAAACGGCTAGCCACAATGTATAACTATCGAAGGCACGGGTTTCTCCCAATAAGGAACGTCCTTTGAGGAATCATGAAGTTACTCAACTTCTTTTCATGCTTTGTTTAAAGAGATAAACTCTGATTCCATCATGAATCGGCCGATGCAAGTTTGCTTAGAGGAATTTTCAAGACACACCATACACATCTACTTGTGAGTTTGGTGTTCTTCATATCTGATGTCCAGTTTGCATCACTGTGTTCTCGCAGAACCGCTGGACATCCAGAATAACATAATCCATAGATAAACGAATATTTTAGATATCGTCATATCCGACTTAACGCCTTTTATCGACATTTCCAGAATCACGAGTGAACCTTAGTTCAACTGATCTACTTTGTAGGCTGATACCAGGTCAGTTGTAGTGTGTACAATACATTGAACTACATGTGATCTGTGCATATCGCTCCTTGTATATGGGTGCACCATGATTCCAATCAGTTCTATGATTCATATCCATTGGTGGCTTCAACGAGACTATCAACTATCTCACAACTGAGTTTGGAGTTAGACCAGTCCGTTAGATGTCTTAGAAATCCTAATTCCTAAGATGTCATCTGTGATACCCATATCTTTCATATCGAGACTTTTGTTTCAATATGACTCAACTTTTAGATTGTTGGTTTTTTCAACTGTTGGCTTTCTAACTTCAGAGTCAATATTTCTGTTGTCAGATTCATTATTTATGTTTTATCTGAAACTTTCAGGACCAAAATGAAAGTTTAGGAAGAAGCCCAACAGTCCAACAAACCAACTAAGATCATCCCCTTCCAACTCTCCAATTAGGAAGGTTGTTTCAACATCCATGTCACGCAAGACTGCAATGGCCCTGGATGTTAAGTTATTCATAGGGGGCTCACATGTACAAGTAGCCGAGGCCTTAGTGTCAGTAGATCCATCTACTTTGTACTCACTTTTGAGTATCCACTTTCACAACCCAAAGTTTCTTTTCCCGGAGGAAGGTCAACCATTACACAAGTATGATTCTATATGATTGAATCTATTTCTTTCTTTGTAGCTTCTTTCCAAAGCAGCGCTTCTGGAGATGACAATTATTTGTTAATTGTCCATGGTTCATTCTCAACCATACAAACTAGAAGGCCTGGAACAAATCTTTGTCCCCTTTTTGTTCCGTCTCGGTTCAACATCTAGAATTCCTGAGTTCTGTAGATCTGGAACATTAAGTTCCGGATAGTCAGCAACTTTCGAGTCCTATAGATCAGGAACATCTGGTTCCGTATAAACAGGCACTCGCAGGTTCTTATTAACCTAGAGCAATTATTTCTTTTTCCTTCTCAAGGAAAGTTATCGTCAAAGAATTCAGCATTCTTTGATACCAAGAGGCGATAATCACTACTGTTATTTGCAGATCCAGTGGATATCAAGCCACCCCATCAAGCCACCCCATAACATAACATTTGTAGGTGGGATCCTTTTCATGTTTCACACGGAGGGTTATCATTATCATTATCATTATGCGTAGTTCTGTTGAGAATCGCATTAGCGGTAAGGATCTCCTTGCCCCCACATATTTTAGGCGTACGATTTTGCGCTTGGCTAACACCGTTAGACTGAGGTGAGTAATGAGCAGTCGTTTGATGAACGATGCTTCACATTCTCCCCTTCTATCACTACAAATATCCTCAATCCGTAGGCTTAGTTGATTTTCAACTTCTGCTTTGTAGCGCTTATCCGCTTCAACATCTTCATCTTTTCTTTTCAACAAACAAATTATGCAATATGTTGTACCGTCATCAATGAAGGTCACAAAGTACTTGTCTCCTCCCTCTATTTTGTATAAACTTCAAATCACCCATGAAGGTGTGACTAAGTTCTAGAGGAGCGGTGCTTCTTTCGCTATTCCTTTGACGGAACTTGTCTCCCTCTTCTATTTTGTACAAACTTCAATACACCCATGTAGGTGTGACCAAGTTCTAGAGGAGCGGTGCTTCTTTCGCTATTCCTTTGACGGAATGGAAAGGTGATTTTGCCTCTTCGCCTACCTCACATTCATTTTGAGGGTTTATGTTGACAGAAGGCAACAATCTCAACTTCGTTAGATTTTGAATGACTTTCTATTTAACGTGTCTTAATCTATAATGTCATAGATGTACGAATTACAAATATATCATTCATTTATCTACAGACATACTGTACCATTCTTAGTTATTATAGACATGTTGGACTAGTCTCAAACCAGCTTGACCAACAGCGTCCCTTAAACCAAGTTTGGGACATGTATCACCTCTTTTTAGAGTGATCCCATTCCCTGAAGTCCTATTGAGGACAACCTCTCCAACCCCTTCTACTTTAGAGGTGGCGTTGCTTCACATGAACAACCTCTTGCCCGTGGTTAGGGCGTAACCGGATCATATGTGATCTGGATACTCTGGCCCACTCCAGTTGTTTTGGCAGACTGGGTGTCCAATTTCTTTTCTATCTTTCTTTTGGCCTTCAGATCATTTAAGACCTGGAAACTCTGGCCCACCTCACTAGGTGTCCATTACTTTTCTGCCTTTTTTTTTGCCTTCAGATCATTTAAGACCTGGAAATTCTAGCCCACTCCAGTCGTCCGTAGGCTTTGTACGACTGAGTGTCCAATATCATCCTATCAAATGAAGGATCTTCTGTCAGATAGGTGACATGTTCAACGTCTTAAGATAAGTCATTATCTCTTAGTCTTCTTTTTTTGTGATTGGTGCCTAGGAAAATCCCTGGCGCTTACTTAAGAGTGGTAACAGTTTTCGCACAGTCAGTGGATCTCTCTCCTTCGTATGTGTGAACATACTTTACACACTTTTAATAATTACACCCAAAAGAATGAATCTTTTAAGTTTTGTTTACAATAGTCCAATCTTTAACCGGGAAGGAAAGAGATTCAATATCTAATTTTAGAGTGTAGGGAATTAAATTTTTAATGAAAACACTTTCATATTCCCAGCCTTGCTTTACACACTTTTATTCAGATATTAACTAAACACATTATAGATAGAGATAGATAATTGACTTAGACCTTTTGGATTCTAGCCCACTTCAGTCAGACTGAGTGTCTATATCCTCCTTACCATAATTCGAATCCTTTGTCTGGGACAGATATAGGTCTTTTGCTACATGATAGAACATCATCTTCAGTCTTCTCCTCTTGTCCCAGTTGACATCCTCAGCCTCTCGTGGGCGCTTGTTTCCACCACCATCGGGAGCGGTGACACCAACTCGTCCTTGATCTTTAACGGTACTAGCATGACTATCAGCAGTATCTTGAAGCTCATCATCAGATCCAAGGATCCCACCTTTGACGGAAACATATTTGTAACTGTCGTCAAAGAGAGAACCAAAACTAGGATCAGATTTGAAAGCACGGATGTTGACAGAGACAGTCTTTGAACTGTCAACAGAACTGTTTTCAAGAAGAAAATCACAGCCAGATTTAGGACCATATCTACTGACAAACATCTTTCGAGCACTAATACAATCTTGTCTTAAAATTATTGTATATGTAAAGCACGTACGGGAATATTAAATAACTATTATAGTGATCGAAAAGATAAACAACAATAAGTTGTCAATCTCTTGATCTTGAATTGGAACTCCAAATCTGAATCTTGTATTCAGAAATACATGAACATGAACTGCTACACTTGTAGCTTGTAGATCCGCTGAGAATCCAAACGGTTAGAGTCCTTTGAGATTCTAGTTCAAACCTGAAATAATTAGCAACCAATTAGATAATCACAACACCACCGGCTGAGTCGAGAGATGGCTCTCTGTCTTTAAGAAAAGATTTCCCCTGTGTATAGGCTTTACTGAAGTGTGGACAATAGTCTCCCAAGATGAAACAACAAACTATCAACTGTGCAAAGCCTATACAAATGATCCAGTGAATAACACGAATAATGAAGATTGCTAAGAGAATGATTGCTTATCAGAAAAACTGATCTCTTTGTGGTGTTGTTAACTTGTAAGTATGTTCATATGTTCCCTCTATAGAATTGAGCCAAATGCCTCAATTTATAGGTGTGCAAGATGACATTTCAAATGCCCCATAATGGCATTCAACTGCCATGTAATGGATGACATTTAACCCCCGAGTAATGCAACAACATAATGGTCCAAGTAATGACCATTATTATGTGGATTCAATGCCATTGAAACCACCTCAACAACCAAACCTTTGGGATTCCGTCGAGAAGTCACTGACAATGAAACGACGCGGCTCTGCCACTTTAGCGCCGCAGCGCTAATTCAACCAGAAACTCACGATGCTCACTGCTAATCAGGCGTCGCGGTGCTGCAAGGGGCACCGCGTCCGGTCCAGGAGGTTGTCGCGGCCCTTCTCAGCTCCGCGACCCTTTTTCGACCCATACCATCGTACACTTCGCACAATCCTTCATTCGTTTACCAACGTGGAACTTGTTATTTACCAATAACCGTCCATCATTCTATGTCTCAAACATTTTACTTTTGTATCAATATCTCTTTCATTTACAAAATTTACGATATTTGACACTAAGATTGCAAGTGTGTGAAAATGACATTTCCGACGTGCGGAACCCCAATTGTTCGAGTCATAAATAATGAGATAAACTTAATTCTACATTAGTAAATTTCTAACAAAAATTACCAGTGATTAACATGAACAATAATTCTCCAATAGACTTGTTTAGAAAACATCTAAAAAAAATTTAAAAGCATACCCATTTTATTTTGCCAAGCAATTGACTCAAATGGTGATGTGAGTTTGGGTGGTGGGGGGTGGAGGGGGGAATTTTTACTCTTCACAATCAATCCGAAAATAGGAGACGCAAAAATTTTTAGTACAAAGAAATTACGATCTCAAATTGTATGCACACTGATAAGCATTTAATCAAAGAGGAAAACGGAAGAAACATAGGCCCTTTTTTTGCGCAAAGACCACCAGCAAGCTTCACTAGCGGCAAATGGAAACAGATCCTTTGGGTTCTAAAATCCGTTAGATTGAACACAAGATCGACATGTCCGGTGGAAGATTCACTAGCTATACTAAAAGAACTCGGAAACAACAACTTCCAAAATGTCCGCCGGAAATTGAAACTGAGTTTCCGGCAAGCCATGGGACTTCTCTTGTTCTTTGTTTTGGGATGGTGAGAAAAAGAGGAACATGGAGAGTTTGTGATTTTCTTCAACAAAGTGCATTTCAAATGTTGAATGCACCTGCTAAAGTGCCAGAAATGGTACCTTCGGTCACTATCCGACAAAAGTAGATGGTTGAGGAAGAAAGAAAGAGGAAGGAGAAAAAAAAAATGATTAACTGTTGAAATACACGTGCGAAGCGCGTGCATTTCACCACAACAAAACATAACTGGTTATGACATTTCAGGGCTAAATAATTTCATTTTATTTTAAAATAGCCGGGGGTAATAGAATCCTCATAAAGATAGCGTGTTGATAACCCGGTTATATGTTGGGGGATTTGGCCATTTTCTCTAATTTTATTGTATATCTCACATATATATTTTAACAATATATATATGATTTTAAAAAATATTAATTGACACGAAATGCATGTATAACGCACTAGATGCACGCAAACAATCAGAAATTCATAAGTATAATAAATGTATGAAAATGTAAATTTTATTTTTTGTGGTAAGAGTCAAAAACAATTTACTAAACTAACATTCAATTGTGATATTACTTGAAAGTATTGGTTTCCGACCCCAAGACTGGATAAGAATACGGGCGGTCCACATAGAAGTTATAGCTGTGAGTTGCACAATTGATCCAAAGAGAATGAGCCATATGTTAATGTAAATCGCAAAAGTTATTCGTGATTGTCTTATGTGCTCTTAAGTGAACTTCTCTGGAGAATCGGATCACGAATCTCCCGATTCTAGTAGCACCACCTGAATATTAATTAAAAAATATGTAAGCATTTAGTAAAACTTCAAATGAATAATGCTAATGACAGAAACACAATGCACCCAGATAATCCATATTATTTTATTGTATATCTCACATACATGTTTTAATAATAATAATAATAATATATATATATATATATATATATATATATATATGTGAGAGATTATAAAAATTTAATAATTGACACTAGATGTATGTACGTCGCACGCAAATACTCTGAAGTACATAAAATGTGTGGAAATATAAATTATAGTGCTTATGAAAGAACCAAAAATAATTTATTAAATTAACACTCAATCATGATTGTACTCGTATTCATGTACAATCACCAAGTGAGTGGCTCATGTTAGATGACGAGAGTTAATTCAAATTTAATTACCTTAAAAGATAAGTAAATTTGTAAATAAAAGTACGGAAAATAAAAAGGATGAAACAAAAGAAACAATGATTTAAAAGGGTTATATGATAAATTTTATTAAAGAAATCTTCTCTTCCATTATAACAAATTCAGAAATAAGGAATAAAGTTTAAGTAACTAATTACATTTCTAGTAAAGATTCTAAGAATTTTTCTATAAAGAAAAACATACTAAGGATTTGTACTCAAATATTAATACTAGTGCCAGCACAACAATGAAGTTTCACAGCATCAGAGGACCAAATAAGGAAAGAAGAAACAAGAGCATATCTTTCACAGCCGATGAACACGAAGATGAAGCAAGGACAACGACATATCAGTGGGATTTCATCGACCATCGGAGAAGTGGAGCGGAGCATCCAACAACAACAAAGAGCATTGAACTGATGTTTAGGGATTTACAAATAGCTTTCCTAATTCAATCAAATGTAATTTACTTTTCTGCACTTTTTCCCTTTCATTTTTGTTTTTGGCACTTTAGACCTTCTGCATTTCACTTCAAATAAAAACAACCCCTTGGGGTTATAGTTGATTAAAAAACATAAATGTAAAATAAATAACGTGAATTAGTTCAAATCCTTAAAGATACTAAGGATTTGGACTAGCTCTCGTCATCTATTTACATTAATTCTCAATTGTGGTCATACTAGTATGTGAATATGAGTACAATCACCACGTGAGTTAGTCCAAGTCCTTAAAAATACTAAGTAGTAGAACTAACTCTCATCATTTATTAAATTAACACTCAATTGAGATCATACGGATATGCAAATGAGTACAATTACCACGACGTTGTTCATGTTAAATGATTAGAGTTAATTCAAGTTTACTTACGGTACTTAAAATACAAATAAATTTATAAATGAAAGTTGGGGGAACAAAAAGCATGAAAAAAAGAAGCAAATATTTAAAAGGGTTATATGATAAAACTCATGAACGAATTCTTCTCTTCACACTATATCACGATAAGAAGATTCATTGAATCTTCAAACCGCATACCTGAGTTATTCAGAAACAAGGATTATAATTTAAGTAATTTTTTACGTTTCTAGTAAAGATACTAAGGATTTTACCCGAGTTAGTTCAAATCCTTATTTCCATCCCAATCCGCCCCCCTAAAAATGAGGTTGACCCGATTCGACCTGAAAATCAGTGGGGGGCTCACTTTTAGGGGGACAAGTTGGCCCTGTCTTGCCCCGTTAACAAACTTACTTCATCAATCACCACATATGCTATCCTTCGCCAGCTTTCTTTTAGTACTAAGTGTCTTCTTTTTTTCTTCTTATATAATTTCCTCATATCATTAATTTTGTGGAGAGAATAAAGTAATGGACAACAACTTGAATATTGTAAATCTAGTAATGGACATTATCTGGGAAGACAAGATGTTTTTCCAAGTACATTACAAAAAAAAAATAGTTGTCCTCACAGTAAAATCACAATCAAAACAAATATTTATATTGAAAAGCACTTAACCTACTAAAGTCCACGAAAACAGGGACCTCCTTGTTGTGATTGATATAATCAGGGCGTCATGCGATAGCAAGTAATTGCAAATCTTGAACTATGCCAAATCAGACAACAAATAAGTATACTAAAATTTGCGTAATAAATCTAATATGGTTTGGTCAATTGATAATAAAAAATATAAAAATTATTGAGAGAAAATCTCTCCTATATAAGACTCTTTAAACGACTAAATTGTGGATGTTATCGTGTTATAGTTGTGAAAAAGAGGTCTTCAATTTACAGATGTCCAAACTTTTACTCCAATACAAGAAATAGCAGTATATTCAAATCCTTGAAAAAGTTAGCTAGTAAACCCTTGGTCATAGGATCAACAATCATCAAAATAGTACTAACAAGCTCAAAACTCACCTCTTGCTTCTTGACATAGTCTCTAACCATCAAATACTTTATGTCTATATGTTTGCTTTGGCTACAACTTTTATTATTATTTAAAAGAATACTGCAACTTAATTATCACATAAGATTCTCAATGGCCTTGCAATAGAATCGACAACTCTAAGGCCCGAAATAAAATTCTTCAACCATAATGCTTGTGATATAGCTTCATAGCATGCTATAAATTAAGCTTCCATTATAAATGTTACAAAAATGGTTTGCTTAACATTCCTCCAAGATACAACACCTCTAGCAAGAAGGAAAATGTATCCAGATGTAGATTTACCAGAGTCCTTACATCCACCCAAATCAGAGTCTGAATATCCAGTGACCTCTAATGAGTCTGAATATATGTATGTGAGCTTAATATCTTTGGTTCCTTGCAAATATCTCAAAAACCTTCTTCCAGCTTTCCAATGATCAAGACCAATGTTACTTTGATATCTGCCAAGCATTCCTACTGCAAAGGCAATAATCAGGTCTAGTGCAGACATGTGAGTACATAAGGCTCCTAATAAGCAAAGCATATGGAATTTCATTCATTTGCGCTTGTTCCAATGCATTTTGTGGGCATTGATTCAATGAGAATCTGTCACTTTTAGTGATGGGTACTACTATAGGTAAACAATTTTTCATTCTAAATCTTTCAAGAATTCTTTCAATGTAGGCCCTTTGAGATAGTCCATGTAATCTTTGAGATCTATCTCTATGAATCTCTATGTCAATTCACCCATATCCTTCATTTCAAAATTCTGAATAAGAAACTATTTCGTCTTATGCAACAACCCCGAATCACTACTAGCAAGTAAAATAGCATCCACATATAGGACTAGGAAAATATATTGGCTCCTAGTTATTTTAAGGTATATACACTGATCAATGATGTTCTCCGTAAATCCAAATGAAGAAATAATATTATGAAATTTAATATACCATTGGCGGGAAGCCTGCTTTAATCCATAAATGAATTTATTCAACTTACAAACAAGGTGACTTTTATCCTTATCACAAAATCCTTTAGGCTGACGCATGTATACCTCCTTTTCAAGATCCCTATTCAAGAAAGCTATTTTCACATCCATTTGATGTAACTCTAAATCAAAATAAGCTACTAATACCATGATTATTCTTAATGAATTCTTCTTTGAAACTAGAGAGAAGGTTTTATGGTAGTCAGCCTTCTTTTTTAGTAAAACTCTTGGCTACAAGTCTAGCTTTATATCGTTCAATATTACCAGATGAGTCTCTTTTGGTTTCATAAATCCATTTGGATCCTATAGTAGAGACTCCTCCTGGACGAGATTCCAGACTTTATTCTTAGCCATAGATTCCAACTCTTGTCTCATGGCATCATATCAAAGTGTGAAGTTCTCTCCACCAATGGCTTGTGAAAAGGAATATGGATCATCTTTTAGTCCAATATCATGATCAGACTCTTGAAGGTATACACCATAGTTACTAGAAATTGCTGGTTTATGAACTCTTGAGGATTTTCTTACTCCCACTGGTTCAGACACTCCTTCAATTCAGGTACAACGGGTTAATCTTCATGTGGCTTCTCATGTGGTGATGGCTCTTGAACTTATTGCACTTCGGATAATTCATGAGAATTTTTCTGAACAACATTCAAGTTCTCAATATATAAAGGTACCACAAGTGGTTCCTTTATTTCTTTCAATTTCACCACTTGAGTCGAACCACTCCTAATTACTTCTTGTTCCTCAAGAAATTTAGCATTTCTAGTCTCAATAATTTTAGGAGAATGAGATGGACAATAGAACCTAAATCCTTTAGAGTTAACCACGTAGCCTAAAAGAAACTGCTTATTGTTCTTTCATCCAACCTTTTTTAGTTATGGGTTATAGACTCTCACATTAGTTGGACATCCCCAAATGTGTAAATGGCTTAAACTAGATTTTCATCCTTTCCATAATTCAAAAGGCATCTTGGGGATAGCCTTGGATGGAACCCTATTTAAAATATGCACAACGGTTTTTAAGGCTTCACTCCATAAGGATAAAGTAAACTTGATCTGCTGATCATGCTTCTTACCATGTCTATAAATGTTCGGTTCTTTTTTTCTGCCACACTATTATACCTTTACTTTCAAAAAACTCAGCAAATGAACCCTTAACTTGTCCCTTATCTATGTACCTACCATAATATTCTCCACATATGTCAGACCTTACAATTTTGATCTGAGCTCCTGTTTATTTCTCTACTTTTGTTTTGTAAACTTTAAAAGCATCATGTGCTTTTGATTTATTAAATAGAAAATTGAGATACACGTATCTTGAATAGTCATCAATAAAAGAGATAAATATCTCACATTCATGTAAGGGGTAAGAAAAAGTCCACAAATATATGTATGTATGATCTCAAGCAATTGAGAACTTCTTTTGGCACCTTTAGTGGATTTGTTGGTCTGTTTACCCTTTATGCAGTCCACACAAGTCCCAAAGTCAGAAAAATCAAGAGCTTCTAGAACTTCATCATTAACCAACCTTTTGATTATGTCAATAGAGATATATCCTAATCTCTTGTGCCAGAGACTTGATGAGTTCTCATTGATAATACATCGCTTAGTGGCAATTTATTTATCATGTAGAGTTAAAAAATTACATTTAATTGTGGGGTCTAGCTCAAAGTTAAATAATCTTCCATCCCAATTTTCAAAACCAATAACTTTATTATCTTTCAAAAGTTTCACTAAAGAATAATGTAAATTGAAATCATAACCAACAACTGATAGTCTTGAAAGAGAAATTAAATTTCTAGAATACGATGGAACATAAAAAAAAATTTCTAAATCTAACTGAAAACCATCTTTCAAAATGAGCCTATAAATCCCCACGCCTTCCACATGTGATTAGGGATGGCAACAGATAGGATCTGGACCGGATCCTACTAGATTCAGATCCGAATCCGTTTTTCATACCTAGATCTAGATCTGGATCCAGATCCATCGGATCCATAAAAATCATATCCAAATCCAGATCCATCGGATACATCGGGTCCACGGATCAGATCTAGATCCACACGTGAAAAAAATTCTAGATCATCACACTTGTATATATACAAAGTGAAGTGAACTATAATAGTGATAACTGATTCATCATTGACAGAATGAGAAATAAGCTAGCAAACTGAAAAGTTCTTTTTCTCAATATGGCTGGAAGGGTCACACTGCCACTGGTTGAAGTTTTAGCATCATAAGAATGACACCACTCTACAACAATCACAAGAATGACACCATTAGAATGTTCATTCAATCAACCTACACAAACGATGCATTACAAAGGTCTTGAAATTAAATTCTACAACAATGTTCTTTAAAATGCAAGCAACATCTTCTATAACCTTCTGCCAAACTTCATAAACATTCTTTGAAGTCACTAGTTTCAACATCATAAATATCTTAAAATAACAAAAAAATAATCATATTAAAAAGAGATAACTAAAAAAATTTTATCTCAATAAATATTTGAAGTATCATTACTTACAAGAAAATATTTGAATACATTAATTAACCACATAACAGAGAAGTATCATGCACATTGTAGTCCAATTAAACAGTGAATTTAAATGAACTGGACATTGGCCACAATAACGCAAAAATGAAAATTTTCCAGTAGATAAATAAGACAACAATTTTGACAAAAAGAAATGAAAAATTTCCAGTAACTCTTCTAGTACCAATTCAAATCAATAACTCTTCTAGCACCAATTCAAATAAGACAACAGTAACGCAAAAATGAAAATTTTCCATTTTACCAAATTAGCAAGAGAATACTGAAAGCAAAATTCACATATTTTACCAAATTAGCAAGAAAATACTGAAAGCAAAATTTCAACTTCAATTGATGGAGTTTCAAGAATAACTAGATCGTTGCTTGTATGCACTATATCACTGGCGTTTTTAATACATGAACTTGAAGACTCGAAAAGAACACAATCAGTTTTCTGATCAAGTCAAAACAGATGAATTGTAAATAAAAAAATAAAAATTGAACTCACCGTTTAATATATGGCAGAAAGTCACGCAAATGTGTTGGGCTTTGGTCCTTCATGGCAGAAAGTCACGCAGAAAGTCAAGCAGATGGCTACGCAGATCAAGCCACGACGACGGCTAGGGTTTGAGTCTTACAGGATGTTACAGAAATGAGCTCTTTTCCCTCTTTCGTTGGCTTAAAGATACGCAGATGGGCTGGGTTTCTGTCCTTTATGGACTTGTGCCTGGCCAAGAAAACTAAAGGAACTCGCAAAGAACACTAGGTTATGGATGTATAATGTATTTAATAAAAAATGAATCCACGGGTCGGATCTGGACCGGATCCGGATCTCAAATACAAGATCCAGATCCAGATCCGATCCGTCAGAAATGGATCCGGGTCCGATCCGGATCTGTCGGGTCCAAATTTTGAAGATCCATATCCTATAAAACGGATCTGAATCCACCGGATCCGAATCGGGTCTAGGATCCACCGCCATCTCTACATGTGATGGCATCTCATTGCTAGAATAAACTTTTTGTTCACTTCCCATTGGCTTCCTTAGAGTTAGAAAACCCTGCATGGTTTTGGCAATATGAGTTGTGGAACCAGAATCGATCCATCATGTATTATAAAAAATTTCAGTAATATTAGATTCATAACATACAAAGGTAAAATTACCTTTCTTCTCAAGCCATTTCTTGTATTTCGGGAAATCTTTCTTCCAGTGTCCCTTCTTTCTACAGAAACGGCATACATCTTTATCAATAATGCATTTTTTCTTCATGGGAACACGTTTACCCTTCTCTTATCGCGAGTCACCAAATTTACACTTCCATGTATCTCATGTTTCAACCTCTCGTCTTCTTGAACACACATGGTCATGAGTTCATTAATTGACCATTTATCCTTATGTGTGTTGTATGATATCTTGAACGAACCATATGCTACGAGAAGAGAGTTGAGGATAAAATTCACAAGAAATGTTGCAGACATATCAACCTCAAGGGACATGAGTTTAGCAATAATGTCTCTCATCTTCATAATGTGCTCGCGCACTGTATGAATTCGGTCAAAGGTCATACTTGAGAGCCTCTTCATAGCACCTTGTCAGAGATTACAAATTGTTCTTCAAGTGCCTTTATGTAAGATTTGACCTTATCGCTAACATGGGTGAAACCCCTAATTCTTTGGGTTATATGAGCCTTTATGAGCATCAAGATCAAGCGATTGGATTGCTCCCACAGCTCATAATAAGCCTTATCCTATGTCGTACTTGCTTTTGTGGGTTTAGGTAGTTCTTCCACACGGAGGGACAAATCCAAGTTCGAGCACCCTAAAGTGAAAAGGACTTTCTCCTTCCATTCAGTAAAGTTATCACCAGACAGCATCGGAATTCGAGTATTCTCGTTAACGATAGCTGTAGGAAAAGTTGTGCCAACTGCAAAATAAGGATACACACATAAGATATGAAGTACAAACCATCAAAGTGAATCACGTAACTACTGATTCTAAGTAAATTCTAAACCTTCCTATGGGCAGAGATTGCAAAACATGCACAAAATTTACTTAACTTTATTAGAATAGTAAACCAAAATAAAACTAGGAAACAATCTGTACCTGTGGGCATAGGATAATTTTTAAACTAAAAAGTTTACTATCTCGTTTCAATTAATCTCACCAAAATAGTTACCTCTCTGTGGGGTGGGGTCGGGTTACCACTTTAATGAGATAACTAGACTTAATGGATGTAGTTATAAAATTTTAATCACTAAATTTTATGCAATTAAACAACTTAATATCTTTTATATCAAGTACTCAAGATGTTGTGGCTAGTCCTAAGCACAACATACAAAGAAAACTCAAAAATGACATCTCCAATAATTTTATAAGTAATCAACTAAATCAAAATGTTCATTAATTTCAAAAGTAGGCAACAACAACAACGTACCCAGTGTAATCCCACACATTGGGGTCTGGGGAGGGTAAGATGTACGCATACATTACCTCTACCTTTGTGGGGTAGAGAAGTTGTTTTCTATAGACCCTGGGCTAAAAAGAACATAGTCAATGGAAAAATATAAGGAAAGTAAGATAGCAATATAACAATAAAAACAATTAAAGAAACATATAGAAATACACACATAAGGGTATGGATCTACGTGAAACTTAAATAATACTACAAAGAAATAGAGAAGGGGAGAAGGAGAGGCTAACCCCCTACCTGTCACAACCCAAATCACTTAGTCATGCAGGCACCTACCATATCCCACATCGGTAGGCCAACCCATCCCTTAATCATTAATTCAACCACAATAAAGTTAATAAGATAATTGAAATATAAGTCTCAAGCGTAATATAAATAAGTATGGAATACAATACTAATACAATCCCAAGGAACTGGTCTGAAAGGAGTACAAGAGCCATTACGAATAAATTACAAGTCTAGAATAGTACAAAGTCCCTAAAATACGAATATAGTCTCAAAATGCAAGAAAAGACAAGTAATAAGAAATGAGTCTCCGGGCTACGGATCCATCAAACATGCTCATCCTTGAAACTCAACAGCAAGCCTCAGGATCAGTCGTGAGGAGTGGATGTGGAGTCTGTCACGTACTTTGCAGTCAAAAAGAATGCATGAAGGTAGTATCAATATAAACATTATGTACTAGTAGGTATCATAGGCCGACAACAGTTAGCTAACATATATAAAGGATGAAACTGAAGAATATACATACTAACAATCAAGTACAAACACTATCAAATTCTAAGAATAAACAACCCATGTATAGAGTATCAAATCAGAATTCAAGAAATATGTGAATGTAGTGATGAGTAAATATGCAATGCAATGGCCAAATGTAATCTCCGTACACACATGCTCCGAGCGGAATATCTCTATGTCATGACAGTCATTACTCATAGGGGACCCACGAATTTCATGTACCAGTCACTCCGCACACAACCTAGAGATGACTCTACAACACCAACCACACCGCTAGCCATTCCGCACACAACCTAGAGATGTTTATGCTATCAAATATGTTGCAAGAATCACTTATAATCCTCAACACCAATCACATGTAATATCAATGTATCATGGAAATGAGGATGAATGCAATGTCAAACGATAATATCAAGTGTATCATATCAATCCAAATTGTGCTACATGGACACATATCACAATATTAGTATCAAGTCAAGTTTGTTCTTTTACCCATGATAATACAAAGATAAGTGAGAGACAACTATATCACAATCACGATATGACAACTAAGTATATCACAATCACGATATGACAACTAAGTGCAAATCTAATATCAAACACTACACAACAAGTCATTAAATCTCAAAGAGGCAACAAGCCCACAAATCAGTCAACAATACCAAACCTAAGTATTCCATCCTAACTTCATACCCAAAGGCGTACATGATTTATTTGATAATAACTAACTCAACATATGCTTCGCTAGCCGAAGTTTAACCAGAAGGTAACACATAACCTACCTGGATGCCAAATGGGAGTAAAAAATGATCATAATCGCCTTGCCTCTCTGCGAGTCTCGGTATACTCAACGTCTAATCATTATTGAAATCTAAGTTAAAAATGAAACTAACAATACCCATATCACTAGACTATTCTTTGAATCCAAACCAACTATAGGAAAAAGGGGAAAACTGGCCCATAAGGGTAAAATTGTAATTTAAGAGTGAAATCGGTAACCTAACATTTTAAAAGTTCTAATATACTATCAAATTGCTAAATTAATTCAATAATAGGTCAGTTTCGTCAAACAATGCAAAACCTCTAAATTAGGTAAAAACCGTAGATTTTTCAAGTTCAATTTCTCAACAAAAATGGATGATTCAAGCCTAATAGTTACTAAATAATGAAATCCATGCTTAGATTAGTCAAACTTGTCAATTAATCTCACATTTAGGCTTAATAATTAAATAAACACTATTTAGGTAGAACTCATCCTCTTAAATTAGCTTTCTAGGTTTTTCCACCATTGATTCAAGATTATGAAAGGTAATTAAAGGATTATAAAGTTAAGGAGGCTTACCCCAAGAATAAATCACCAAGAAATTCTTCAAATCGCCCTAGAGATGCTTTGGGAAAATAATTTTCAGAATGGGGAATGAAGGGTTTAATCACACACTTAAAAGGGTTTTTGATTTCCCGACTACCGTTGCAGTGGTCACTGGTTCGCTGCAGCGGGTCTCGCGTTCGATCTCCTTATCCCGCAACGGCGGCCCTCACTAAATCCCAACATCCTCTACAGTGGACCAGTCCTTTGCCAAGGCGGATTCGTTGTGGTGCACTGACCCTCACCCCAGCGAAGGTTATCAGACACCAGCATAATTTCTATTTTTCTTAATTCAACCCCGAAATCTGACAATCACCCGAGACCTCCTAGACACAAACCAGATATGAACACATACGTAAAAACACACTATAGACTCACTCGTGGTCTCAGAATTTTTATCGGAGGTCTATTTAATCGAGTCAACCCCCAACGGCCTAAAACCAACTCTCCAACCACTTGTCAAAACGCTCCTAAAAGCCTCGGGAACTAACCCAACTATCCCACCAAGTCATAAACGATCCTCTGGACCTCACGGAATTGACAAAATTCTGAAAAATATCCATTTACCCAAAAGTCAACTATAGGTCAAACGTTCTCACTTAAAGATTCTAATTCCTTCAACTTTCACTAGAATTGTCTGGTAATTTCGAAAATTGGGTCAACATGGGAAAAATAGTCAAAACGCACATAACAAATGAACAGGTCATTACATTAGATACCAATTAAACAATTGCTCATACTCGAGCAACAAGGAAAGAAAGAGGGGGAAAAGTACCCGAGTTAGCAAATAACTAGGGATATTTGGTACCCATATCGAACTCGGTCTCCCATGTAGCCTTCTCAATGGGACGATGCTTCTGTTGCACCATAATGAAAGATATAGGCTCTTCCTCCTCATAAGTTAGATTCTCATCAACTAACACAGAATCCCAACGAATGATATAAGACCCATCTGAATGGTACTTCTTCAGCATAGAAATGTGATATAACGGGTGAACACCTGACATGCCTAGTGGCAAAGCTAACTCATAAGCAACAACATCAATATGATAAAGAATATTAAATGGACCAATGTATCTCAGGCTCAACTTGCCCCTCTTTCCAAATCACATCACACCCTTCATAGGTGATATCTTCAGAAGAAATGCTCACTCTCCATAAACTCTAAGTCTCGGACCTCCCGGTCCGCATACATCTTTTGCCAACTCTGAGCTATCATCACCTTGTATAAAGACTCCATCAACAAATCTATACCCCACGATCGAACCTCAGAAACATCAAACCATCTAATAGGAAAATGACACCTCCTCACATATATGGCCTCAAACGACGCCATATAAATATTGTAATAGTAGCTATTGTTGTACGCCAACTCTGCCAAGGGTTAAAAATGGTCCCAATGACCACCAAAATCAATAACACATGCTTTCAACATATCCTCGAGCACCTGAATAGTCCTCTCGGACTGTCCGTCAGTCTTGGGTGAAAAGTGGTACTAAGATCCAACTAAGTACCCAACTTTGCCTGCAATATCTGCCAAAAATGGGAAGTAAATTGAGGACCCCGATCGGATATGATAGAAATAACAACCCTGTGCAATCGCACAATCTCTTGGATATAAATCCTGGCCAACTTCTCTGCATTATAAGTAACCTGAACCGGAATGAAGTGTGCAGACTTGGTCAGCCTATCACAATAACTCAAATTAAATCAAACTTGCCCAAGGTCTTCGGAAGACCTACAACAAAATCCATGGCGATCCTCTCTCACTTCCACTCGGGAATGGGCATCCTATAAAGCATACCACTAGGTCTATAGTGCTCGTATTTCACTTGCTGGCAATTCCCACACTAGGCAATGAAATCTGCAATATCTATCTTTATCCAACCCTACCAGTAGCGTTGTCTCAAGTCACGATACATCTTAGTAGCACCTGAGTGAATGAAATAGCGGGAACTATGGGCATCCTCCAAAATCTAACGAATCAAACCACCAACATGAGGAACACACACACACCCCTTGATCCTCAGAACCTTCTCATCATCAAGAATGACCTCCTTAGCCTCACTATGTAACACCTTGTCACGAATCTAACACAACTAAGCATCCTCAAACTGTTGAGTCATAATTTGCCCCAAGAGAGATGGCCTTGCTTCAACACATGCTAAAACTGTTCCCGGATATGAAAGATCCAATCACACAAAATTGTTAGCCAGAGTCTGAACCTCTACGGCTAGAGGATGCTTCGAAACAACCAGCTGGGCTAAACTTCCCATACTAACTGCCTTGCGGCACAAGGCATCAACTACCATATTAGCCTTACCCACATTAGAAGCTCCATCCACATATGCTGCCTAGAATTGAGATCCATCTGACTGAATACATGCTGAAGGATATGATGATCGGTAAACACCTCACAATGAACCCCATATAGATAATGCCTTCAAATCTTTAAAGTGAAGACCACCGCTAACAACCCCAAATCATGTGTAGGGTAGTTTTTCTCATGGATATTCAACTGTCTGGAAGCATAGGTAATGATCATGCCCTCTTGCATAAACACAGCACCCAAAACCAACACGGGACACGTCACAATAAACTGAGTAATACTTATCCTTCACGGGTATTGCAGAGAACAGAGTCGTAGTCAACAGAGTCTTGAGCTTTTGAAAGATCTCTTCACAAGCATCAGACCACCGAAAAGGAACATCCTTTGAAATCAATCTAGTATGGTGAGACACAATAGAAACAACTATTTTCACAAACCGGCGGTAGTAACTAGCCAACCCCACGAGGTTAAAAATCTCAGTCATAGTTGTTGACACCCAATTTTGGTTCGATATATTTAAAATAACGTCTAAGGGGGAGCCTTGATCATTCAAAAACACAAAATAGCATTTTTTTTTTACACATTTTTGCATTTTTCAGCAATTTATTGATAATTATCCTTATTTCAAAAATTTAATCAATTCATTGTCAATTTTAATCATTATTTTATGCATATGTGTAGCATTTTACTACAACTTTTGTGCAGTCAATAACCGTTCCTTAATTTCACAGTAAATACGTTTATATTTTTACTATGCATACCTTATTTACATTTTAGTTATACAATTTTATTTTATTACAATCAGTCGGCGCAAAAAAAGTAGAGCAGTTAATCTTAAAATACGGAGTGAGGATTCTATCAAGTCAAGGTCTCCTCACATTTAAAGATTGACATTTGACGTCCTCCGGGGCATAGTCTAGTGGCAAAGCCTGGGCGCTATAAGGCGCTCTGGCATGGGACAGCGTGGGTTCGATTCCCCGCAAGCACGAAGAAACTCTGCATGTTGGGGAATTTGACCTTGTCTCATTGATCGGGTTATGCGCTCCCGAGCGTGCCACCGGAGCACATCCCGCGATTTACCTGGTAATAGTGTTGAAGGACCGGTGCTATTACCTCCAGGACGTAGTCAGACGCAAGCCTGGAGACCTGGATTAAAAAAAAAATAAAAAAAAAATAAAATTGACATTTGATGTGATGGGTTGGGATTTTTGCCTTTTGGTTAATGACTTATCATCTATTCTATAAAAGGGGTAATGATTTATTGGACAATAACCTAGGGACTAAAAGGGGACAAAAGGGAGTTAGCTATTATTTTTTGGACAAAAGGGATGTTAAGTTATTTTATAAAAGAAAGAGGGGCCTTCATATCTTTCTCATCTTCTGAAAACCCAAAACAATCATCGGATCTTTTTTTTTTCTTTTCTTCTTCACGCCGTCACCTATCCACCAGAGCTCTGGTGACCATGAACGAGCTCCGATCAACCACTCCAGCCCTCATGCTACCATGACCACCATACCACCATTTTTCTCTTCCTCCCTCTTCCTTTCACTGTCCCGACCACCCCCTCACTACCGCTCTTCTTTTTCTTTTCCGACCAGCCCCGCCAGAGCTCTGAGTTCCGGCGAAATCAACTCTGTCCACTGCTAGTTTCCAACACCTCTCCTCTCTCTTCCCATTTTCTCCTCTTACCCATCACTTCGGTCAGCTCCACGCCGAAGTCTGATGAAGCACCGCCATGGCTTCGGCAACCAAACAACCATTGTACCACCACAAGCTCTGGCGAACAAGCACCCTCACCCCTCGCTCTTCATTTCTGTCTCTGCTTCCCTCTTCTCTTATTTTATCCGACGCAACGAAACTCTATTCGGATAGTTTAAAGATCTGATCGTGTTTTTTGACAACCCAATGTTTTGCTTGGTCAGAGTTTACTATTTGGTGTCGCTCCGGCATTGCCGTTGAAGTGACGCTGCGACAGACTCCTACTCCCTTTCCCTTTCTTCTCCGATGACCCATGAACTTGCGTTTTATTGCTACTCTATATCGTTTGGTTGTTTCCTATTTTAAATTAATTTTGTCTTGTTGATCATGAGTTTACTTTGCCTATGTTGTTGGGTGTGGCTACCAGATCTGGCCGAATCTCCATTTTTTCACGCGATAATTGGTTGTCCTTTTTCGTTATTTTCGTTACTAGACTTACCCCATTTCCCTGAAAGTTTTGGCTGGACGGTTGACTACTATTTTGGACCATTTTAGCCCTTGTTATTTTATGAAATTGATAATGAACAAATACTATGCTTGATTGGCCAATGAAAAAATATCGGTCGCGGGACCTCCACAGTGACAAGACGAGAGTAAAATATATTAGGTGATGATGAAAGCCAAGGAAAAACAAAAGACGAGAACACAGAAACTTTATTCTTCGGCGAGGTGACACGTTAATCAACCGGCGTTCGCAGTTAAAACGGGTTTAGCCTCTAATGTTTTAGTGCCACGACATTCACATTCTGAGCCTACCCTATATTAAAATTATATTTTGTATACATTATATGCATTTTTTGATAAATATTTATTATTTACTAAGTGTTCCACAAGTACCCGGAGATTCATCTAGAAATCGATACTCGGAAGGAACTTAAAAGATCTTCATTGAACCGTTGTTTTTATTTAATTTTGCATTATTAAAATTTACAAAGCATAAACTCGTAGTATAGTGAAAACTTTATTTTCGAAATGTCGCGCATGAATATTTATTTACTTGTTGCCTTGTGTGTTTAATGTAAAACTTGTCGTTTTGCATTAAGAATGCCTTAGGTCGTAAATACTTTCATAAAAGGATTAAATTGACTTGGTTTAAATACTTGATTAATTAATTCACACTTTTGACATTTAGAAAAAAATATTAGTTCATCCTTTAATTTACATTCTTTATATACACTTTTAATACATTTTTACAACATTCATTTTACATTATTCTTTCACTTTTGTAAATAAATTACATTGTTTTTAGTCAAAAAATATTTAAAACCCACTGATAACCGCATTTGCGGATTTTTTGGGGTGCTTAACACCTTCCCTGAAGAATCATCAGAACCCTTGCCCTTTTTGTGGTTTTCAAAAATAAGGTTTCATAATACCTTTTTCAAATTGGTTTCTTAATTCTGTAAAAATTAGGTGGCGACTCTGTTTTCAAATAAAGAGCGAAGTTATTGATACGCTCTTACCGCAAGGTTAAAAACAAATCATAACAGATGGCGACTCTGCTACGGATATTTTTAGGTTCTAACCAAAAGGGTTTTTTTGACATATTGTGGCTAATTTTTTTTCACTTATTTTATTTGCTCATTTATTCTTTATTTGTTTATTTATATGTGCAACATCATTCTATTCATTGCTTTTTTATTTATTTAATTATTCATTATTTTTTTATTTATATGTATGTTGTTATTGCATTCATGGCATAGTTTCCGCCAAATAGCATCATCACTTTTCACACACTCACAAGCAGGTTATGCGATATCGCAGCCGTCTTCGATTATAAAACTCTATTCGAAATATCCACATGATTAATTGGTTCGCGAGTCATCCAATGGTCATTATTATTCCATCTTGAGTTAGCCGCTCGGATCCCGGTCATTTCAAAGCCCACTCTTAGGTGCATTGACCTAAATTGGCTTAATACCCGAGGTGTATTCAGTCTATTAGTAGACCACAATGTGTCAAAATGGTCAATGACCTAAAAATACCACATTCAACTATGTGATAAATAAAATGATATGTATGCTGCGTTGTATGAACCATTGTCTCCAGGGACTAGTTAATTTGTATCCTCATTCGGGATTGTTTTTATAAACTTTATTCGGGGAAATGGAACGTCTTGCAGTGGCATATACATCCTTCAAACTCGCTAGACATACCATTGGCATAAAGGTCATGTGTATATTAGGACACGCTATTATTTTAAATACTTGATTATTTTACATCTTGTACTTACTACATGACTTTATTTCCGTGCCTTTATTATTTTCACAACTAACGTGTTTTCCTTTCTTGTCTTTCCTCATTCAAATAATTTTTTTTTAAAATGATTGAATTGTTGGACTATCGACACATTTTTCACAAACACACAAATCAATCTTCTCCTTTTTATAGGAGGGACAATGGTTCGGACCTTACGAAGCATCAACATCCGCTCTGAACAGAACAATCAGGGGAGTCTTTGACTATGCTGTCACACTCCTCCATTTTATTATTCTTTGTGACTTTCCTACTTTCACCCATTGCGCTTGTTTTTGTCGGAAGACCGTCCCCGCAAACAGTTGAGCGGTAGTAATAAAACATTGTCTCTGGAGATACTCCAGGAAAGAACAAAACAACAAGTTTTCCCAAAGGTGACTGAGAGATATTTTTGAAGTCATCCGACACCAGATTCAATGAGGCATCGCTCCGAATTTGTCTATACTTTTGTATTTTGTACTTATTTGAAAATTCAATTGATATGCTTGGTTTTCGTTACATAATGTCTTTAGATAATACATTTTACAATATATCTTCACGAACTACGCGTGTCTGATTCTCACCACACAGTGTGATACGTAAGCAACCCTTCTTGGGTTCGACACCATATAATAAAATCAAAATATTTTTCTTCTAACATATCCTTACGAACTATACGTGTCTGATTCTCACCATACGCTGAGATATATAGGCAACCCTTTTCGGGTTCAGCACCACATAAACAAAAATCATAAAATATTTTTCTTCTAATATATTTTCATAAACTACGCGTGTCTGATTCTCACCACACGGTATGATATGTAGGAAACCCTTCTCCGATTTGACACAACAAAATAAACCAGTCAACAAAATCTAGTCCTTGTGGAACAATACCCACCGAAAGTGGAATGCACCCGCGAATTAGTCATATTGACTTATCCACCTTAGAAAGGGATGAACCTTCTCATCCACCTTAAAATGAGACATACTTCCTTGTCCGCATTTAAATAGACACGTTGAGTAGCCACCCCGTCAAGTGGAGTTAGGTCGTCCGCCTTTAAAAAGACACGTTGGGTAGCCACCCCATTAAGTGGAGTTAGATCGTCTGCCTTTAAAGAGACATGTTGGGTAGCCACCTCGTTAAGTGGAGTTAGGTCTTCTTCTTTAAAGAGACACGTTGGGCCGTCACCTCATTCAAAGGGGCATGTTACATCAGATAGTCAATACAATTAAATTTGATCGTCACCTCTTTCAACATGGACATATTTTTACATTGCATACTTCCTATTGTAGAAAATCATCATTAGTCCTATTGTGAACAATCATTTGCATGCCGAGAGGGCCAATGAATTTATCCTATCATGGACACCATATTTTATATTGCATTTGTCCTATCATGGACACCATATTTTTACTTTGCATTAGTCTTATCATAGGCATATTTTACTTTGCATTCGTCCTATCGTGGGCAATCATCAGTTATTGTACAATTTTACTTTTATTATCTTGTTGTGGATGAGTTGTTTTTCAATCATACATTCTTAACCTATTTAAACGAACAACGCACACCTGATTCTCTTCTTTGATGAGATACATAGGCAGTCCTTTTTAGTTCGGTACCTCTTATTAAAAATATATATATATTTTAAGAATCATAGTTTGACTTGGTTGGTACTAACACAGTTAGGAGTGTGCATCGAAAAGAATAAGTAACAATCGCTATGATAGATAAGACTGACTTCATGGTAAACCATAAATTCTTTTGGTACCTCGTATTCACATCTTTAGTGACACTTGAAAAGAAAATCTATCTTGCATGCTTCCAAGATAAGAATAAAACATACCTCATCATTTCATGTGCATTGTGTGGTGAGATTTACATTAAGTTCAATTGTATTACATTGTGATCTAGAACTTGCCTGATTAACACTTGGTATAGGAAATGATTGTAGGCTTTCTTTGACCCGTTTGAGCCTTTCTAGCCTTCCAAATAACAATATCCGTAGAACTCCCCCTTTGAGCCTAAACCATTTTCTCTGACAACCACATCTTAGCCTATACCCTTTCTGAGTGCTTACATGCACTATCCATCTCTTAGCCCAACCTTCTTGAGAATACAAGAAATGTGCAAATTGGTGACAAAGATTCAAGTTGAAGTTATCAAAGACAAAAGTTGCAAAGTCCCAAAGAGAAAAACAAAATAAAACAAAAGGACGAATTCACATAAATGAGTCAAAAGCCCCGACAATATCAAGACAAAGAGAAAAAACAAAAAAATAAAAAAATGAGAAAATAACTATGAAAAGGGGAAATGCTCCAAACGAAGTCAGTACAAAAGAAAGGGACAACAAAAGAAGCAGATCACCATCAAAGCACACAAATACTAAGCGCGGACATAGTGCAATGCTCAAGGAAGGATTAATCACTCCTTACCCAAATGATATCCTACCATTTCCCCAAGCCTACATTACAAACCCGTAATAAGCCCTACATGATTTTATACCAAGGGTTCTCACATTAATGGATACTTACATGACAATTAAGCCTATGGTATCACAATTTCATGCATCAAATATCTTTCTGAGTGTGAGCGTAGTTCTCTAGACATCCAAAGTCCAAAAAATATTAAAATGTGTGAAAAAAAGACTTCTTTCTAGGAGGGCACTTGAAACATGAGGTTATGCATAGTTTGAAACATTTTCTTGAAGCAAGACGAACAAATCTTGTCAATACTTAGGTATGTCTGAGGTACCATCTGAAGCTATTGAAATTACTCCAAAGTCAGTCTAGATTAGATAGAAAGAAAATAACGGAAATTCTTATGCACAATACTAATTGTTGGTACCAATTGAAGTCCGTAATTCTATCTTTTTCATTTTTGTTAATACAAAAACATCAAAAATAACTAAAGCCTTGCAGGATATATTGCATAATGATTTTTCATAACTCTGATCACTCTCTTGCACCTAAAAACATTCTACAAACTAGAATTCTTTTGTCACATAGAGTCTCGGGCATACAACTCAGAATTCGATTCCCATTCTCTAGTAGCAGTCTTGAACTACGTACGACCCGATTCTTGTATTCGCAGGATATGTAGGCGCCTTATGGGCTCGGTCACATCACCCAAAATCTTTACTATCTGTTAGGAAGAAACTGGGGCAGAATTTTTGAGACGATCTCAAGAATTCCAGTATCAAATACTAGAGTTTACCGATGCAGTGACACTGGGGCAAAATATTTTGAGAATCCTCAAAGATTCTCAAAAAATTCAACGAACACATTATGTCAAAGAGTAGCGTCAAAACTCCAAAATCAATTCGGAACTACGTTTGACATGATTCTCATCCCGATGAGAAATGTAGGCGCCTTATGTAACATTCAAAATCTTCTACTTTAATTTATGTCCTATCGTGGACATCTTCAATTTCCATCGGTATTTACTTTTCAGTTTCCATCGGGCTTTACTCTTCGTCCTATCGTGGACACCTTAAATTTCCATCGGGATTTACTTTTCATCATATCTGGACACCTTTAGTTGTCATCGGGCTTTACTTTTTATCTTGTCGTGGATAACATCAGTTGCCATCGGGCTTTGCTTTTCGTCTTATCATGTAGACCTTTAGTTGCCATCGAGCTTTACTTTTTGTCCTTTCGTGGACACCTTCATTTGCTATCGAACTTTATTTCTCATCCTATCGTGGATGCCATTAGTCGATATCAAGCTTTAATTTTTATCCTATCGTGGATGCCATCAGTAGTTGTCGAGCTTTATATTTATCCTATTCATTTTCGTCCTATTGTGGACACCCTTTAGTTGCCCTCGGGCATTACTTTTCATCATATCATGGATACCATCAGTTGTCACTGGGCTTTATTTTCCATCCTATCATGGATAATCTTCAGCTGCCATCGGGCTTTACTTTTCGTCCTATCATGAACACCTTCAGTTGCCATCGAACTTTAGTTTTCATCCTTCCGTGGACACATTTAGTTGCCGTTGAGTTTTATTTCTCATACTATCTTGGATGCCATCAGTTGCTGTAGAGTTTTAATCTTAATCCTACCATGGATGCCATGAGTTGCCATCGGGATTTAATTTTCATCCTTTTGTGTATACCATCTTTTGCCATCGGGATTTACCTTCATCCTTCCATAGATTTATGTCATCCTTCCATGGATTTGTGTTATCCTTCCATGGATTTGTCATCCTTACGAAGATTTTACTTTCTGTCATCCTTCTTAGGATTTTTACCTTTCATCCTATCGTGGATAATCTTCAATTGCCATTGGAGCATTTTACCTTTCATCATATCATGGATAATCATCAATTATCGATGAGGTCATGTTTACTCTTACCCTGACATGGGTAATCACCGCTCACATTCTCAAGCTACCCAGTCTCTCAACGATTCAACATTGGGACTGCCCTGACATATTTTGCTATTATGCTAAATCAAGCGTATTTGGAACTACATTAAGCCTGGTTTTCGACATCAGGGAAATGTAGGCAATGCAGCATGAACAAGAGTTTAGCCATAAGCTTTTGAAAAGATCTTTGGCAAAGTTGAGCCAAAATTGGCTACACATCAACTGGTTTTCCCAAAGACTCTTACATCATCTTTGGTCAAACAGGGGCAGTTGTTGACACCCAATTTTGGCTCTATATATTTAAAAATAATGGCTCTGGGAGCCCTGTTCGTTCAAAAATACAAAATAACACTTACACATTTTTGCATTTTCCGCCAATTTATTGATAGTTATCCTCATTTCAAGAATTTAATCAATTCATTTTTATTTTTAATCATTTTAAAGAATCATTATTTTCTCTACATGTATAGCATTTTCCTACAACTTTTGTGCAGTCAATAACCGTTTCTTAATTTCACAGTAAATATGTTAACACTTTTATTATGCATACCTTATTTACGTTTTAATTATATAGTTATATTTTAGTATAGTCAGTCAACGCAAGAAAAGTCAGAGCAGTTAATCTTCAAACACGGTGCGATGATTCGATCAAGTCAAGGTCTCATTACTTTTTAAAAGTTACATTTGAGGTGATGGATTGGGATCTTTGTCTTTTGGTTAATGACTTATTATTTATTGGTTAAAAGGGATAATGATCCATTGGACAATAACCAAGGGACTAAAGTTAGTTTTAAGGGGACAAAGGGGAGTTAGCTATTATTTTTTGGACAAAAGGGGGTGGTAAGTTATTTTATAAAAGAAGAGGGGGCCATCTTTCTCATCTTCTGAAAACCCAAAAAAAATCATCAGATCTTTTTTTTTTCTTCATCACGCCGTCACCACTCAACCGGAGCTCCGGTGACCACGAACGAGCTCTGACGAACCACTACAGTCCCCATGCTACCACAACCACCATACCACCATTTCCCTCTTCCTCTCTCTCCCTATCACTGTCCCGACCACCCTGTCACTGCGGCTCTTCTTTTTTATTTCTGGCCATCCCCGCCGGAGTTCTAAGTTCCGGTGAAATCAACTCTGACCACTGCTAGTTTCCAACACCCATCCTCTCTCTTCCTCTTTTCTCCCCTTTCCCGTCACTACCGTCTGCTCCACACTGGAGTCCGGCGAAGCACCACTATGGCTCTGGCAATCCAGCATCCATTGTACCACCACAAGCTCCGGCCAACCAGCACGCTCATCCCTTCGCTCTTCATCTCTCTCGTCTCTGATTTCTCTGACGCACGAAACTTTATTGCTCACTGGAAAGTTTAAAGATCTGATCGTGTTTTTTGACCACCCAATGTTTTGCTTGGTCGGAGTTTACTGTGGCGTTGCCGTTGAAGTGACACCAGGACAGACCCTTATTCCCTTTCCCTTTATTCTCTGATGACCCACGAACTTGCGCTTTATTGCTGCTCTATATCGTTCGGCTGTTGTTTTAAATTAATTTTTTCTTATTGATCAAGAGTTTAGTTTGCCTATATTGTTGGCTGTGGCTACCAGATCTGGCCGAATCTCTATTTTTTCAAGTGGTAATTAGTTGTCCTCTTTCATTAATGTCGTTACTAGACTCACCCCATTTCCCTGATAATTTTGGCTGGACGGTTCGCTACTGTTTTGTTGATATTGGACCATGTTAGCCCTTGTTATTTTATGAAATTGATAATGAACAAATACTACGCTTGATTGGCTAATGAAAAAATATCCGTGGATTTTTAGACATCCAAAGTAAAAAGACGGAAATGAAATATTTTAGGCAATGACGAAAGCCAAAGAAAAATAAAGGACGAGAACGCAATAAATTTGTTCTTCGGTGAGGTGACACGGTTAATCAACCGGCATTCGCAGCCGGGTTTAGCCTTTAATGTCGCAGTGTCACAGCATACACCTTCTGAGCTTACTCTATATTAAAATAATATTTTTTGTATATATACACACATATACATTATATTCATTTTTTGATAAATATTTATTATTTACTAATACTTTTCTAAGTATTTACATAGGTATCCATAGATTCATCCCGAAGACGATACTCGGAAGGAACTCAAAAGATCTCACTGAACCGCTGTTTGTATTTAATTTTGCATTATTAAACTGTACAAAGCATAAACTCGTAGTATAGTGGAAAATTTATTTTTGAAATATCGTGCATGAATATTTATTTACTTGTTGCCTTGTGTGTTTAATTTAAAACATGTCGTTTTGCGTTAGGCAAGCCTTAGGCCATAAATACTTTCATAAAAGGATTAAACTGACTTGGTTAATTAATTCACACTTTTGACATTTAGGAAAAAATATTAGTTCATCCTTTAATTTGCATTATGTATATACACTTTTAATACATTTTTACAACATTCATTTTACATTATTCTTTCAATTTTGTAAATAAATTACAATGTGTTTAGCCGCAAAATGTTTAAACCCGCCGATAACTATATTTGCGGATTTTTTTGGGGTGCTTAACACTTTTCCCGAAGAATCATCAGAACCCTTACCCTTTTTATGGTTTTCAAAAATAAGGTTTCGTATTACCTTTTTAAAATTGGTTTCCTAATTCCGTAAAAATTAAGTGGCGACTCTGTTTTCAAACAAAAAGCCAAGTTATTGGTACGTTCTTACAACAAGGTTAAAAACGGATCATAACAATAGTAGTGGGCCTTGCCCAATCCCTAACAGCCTCAATCTTCTTGGGATCAACCATAATGTCGTCCTTCAACACCACGTGGCCCAAGAATGCCAGAGAATCAAGCCAGAACTCACTTTGAAAATTTGACATAAAGTTCCTTCTTTCTCAACAACCAAAGGACAATCCTCAAATGACGCTAATGCTTCTCTTTACTCTTCGAATACACCAAGATATCATCGATAAAGACAATGATGAATGAGTCTAAGTATGGCTTAAAAATTCTATTCATCAAGTCCATGAAAGTTGCCGAGGCATTTGTAAGCCCAAATGACATCACAAGGAACTTGTAGTGACCATAACGAGTCCTTCAAGCCATTTTCGAAATACGGCCGGCCCGAATCATCAGCTGGTGATAGCCCGACCTCAAATCAATCTCCTAAAATACCAAATCACCCTAAAGCTGGTCGAACAAGTCATCAATATGAGGGATCAGGTACTTATTACGAATGGTGACCTTGTTCAACTGACGGTAATCTATGCACAACCTCATCGTACCATTTTTCTTCTTCACAAATAACACGGAGCACTCCAAGAGGAGACAATCAATAAACTGAACCCCTTGCTTAAAAGGTCATGCAACTTCTCTTTCAACTCTCTCAACTCAGCAGGTGTCATCATATATCGTGCAATAAAAATATGGTGTGTGCCTAGATCTAAGTCGATGCAGAAATCAATGTCACCAGCGGGTAGCATACCCAACAAATCGGCAGAAAATACCTTCGTAAACTCACACACAATAGGCACAGACTTAAGGAATGGAGAATCAACACTAGTATCACAAATATGGGCCAAGTAGGCCAAACATCCCTTGCCGACTAGTTTCTTCGCAAGGAATAAGAAATGATCTTCTTCGGAGCGGGACTAGGAGTACCCCTCCACTCAAGTCTATAAATCTTAGGCATAGCTAAGGTAACTGTCTTGGCGTGATAGTCTAAGATTGTGTGGTACAGAGACAGCCAAATCATACCCAATATAATATCAAAGTCTAACATATCTAGGATCATCAAGTCTACCCACGTGTCGTACCTTATAAAAGTAACTAAGCAAGATCAATAGTCTCTATTAACCAGTACATAATCCCAACTAGAGTAGATACATGAATAGGCAAGTCAAGACGGTCACAAGTCAAATCTTAACCAATCGAATGACAAGTAGATACATATGAGAAAGTAGACCCTAGATGAAACAAGACTGTAGTCGACCGATGATGAATATAAATGTTACTTGAGATCACAGCATCAAAAGCCTCTGCCTCAGGCCTGCCTGGAAAAGCATAGCAATACGCATCACCACGACCACTCTGACCAGACTGTGCTCCTCCCGTGGAGACGTGGGAACCATCTCTACCAGACTGATGTCCACCCCTAGAAGAATGAGGGCCACTACGGCCTGAATAGGCACCACCCATAGCTGAAGAACCACCCCGGTTACCAGAAGATGTTAGAGTTTTTAGAGTCTAAAACCTCAAACCCTGCTTAGTCCTACTCTATCTAGCTCGGGGGAAATCTCTCATGACGTTACCTGACTCACCACAACCATAACAAACTCTGGGCGCTGGAGGCTGATACACGGAGGCCGAAGAACTAGATGACCACCTCGGTTAGCTGGCCGAGAGAAATAACCTCTATGAGACTGTCCAGCCCCATAACGTTTTGTCTAGAAGGCCACCAAAAGATGCCTGCAATGTGGACTGAATAGGATGGCTGGGGGCTGAATGATAGGTCCTGGAAGACTAACCCTCGCCTCTATGACTGGAACCACTAAATATATCATGCTGACGAGGCCTCTTCTCATAGACCGTCCAAAAGATGAAACTGTGGAAGACTCGACACTCATAGCGTAGTCCACTACTACTTGGAAAGAAGACCCCAAAGCCACAAGATGAAGACAAGCAATATGAAGTGGAAGCACAAGTCGACCAATAAATCTACGGACCCTCTCTGCCTCCGTCAGAATAAAATGTATCGCATACCTAAACACAAGAATTTGGCCTCATACATACCTCTTTTCCTCAAATTTGTGAACTCATCCTTGTGCTAATCCCTCAAGGTACACAACACATACTTTTCCAAGAAGACTTGGTGGAACTGTACCTAAGTGAGTGGAGGTGAACCATCTAGTCTACCCTCAATATAATACCTAAACCACGTCTTCACGTCGTCTCAAAATTGGAAAGACACATAGTCCACACCATGGGACTCAATAATACCCATGTTGTAAATCCTCTAATGCATATCCATAATGAACTCATACGTATCCTCACTGCAGGTACCATGAAATCTGGGAGGCTCCATCTTTAGGAACCTACCTATAAGCTCCTGATCCCTAAGTGTCAAAGTTTGGGCTTCTACTTGGCTAGAGAAGCCCTCAGGGACTGGTATACCATTAATGCGCAAGGCAATTATAGCAGTAGGCTGCATCCCCTGTGTCTGTCCCTGCTTGGGAGTATGTAACTTTGCTTTAGTCTGAGAATTCCCTGGAGTAGTGGTACCACCCACGGCATGTTGGGCATCAATATTTAGAAGTATATGGGCTAATGTGTCTTGGAATACTGGGTTGGATATGGCCTCGGGGTGAGTCTGGGCTGGAACCACACCTCCCCCAGTTGCCTGCTCTATCTCAGGCTCACGCTCTAGAGAAGCTGATCGTGCATGTCTCTGTCCAACCATAGGGGCCTTGCCCCTGGCCGATGCACTACCATGGCATCTAGCTCAATCGTGACCTCTAGCTTGTACTTGTCATCTTGCACGGCCCTAACAGCAGGCTTAGGTGCGCGCATTCCCTAGCAATATCAGCTCATATACTTACCATCTATGAGAGAATATAAATAAATCAAATACCAATTCGAACACTTCCAGATACCAATTTGAATAAAGTAGCATGAAAGAATGAAGAAATTTAAAGTTTCCTAAATGTCCCATAGCCTCTCGCAGGTAGTATGGAGCTCTTCATACTGATCCGTAAGACTTTACTAGATGTGCTTTTGTACTTATAGATCGGGTAACCTAGGGCTCTGATACCAACTTGTCTGGACCCAAATCACTTAGTCGTGCGGGCACCTACTATATCCCACCTCGGTAGGCGAACTCGTCCCTTAATCATTAAAATAACAACAATAAGGAAATAAGACAATTGAAATATAAGTCTCAAGCATAATATAAATAAGTGCGAAATACAATAATAATACAACACCAAGGAACTGGTCTGAAAGCAATACAAAAGCCGCTACAAATAAACTACAAGTCTAGAATAGTACAGTCCTTAAAATACGAATATTGTCTCAGAATGCAAGAAAAGACAAGGAATAAGGATGGATACTTTGGGATGCGGATCCATCAAGCATGCTCACCCTAGAAACTTAACAGGAAGTCTCAGGATCAGTCACGAGGTGTGGATGTGGAGTTTGTCACGTACTTTGCTCTAAAAAAGAATGCAGCAAGGTAGTATCAGTACAACACTATGTACTGGTAGGTATCATAGGACGACAACAATTAGCTAACATATATAAATGAAGAAATTGAAGAATATGCATGCTCACAATCAAGTACAAACACTATCAAAGTCTAAGAATAAACAACCCAGGTATAGAGTATCAAATCAAAATCCAGGAAATATGTGAATGTAGTGATGAGTAAATATGCAATGCAATGGACAAATGTAATCTCCGTACACACATGCTCCGAGAGGAATATCTCTACATCCCAATAGTCATGACCCATGGGGGACCCGTGAAGTCCATGTACCAGTCACTCAGCACACAACGTAGAGAGACTTTACAACACCAACCACACCGCTAGCCATTCCGCACACAGCCCAGAGATGGCTATGATATCAAATATGTTGCAAGAATCACTGATGTTTCCTCCTCACTTATTACCATCAACACCAATCACATGTAATATCCATGTATCATGGAAATAAGTATGAATGCAATGCCAAATGACAATATCAAGTGTATCATATCAATCTCAATTGTGCCACATAGACACATACCACAGTATCAGTATGAAGGCAAATCTGTTCCTTTATCCATGATAATACCAAGATAAGTGAGAGACAACTATATCATAATTATGATATGGGAACTAAGTGCAAATCCAATATCAAACACTAGGCAACAAGCAAATAAATCACAAAGTGGCAACAAACCCATAAATCAGTCAATAATACCAAACCTAAGTAATCCATCCCAACTTCAGACCCAAAGTCATACATTCTTTCTCCGACAATAACTAACTTTACATATATTTTGCTAACCGAAGTCTAACCAGAAGGTAAGTCATAACCTACCTAGATGCCAAACGGGAGCCATTAACGATCACAGTGGAGCATTGCCTCTCTACAGGTCTCAATAATACTCAAAGTCTAGTCATTATTGAAATCTAAGTTAGAAACGGAAACTAACAATACCTATATCACTAGACTATTCTTTGAATCCAAACCAACTATGGGAAAAGAGGGAAAATGGGCCCACAAGGGTAAAATGTTAATTTAAGAGTGAAATCGGTAACACAACATTATAGAACTTCTAATATACTATACAATTGCTAAATTAGTTCAATAATAGATCAAATTAATCAAACAATGCAAAACCCCTAAATTAGGTAAAAACCCTAGATTTTCCAAGTTCAATTTCTCAATAAAAAATGGAAGATTAAAGCCTAATAGTTACTAAATAATGAAATCAATGCTTAAACTAGTCAAATCCATCAATTAATCTCACATTTAGGCTTAATAATCAAATAAACACTATTTAGGTAGAACTCATCCTCTTAAACTAGCTTTCTAGGTTTTTCAACAATTGATTCAAGATTAGGAAAGGTAATTAAAGGATTACAAAGTTAAAGAGGCTTATCCCAAGAAGAAATCACCAAGAAACTCTTCCAATTGCCCTATAGATGCTTTAGGGAAATAATTTTTGAAATAGGGAATGAAGGGTTTAATCACACACTTTAAAAAGTTTCTGATTTCTTGACTACCATTGTAGCGATCACTAGTCTGCTGCAACAGGTGTCGCGCCTTCACTCTTTAGCCTGTAATAGCGGCCCTCACTAATGTCATACCCCAGCCTTTGGGGGTGTGGCTAGCACCCGGTGCCTAAAGGCCCGAGTTTACTGATCCTGATACTTGAATAATATACAATAACCGGTGGGCCAATGAGGCCTCTGACACATACTCAATTGAATAAGAATATAGCTACCTGCACTCAGAAAGGGCCCAAAATATACATATATATGTAATAAGGCCGACAAGACCGACATAAGTATAATAAATCTACTGGAGAGGCCGACAAGGCCACACACAACTGTCATATATAATGAACTATGTACAAGCATCTAAAGAGTGTACTGATAACAACTAGACAATATAGGGCCCCGCCATGCCCAACCATATACATATGCATATCTATCATACCTATCAGCTTACTACACATCTCCGAAAGAAAGGAGCGTGACGACCTCCAGCTGAGTCGAGTCCTACTGTGAGAAAGATATCTACATCTCTATCTGTACCTACGGTATGAATGATGTGTCCCCGGAAAGGGACATTAGTATGAAAAATGTATTGAATATATAAGGTTGAAATTGTAAATAAGTACAATGCTGCAACTGAAACAAAACTAAAACTATAACTAAATGAATAACCGTAAGGTAAAGCAGTGGAAATACAACCTGTACTCTGAGTGCTTCTGTGGGCCAGAATATGCATAATGAAGTATAATCGCGTATATAACGTCATAGGACTCTGGAGCAATATTATTTAAGTCATATATGTATGAGCTGCGTATATATCGCCATAGGCCTCTATGGGCAATATAATAAATATAGTATCTGTATAACTGTGTATATAATGACATAGTCCTTTATGAGAAATATAATGAATATTGTATATGTATAGCTGCGTATATAACGCCATAGGCCTCTATGGGTAATATAGATATATAATGCATGCATATGATGAGCTCTTTAATAATATGTCATCGGAGTGACATAAGGTCATTGCACCTCCGACTTCCTTATAAGGGTAAACACTTAATTTGTTATTCTTTTATTGACTCTATAGAAACCATGAATCACATGATTAAATTAACTTCCAAGAAACAATAAGGGACCGACTCTTATTGACATTACAAGGATGCCTTAGAATGAATATGTTACCTCGACGATAGATGAGGAATTATATCATAATACATTTGAAGAAGAATTTCAAGTACTTTCTTTAGGATTCAGAGTAAAATGCTTATCGGATTGAGCTTTGTAAAAGTCATTTTGATATGGATCATGTCAACAAGAAAGAATTTAGCCTTACACACCTGATTTTTGGTGCCACAATCATTTTACAAGTCCTCGCTCCTCCTACGAAGGATCATCTATGTTATACAAGGAAATAATATCAATATCGAATCTAAATTTAATAGAAAATCTTTGTTTAGGTGTCTTATTGACCAGCTCGAACACCTCGGGTTCATAGATCTCCTTACAAGAGATGTTTATTTAATTCAATCCCGCGGTTCAATCCAAGAATACAATTTCCATAGAACTCTTTCAGGTGTTCTTCGATAATTTTAGCATATATAAGGGCTAGTGTTATACGAAAAATCTTATGTGATTCAATTTTTACAATCTTTCTATCCGTATTCTCCTTAATACATAACGTACACAGCCATTCAACTCATACATAGAGTAAAACAACCCAACAATTTATATTAGGAAGATTTCACAAAATTTATGAAGTTTTGATCATGAAATCTTTTTCAATTGATCAGAATCATAAGTTAAAGAGGATAAAATTTACCTTAATTACACCATAACTTTCCTCAAACCAGTAGGCTAGCTTGCTTCCAAAAATTTCCAAAACCAATCCTTCGAGGAGGTTATAATTCTTATGACAATCACGGGGTTTCTCACGTAATTCTTGCGGATTATGGCTTTGATTTCGACCTAAGATGCTAGGATATGGTAGGGAGGATTCGGGAGAAGTTTTGGAAATGGTCTTAGGCGATAATAAGGGTTTCAATTGATTTACCGTATTTAAACCCGAAGATTTTATGTATCGGCGTAGAATGACAACCCATTTGACAGACCGTCAAAAGTTTTACGGTCCGTCAATCTTCTCGTCAAATATCAGGAAAATTGACGGTCTAGAGGGGGAAATTTGATGGTCTGTCAAGCATTTAACGATCTATCAAACATTTGACGGTCAGTCAATCTTCCCGTCCAATTTCCAATTTTCCTATCTTCGTCGAAACATACTTCTTTCGATCCGTTTAACTTCCAAACACCCCGATACTTCCATAAATAAGCGGTAAATCTTCATTATCCTTTCATAAGGTCATACCTCTTCCCGGGACTTCGGTATCCATTGACGACACAATAAAATGCAAAGGTACAGGGTGTACATCCTTCCCCCTTAAGAACATTCATCCGCGAATGTTGGAAATATTCTAACTCCCAAGATTTTTAGAAATTTTGGTAGAGTTTCCTTTGTAAACAGGACTATCCAAAGCATGTCAAGCAGCCCAAACCTATGTCCAGTGCCACACAGGGCAACATCATATCAAAATAACATCAGTCGGCCTCACATGACCAATTATTCTTGCAGAAATTAAAAAGAGTTCAACTATAACTTACATTAATATCCTTTTACTGACATCCGAGCTAAACCTGATACACTTGCTTTAAAAATATAACTTATATAAGATAGATGGTCCATCTTCGATAAACTGAATAAAAACAGAGGGCTTATACCGCATGTATACTAACAAGAAATCAGAGACATTCTAGTAGAGAGATTCCTAGGTTCTGTAATCATTTTGATGTAGTTATTTACGAACCAAAAGTTGCTTAACTTGACCATTTTACTTTAACATTTCATTGTTGGCAATTGTCGAGTTCCTCATAATCATACAATCCTTTTTTATACAATTGTTTGGCGACTGTACTTTGTCCGAGTCGTTATATTCTGCCATCTGGACCACATCTTTCTTTCTGGGTTAGGATGTTCATCTTGTGAAGGAGTTTAGATAACTGAGTCCGTAGACACGAAGTGTAAGATGATAACAAAGGGTGGTGGCACAATAAGCGTCCAGTCGAAAACAAGAAAATAGTAGAGTTGCTTGAGTCCAAGCACTTCTTTCTCTGTTCTTCTTTTTCTTTTCTCAATAATATCGTTATATAGCACATGAATTTGGAGCAGCCTACTGGCCTTAAAAATTCTTTTATCGATAAATCTCTTTTCTGTTTTCGCTTGAAGTAGTCTCTAAATAAATGTTTCTGATTAAGACTGGATTCTATTTGCGGCTACTGCCTCCCTCAACTGAATTCGATACTATGATCTTGATCACGCTCAGATGGAATTTCCTTTCTTGTCAAGTTAACTCTTGCTTTTAACATCAAATCTCTTAATTCATTTCCATATTAATCTAAGTATTCTCTCATAATTTATTTTTTCAAATCTGATATTGTTACTTTAGATTCCATTCCCTTTTTGTGATTTGAAAAGAGTTCCACCCCTTTACTATGTACGGTTCTTTATTGCTCAATCTGGTAATATCTCTCTTACTAGACATCAATCCTTATTTCGAATTTCTTCCAAACTCGACCTGGGTCCAGTAGTCCGACTTGAATTCTTCATTGATCATCTCCAAATGGGGCAATAGAAATTCTGAATATTCAGGGCTTCTTTTAAACTGGCCTTTGATTAGTTAATTATTCTAATATGCGATCGTACAATGGCTTGAGGTAGTCTTCAAAATAAACCTTTGACCAAATTTTGATTATATAACTAGACTTAATCCTTACCGTACAAACTGACAAATCACTTTGTATCAATTTTTCGGTTATATAATGATCCTTAAAGATTCTCGGTTCACTCAATAATCCATACATGGTACCTTAACTTCAAAAGCATTTTTTCTTCAAATGCTGCTACTAATACTCTTAAACCTTAAACCTTGATAGGGTCTCCATTACTATCCTTACTCCATCTTACAATACTTCTTACATTCCTCGAGTTCGTATACTTATTTGGCAATGCTATGTATTTCAAGATAAATTAATCATTTCCTTAGTTATACCCCACATTTTCTCAACTATCCTCTCTCGATTTATATTATTTGTCAAATATTGAAAACAAGGTATTTTCTTCTTTTCGACGTTGTTCCTTCTTCTGTTGATCTTATTACTAGAGCATCTACTATACTCACTGGCTCCGGACTCATGATCTTCCAGAAATAATATTTCTTTCATAATAAGAGCGTGTACTTGCTCATTGTAACTTCAAAATCCCTTATACTTCACATTCGACTATTCATTTGTTTTGTATTTCTGGTACATCTATTTTCTTCCAGAAACAAATCTTTGACATCCTCGGGTTAATTTATGAATATTGATCATGCTAGGGGTTGTCCTATCTCCTTTTTCATTGAAGGGTTTACTTTTGCGAAGTGTTACTCTTTCTTGTTCCCTTTATGGTTACCACCCCTGAATCCATGATGCTGTCTTTATTTCTCAATTTTGTTCTCATTTGTAACTGATGTCTTTATCATTATGATTATTACATTACCTTTCTTGTAAGGTTATTGGTGTACTTGGCCATCAAAATTTACTATCACTCACTTGCTCATATCATGTTCCTTTATTCTTATTATTTAGCTCTTTTCCTTATTGTTTACATTAAATCACCTTTTCGTTGCTCCGTCATATACTCACATCGAGTTTTACTCATACTCATTCCCACTCATATATCTTTAAACACCTTATCAATATTCACAGCGAACCTATGGCTTGACATATTTAATTCGAGTCATAGTTGAATTTATCCTTGTTGTTAATTTTGGGTTTTCTCCCCTAAATTGGTGTTAGAATTATTTTCTATCCAATGTCTGATTACTTCAACTTGCCGATTGCCGATTTGAATTTCTTTAACGACTCCTTGGCTTAGCATACTTTGGTATCATCTTTTGCAAATGTCATAACCTAGATTTTTAGTTCTGGAAGCTTAAATGTCATTACTTATACCCTTATCCTTTACTGGTATTCTGGTAACCTGGAAGTCGTACTCACAACTCCTTTATCTCCATCCTTACTATTTCCGATTTTCTACTAATCTATTTGTGTAAGATATATCCTTCAACTTTATTTAGTTGTCATGACGCTCTTACTTGTGTCTAATAGACACCCATTTATCATTTGTCGCTGCTTCTCTGTTAGTCATACTTTCATCACAAATTATTTTCACTGAATGTCGAGAATCCTACCGTATTTCCCGGTAAAGAATATATTACTTGCCTTTAATTACCAAATCTCATCCCATTCGACGATTCTTTTTTATGTGGTTTACACTTGCAGAGAGATTGGGATTACTGACTCATGTATAACTTTTCATATCCTTTTTCTTCCTTCAACTGTCTTCTGAACAAATCTCTAGGTAACTTGTTCCGGGAAATCCATTTTCTTTATTACTCTTCTGGGGTTTCCCTAAATTCTTTGAACTCGTGAATCCCTTTTTTTAAGTCACATGTTCATTTACTCTCAGTGTCTCAGTATTCACACTATAAGATTTAAGGGTGTTGGGTACATATATAGTTAATAACTGGTTGACTCCTATATCGTCTTGCTTAGATATTTGAACATAATTGTGATTTCACCTACCATCTTCCATTCCTATCATCGATTCACGGTCTATATACGCCTGATTGATTGCATGATTCTAAGTAACATCAAAACCGGCTAGTCTCCCTAACTCAACCTCGGACATCTATACACTATATGGATCCTGATCCCACACCAATAACATCGCTCAAGATCACCTGCACATGGCCCATAATGCACCTGTCCACACTGATGGCACAACGACTAAAATCTCCAAGGACATTCTCTGGCCCTATGGCCCAAATCTCCACATCCAGAACATAGCTCAATATCGGATAAACATTCCCCATCATGCCTCTCTCCATATTACTGACAGTGTGTTCTACTACCTCCAACATCTTCTGGTCTCTGTCTGATTGCTACCCGGGAGCTTCGATCTGATGCATCTCTCAATATCAATTCTTCAGCATCTGTGTTCATCCCAAACCTTTAGGTATGTCTACTGGTCATTTTTTTCTCGCTTCTACTTGTCAGGGGAGAACCTTGGTAAACTGACTTCCGTGATATTGGGCTTCTCAGTCTCTCTAAAGGTGTATCCAGTGGCGGCACCTGAACATGACCATGCTATGAGAAGATAACTGGAGGTACTGTTACATATACACGACCACTCACACCTAACCCAAATTGAAACAGCTACTATGCTGATGGCCTCTGTATTATGCGGGCTTTCCTATAACTTGGAACTACTATTGGAATTGAGGGTACTCGGAAGGGTGATTCCTCTGAGACTTCGGATGGGTCTTAATCCATAAATGGATCCTTAGATGGATCTTCTGCCATAGACATATCCTCATCCATGGATGAGTCTTCTTCCATTGAATAACTTACATTTCTTTTTGTTTTTATACCCTTCAGATTCATATTAATGGGTGGATGTCAACTAGTATCTTCTCTTGCATTTCTAACCTACTTCCTGCTATCACTAATTTCCCAGGATCTTGGCATTACTGAAAAGAAATATTCAAGATGAAAAGATGGGAATTCAGTGACTTACGACTTCGCTTCAAACACACGATCTAGATTTTCAAGGAAAGTAACATCCTAATTAAGTGTGGAACATAACACACCCATAAGCAAGACTCTACTAGACACAACTTATAGACATCCCTAGGACTGACCTTCTCTGATATCACTTTGTCACACCCCAACCTTAGGGGGTATGACAGGCGCCCGACGCCCTAAGGCCCGAGCGTACCAATCCTGATTCTTGAGAGATATACAAAAATTCATGGGCCAACGAGGCCTCTGACACATACTCAACTGAAAATGGATATAGACACATGCACTCAGAAAAGGCCCAAAATATACATATATATATAACAAGGCCGACATAAGTTTAATAAATCTACTGGAGAGGCTGATAAGGCCACACATAGCTGTCACACATAACACACTGTCTACAAGACTCTAGAGAGTGTACTGACAACAACTGGTCGAGACAGGTCTGTGCCATGTCCAACCATATACATATGCATATATGTCATACCAATCAGCTCACTACACAACTCCGGAAGAAAGGAGCGTGGCAACCTCTAGCTGAGTCGAGTCCTATTGTGAGGAAGACTTTTGCATCTCTATCTGTACCTACAGTATGAACGTAGTGTCCCTGGAAAGGGAAATTAGTATGAAAGATGTATTGAATATGTAAGGTTGAAACTGTAAATAAGTACAATGCTGCATTTGAAACAAAACTAAAATTGTAACTGGATGAATAACCATAAGGTAAAGAAGTGGAAATACAACCTGTACTCTGAGTGACTCTGTGGTCTAGACTATGCATAATGAAGTATAATCGCGTATATAACGTTGTAGGCCTCTGGGGGAAATATTATCTAAGTCATATATGTATGAGCTGCGTATATAACGCCATAGGCCTCTGTGGGAAATATAGATATATAATGCATGCATATGACGACCTCTTTATGAATTCTGAATACTCTCTGAACTCATCGGAGTGACATAAGGTCGTTACACCTCCGACTTCCTTATGAGGGTTAACACTTCATTTGTTATTATTTCACTGACTCTATAGAAACCATGAATCACATCATTAAATTAACTTTCAAGAAACAATAAAGGACATACTCTTATTAACATCACAATGATGCCTTTGAATGAAGATGTTACCTCGACGATAGATGAGGAGTTATATCATAATACATTTGAATAAGAATTTCAAGTACTTTCTTTAGGATTAAGAGTAGAATGCTTATCGAATTTATCTTTGTAAATAGGGATCATGCTAACAAGAAAGAATTGAGCCTTACATACATGGTTCTTGTCGCCACAATCATTTTACAAGCCCTCGCTTCTCCTACGAACTATCATCTATGTTATACAAGGAAATAATATTAATATCGAATCTAAATTTAATAGAAAAGCTTTTTTTTAGGTGTCTTATTGACAACCTCAAAAACCTCAGGTTCGTAGATCTCTTTACAAGGGATGCTTATGTAATTCAATCCCACAGTTCAATCCAAGAATACAATTTCCATAGAACTCTTTCAGGTGTTCTTCGATAATTTTAGCATATATAATTCTTTGGGCTTGTGTTATACAAAAAATCTTATGTGATTCAATTTTTTTACAATCTTTCAACTCGTATTCTCCTTAATCCATAACATACACAGCCATTCAATTATCCAATTCAACTCATACATAGAGTAAAATAGCCCAACAATTCATATTATAAAGATTTCACAAATTTGCGAAGTTTTGATCATGAAAACTTTTTCAATTGATCATAATCATAAGTTAAAGAGGATAAAATTTACCTTAATACACCATAACTTTCCTCCAACCAGTAGGCTAGCTTGCTTCCAAAATTTTTCCAAAACCAATCCTTCGAGGATGTGATAATTCTTATGACAATTACGGGGTTTGTCACGTAATTCTTGCGAATTCTGTCTTTTATTTCGACCTAAGATGCTAGGATACGGTAGGGAGGGTTTGGGAGAAGTTTTGGAACTGGTCTTGGGTGAACATAAGGGTTCCAAATCGAATAACCCAATTTAAACCCGAAGATTTTCTGCACCAATGTAGAAGAACGACTCTTTTAACGGACCATCAAATTTTTGATGGTCCGTCAATCTTCCCGTTAAATGCCAGGAAAATTGACGGTCCATCAACCATATGACATTCCGTCAATCTTCCCATCCAATTTCCAGTTTTCCTATCTTCGTCGAAACATATGTCCTTCGATCCGTTTAACTTCAAAATACTCCGGTACTTCCATAAACAAGCGGTAAATCTTTATTATCCTTTCATAAGGTCATACCTCTTTCCGGAACTTCGGTATCCATTGACGGCATGGCGAAACGTGAATCTACAGGGTGTAACAACTAAATCCCAACATCCGCTACCGCGGACCAGGCCTTCGCCGAGGCGGGTTTGCTGCGGCGCACTAACCCTCACCCCAGCGAAGGTTATCAGACACTAATATAATTTCTATTTTTCATAATTCAACCCTGAAACCCGATAATCACCCGAGACCTCCTAGACATAAACTAGATATGCACACACATGTACAAACACACTACGGACTCACTCATGGTCTCAAATTTTTTATCGGAGGTCTATTTAATCAATTCAACCCCCAACGACCTAAAACTAATTCTCCAACCACTAGTCAAAACACTCTCGAGAGCTTAAAAAATCGAACCAACTATCCCACCAAGTTAAATGATTCTCCAGACCTCACAGAATTAACGAAATTCCAAAAAATGTCCATTTACCTAAAAGTCAACTATAGGTCAAACTTTTTCACTTAAAGGTTCTATTTCCTTCAACTTTCACTAGGATCGCCCGGTACTTCGGGATTTGGGTCAATAGGGGCAAAATAATCAAAACATATATAACGACTGAATAGATCATTACACTACCCCTCTCACACACAGTGCGATAAGCTCGACTACCTACTAAACTTCTACCGTAATCCTTGACCTCCAAATGATCCTATCTAGGGTCATGTCCTCAGTCAGTTGGAGTTGTGTCATATCTTTTCTAATCACCTATCCCAGTTTTTCTTCGGCCTACCTCTACCTCTCCTAACTCCTGCTATCGCTAGTCTCTCACACCTCACACCTCCTCTTCACATGCCCGAACCACTTCATTCTCGCTTCTCTCATCTTGTCCGCCATAGAGGCCACTCTGACCTTGTACCGTATAACTTCGTTTCTAATAATGTCTCTTCTAGTATGACCACACATTCATGTGAGAATCCTCATCTCTGCGAGCTTCATCTTCTACACATGGATGTTCTTGATTGGCCAACTTTCTGATCCATACAACAATGCTGGTCTAACCACCACTCTGTAGAACTTACCTTTCAGCCTAGGGGATAGTTTCTTATCATAAAGCACCCCGGAGGCGTGTCTTATTTCAACCACCCAACTCCAATACGGTATATGACATCATCATTAATCTCCCCGTCTCTTTGTATTATGGACCCAAGATACTTAAAGCTTCTTCTTTTGGGTGTAGCTTGTGCCTCAATCTTTATTTCCACATATATCTCCTGCATCACGTCACTGAACGTACACTCCATATACTCCGTCTTAGTCCTGCTTAACCTGAATTCTTTAGATTCTAAGGTCGTTCTCCAAACTTCCAAACTATCGTTAACCTCGGGGCGCATCTCATCAATCAGAACTATGTCATTTGCAAATAACATACACCATGACACCTCCTCTTGAATATGTTGAGTCAATTCATCCATCACTAAGGCAAACAGAAACATGCTAAGAGCTGATCCTTGATGCAACTCCATCACGACTGGAAAGTGTTCAGAGTCACCTCTCATAGTCCTAACCCTGGTCTTGACACCCTCGTACATTTCCTTAATTGCCCTAATGTAGGCCATCGGCACACCTCTAGACTCCAAACATCTGTAAAGGACATTACGAGGGACTTTATCGTATACCTTCTCTAGATCAATCAACATCATGTGTATGTCTCTCTTTTTGTCTATACTGCTCTATCAATCTCATGACAAGATAAATAGCCTCTATTGTCGATCACACTGACATGAATTCGAACTAGTTCTTTGATATCAAAACATCCTTTCTTATCCTCATCTCGACCATCCTCTCCCAGAGTTTCATGGTGTGGCTTAACATCTTGATACCCATATAATTATTGCAATTCTGAATATCACTCTTGTTCTTGTACAACGGGACCATTTTACTCAATCTCTATTTCTATGGAATCTTAGCTATCCTAAATATGACGTTAAACAATCATGTTATCCACTCTGTACATGCCTCTCCACGATCTTTCAAAAGTCTACCGGTATCTCATCTGGCCCGATTGCTCTTCCCTTCCTCATCTTATGAATATACCTCTAACCTCAGCAACCTTTATGCACCTACAATAGACGAAGTATCTATGACTCTCGGACTGCTCTAACTCCTCCAACACGATAGCCTTGTCCCCTACTTCATTCAAAAGCTTATGGAAGTACATTTGTCATCTTCGTCTAATGTGTGCCTCTTATGTCAATACTTCTCCATTCTCGTCCTTGATGCAATTCACTTGATCCAAGTCGCGAGTATTTCTCTCTCTCATTTTGGCTAGCCTATACAACTTCCTATCCCCACCTTTGCATTCGAGCTCTTTATACAAGTGCTTAAAATATATTGTTTTAGCCGCTGTGACCGCTAATTTCGCTTCCTTATTCATTTCCTTATACCTCTCTTTATTCCTTCTTTTGTCCTCCTCATCCACGCTTTCCACTAACGCCGCATAGACAATCTTCTTGGCTTCTACGTTTCCTTGAACCTCACTATTCCACCAACAATCCCCTCTACATCTACCTGAGTAGCCCCTCGAGACCCCTATCACCTCTATAGCAGCTTCCCTGATGCATTCGACTGTCCTAGTCCACTTACTCTATGCGTATCCACTACTCCCCCAAGCTCCCATAGCCACCAACTTCTCCTTCATCTCATGAGCTTTGACCTTAGTTAGACCTCCCCATCTAATCCTTGGTCGGTCGTCCCCGACCTTCCTCTTTTTCTGTGTCTTGACCTCCAAGTCCATAACCATGAGCTTATGCTGGGTTGTAAGATTCTTGCTCGAAATAACCTTTCAATCCTTGCATACACCTCTATCCCCCTTCCTAAGGAGCAAGTAATCTATTTGGGTTTTAGCCAATGCACTATGGTAGGTCACCAAGTGTTCCTCCCTCTTTCGGAAGTTTGAGTTAGCTATGACCAACTCAATAGCTTTCCCGAAGTCTAAAAGTGACACTCCACCCTCATTTTTATCCCCAAAGTCGAAACCGCCATGCACATCATCATATCCTCCTGTAGTACTTCTAATTTCAAAAGTAGGCATACAAATTAAATAGTCATCATGTTTCTTTATTCCAAAACTAAAACACTGTTCTTATAAATTAATCTTGATATTATAAGAACAATTTTAAACAGTAGTAAAGTAAATAAAATTCAAACACGAAATTCACAAAGATAATTTTAATTTCTTCCAATATTATTGGAGCTTAAGAGCACCCACGTAGACTTCAGCAAGAACACACCAGTAAAAGGAATTGAACAAAAATATATGTTGTCATGTTTTATTGTCTTCTCGAGTCTCTGTTATGCAAACTATTCACCCACATTCTATATACAGTATAACCTCGATAAATGAATACCATCAGGACAAAAAAAAATATTCATTTAGTGAGGTTATTTATTTATCGATAAATGAATATTTATTCAGTTAGATAGTATTTTTACATTTTTTTTATTTTTTTCTTATGATTAGTATTTTTACATTTAATGTACAAATGCACCTAGAGGGTAATGGTCAAAATTCTTATGAAAAACTTAATTACATTCATTTTCTTTAGACACTAGATTAGGAATACATGCACTATACGTGTGGACTAAGTACATTGTACTGACATTCATGTACTAATAAGATTGTATGTGTAGAATACTAGTCTAAGAAAATATACTTAACCTACACTATAAACTATATATTGTTCTAAAATCTTAGTTTGATAAAGAATCCATACTACTTTATCTTTCTTAATCTTCAATTTAATGGTTTCCAATCATCAGTCAAAATCAATAACAAAAATAACTTTAACCGACCAGATAAGGAAGGCCATATGTGAGCATAAAAAGAAACATCCAAGTATTAGCCAAAAAGATATGCAAGCATGAGTGAAATAAAAGTTTGATTTATTTACTAGCCAAACCACAATATCAAATACTCTCAAAAGATCATCTGAATATTTGTCGGAGGAGATGAAAAATAGCGATGCTAAGAGGCACAAGTCAGCTAAGTACCCCGATTTAGAGAAAGCTTTATATGAATGGTTTCTTCAAAGACAAGAAAAAGTGAATATGTCAGGAGAAATGATCCAAAGTAAAGCAAAAGAGTTTTTGCAAAAAATGTATGGTGAAACAAATCCAGAATTCAACTTTTCTAGTGGATGGTTAGAATGTTTCAAGGCAATTGCAAATTGTTTCGTGCATTTCAAGATTCGGTCTGAAGAAATTGATGTTCCTGAAGTAGAAATTGGTCAATTAGAAGAAGATATCCAAGGATTAACTAATGTCATTTATAATTTACGCTATAGAAATGTGATGGACGTCGAACATCTTTTGAACTATCCTAACGAGAATGATGCAGTTACGGAATTGCCTACAGACGAAGAAATTATTGAGTCCGTACTAAATAATGAAAATGATCCTGAACCAGATGATAGTAGTGTCATACCAAATGTGTCATCAAAAGAGGCCTTTCAAGCAGTAGTCACCATACAAAATTACTTGCTATAACACGAGGAAAATATTCCAAAGTTCTACATGCATTACAAAAAATTAAGGATGGGATGCATTTTGGTGGAAGGAAAAAACAAACAACTTTAGATGCATTTTTTAGAACAAATGACTTCTTATATGAACATTGTTGATTGGATAAAATATTTTCGTTTATTATATATACATATTATTTTATGGAATTTAGTGATTATTCATTTATGTTTACATGGGGCCTTTAAGAACTCAAAGTTTTTTATTCGTTAATGCATTTAGCGAAGTTATTCATTTAGTATGTTAAATATACACACAATATACATGTGTATATTGTGTATATTAGTCTCGGCTTTGCTCTCGGGTTTGGCTAATTTGTACCGTGTAATTTATGGTAAATATTTAGTATCTTAGTTTATGTAATGTTGTAATGTAATTAGTATTATACACTTACCATAATAATTGTATTATCATAAATGTATAGTTAGTATCCAAGTAGAATAAGGTTTTAGGAATATAATATGATTATGATTTTCCTATTATGGAAATATGTAACTTGTATATATAGTCTTTCAATTAATGAAAATAATCAAGGGATTATTTTTTTCATGGTATCAGAAATCTAGGTCTTAAAAAATCCTCTCTAAACTCTTATTTTTCCGTCGACTCCCTTGCACTTCCGAGACCTTTTGCTCTCGATTTGTGTGCCGACGGGAACCCTCTTCTTCCTAATTTTTTCTCCCAAATTCCTCAATCACATATTGTTCTATCAATATGTCTACATCCCGGAACAAGTTTCATCCTGCCCTTAGAGTTTCTACCATCAAGAATAACATCCCTCTCGTTCTTGAAATAGAAAACGTCCAATATGCGACGTGGGCCGAACTATTCAAAATTCACGCACGCTCGCATCAAGTCATCCATCACATAATCCCCGCAGCTCCTGAGGATACAGAGGTGCCAAAATGCGAGGATGATCCTAAGTTGTGGACGACTCTTGATGCCACTGTCCTCCAGTAGATATATTCCACAATTTCTACCGACTTTTTGCAAATAATTATTCAGCCTGACGCTACGACACAGGCGACTTGGGATAGACTGCGTGATATATTCCAAGATAATCAAAATTCTAGAGCCATTACCTTTGAGCAGGATTTCTCCCACGTCAATAAAGAAGATTTCCCTAATGTTTTGGCTTATTGCAAAAGATTAAAGGAATTGGCGGACCAACTTCGCAACGTTGGCGCGCTAGTTTCGAACAATTGTTTGGTCCTCCAAATGGTTTCCGGCCTCTCCGAGGCCTATAATGGTGTTGGAACGCTTGTTCGGCAAAGCAATCCATTTTCGTAATTTTATCAAGCCCGTTCTATGCTTACACTCGAAGAAACAGGCATGGCAAAAAGGGCGGCTATCGGTGCTAGCCCCGTAGTCATGATGACCGAGTCCACGGTGTATCCTACCGGTTCCAACAACTCGATGGCGGCAAAAAGGGTAGAAATAGGAAAAATAATGGCAAGAACCGCGGCGGCAACAACGGCGGCAACCGACAGAATGGTGGTGGCGATGGGGGTCCTCGCGGTGATCAACAACAACAGCAGTTCTGAGGCCCATAGTTGGCCCCTATGCAGTGGCAATGGGCCCCACAACAGTAGTTTGGGCCCAGCCAGTTTTCCTCACAGCGGCAGTTTCAACCCAGCCACTTCTTGCCCAACTGGCAGTGGACGGCCCAGCAGTAGTCCAGGCCCAATTCGTCATGGTCCACATACAGTCAGCATTCTGGGCCGAGACCGCAAGCAGGGGTGCTTGGGCCTCGGTCCCCGCAGGCCATCACAAAGCGGCACCCACGCCTACCGACATCGAAGCCGCAATGCACACGCTTGGTTTAAATCATCCGGACCCAAATTAGTATATGGACACCGGTGCCACTACCCACATGACATCCGATTCAGGTACGCTATCGTCTTATTCCAATTTGAGCAACCCTCGCGGTATAATTGTTGGTAATGGTAATTCTATTCCAATTCGTGGTTATGGTCATAAAACGTTATCTCCCCCTCATCCACCTTTTATCTTAAAAAATACCCTACACGCCCCCAAATTGATTAAAAATCTAATCTATGTCGGTAAATTCACTACTGACAATTCCATTTCTATTGAATTTAATCCATTTGGTTTCTCTGTGAAGGATTTCAAGACGGGGAGTCCTCTCATGAGGTGTGATAGTAAAGGAGATCTTTATCCTATCACACCAGTTCCGGTCCATCGAGTCAAGCCCTGCCATCAGCCTTTGCAGCCATTTCTCCTTCCTTGTGGCATGCTCGTCTTGGTCATCCGAGATCATCTATTTTGTCGTCTTTAGATAAAAATAGTTTTATTTCATATAAGGGTACGAGTAGTACTCCAAATTGTCAGTCTTGTTCTTTAGAAAAAAATGTTAAGTTGCCGTTTGTAGACTCAAATTCTCATACTTTAATGTCATTTGATATTATTCATAGCGACTTATGGACATATCATGTTCTTAGTTCTGTGGGTCATCGGTATCATGTTCTCTTTTTGGATGATTATTCTATGTTTTTATGGACATTTCCAATAACGAAAAAATGTCAAGTTTTTTCCGTCTTCTTAAAATTTAGAGCATTTATTAGAACCCAATTCGACCGAGAAATCAAAAATATTTAGTGTGATAATGGCAAAGAATATGACATTGGGGTGTTTCGGTAATTCTGTGCTAATAATGAGATCAATTTTCATTTTTCTTGTGCTTACACGTCTTCACAAAATGGGAAAGCCGAACGCAAAATTCGTTCCATAATAACATTGTCCGAACTTTATTGATTCATGCTTCCGTACCCCCATCTTTTTGGCATCATGCTCTCCAAATGGCTAATTATCTCCTTAACATAATTTCTTCCAAAGGTTTGACATATTCTTCCCCCTTCAAATTTTATATAATAAAATTCCTTCATATTCAAATCTTCGAGTTTTTGGGTGTTTGTGTTATCCGTTATTTCCGTCCACCACAATTAACAAACTTTAGGCTCGGTCTACTCCGTGTGTGTTTTTGGGGTTTCCGTCTAATCATCGTGGCTACAAATGCTTTGGTTTATCCTCTAATAAAATCATCATTAATAGCCATGTCATTTTTGATGAATCCCAATTTCCATTTGCTAAAGTTAATACTCCCGTGCCTAGTTCATATAATTTTTTGGATGATATATCTCCTCGTATATTATTCAGCATTTTTCGAACGTTTTTCGCACCCAAATTTCTCCAGCGGATCCACTGCCCGCTGGCCCCACTGGTCCGTCACCCACTGCCGGTCCAGCTTACTCACCTCGAACCGGGTCCAGCCTCGCATAGCTTATCGATTTGGGCCAACAGTTGCCGTCACGCCACCCGTCCGAGTCGAAAATTCCCAAAATACACTCGCCTCTGCCCCGAGTCAGGGACCAGTCACCCGTAGTCAACGGGGGATTTTTACACCAAAAAGATATTTTAATTTATATTCTAATGTTCTTAAATCACCCTTACCCCTAAATCATGTGTCTGCATTAAATGACCTGAATTGGAAAATTGCTATGACCGATGAATATAATGCTCTTATTGATAATAAGATGTGGGTGTTGGTACCCCGTCCATCTGGTATTAATATTATTAGGTCTATGTGGATTTTTGCTCATAAGAAAAATTCAGATGGTTCATTTGCCCGACATAAGGTGCGGCTTGTGGGTGATGGTAAGACTCAGCATGTTGGTGTTGATTGTGGTGAGACGTTTAGTCCGGTGGTCAAGCCGGCTATCATTCGCACTGTGCTTAGCTTGGCTCTTTCGAAGGCATGGCCTATTCATCAGTTGGATGTAAAGAATATTTTCCTACATGGTGATCTCAAGGAAACAATCTATATGCATCAGCCGTTGGGATTCAGGGATCCCAAACATCCTTATTATGTCTGTTTGTTGAGGCCTTATATGGGCTTAAGCAGTCTCCACGGGCCTGGTATGCGCGGTTTGCAGACTATGTTTCGCTATTGGGTTCACTCACAGCAGATCAGATAATTCATTGTTCATCTACCGTAGTGGTTCATCCGTGGCCTATATCCTGTTATATGTGGATGATATTATTTTGACGGCCTCTTCCGATGCCTTACGCCAGTCTATCATGACAATGCTCAGCTTTGAGTTTGCTATGAAAGACTTGGGGCCCTTGAGTTACTTTTTGGGGATTGCTGTCACTCGTTATTCCGATGGGTTGTTCTTATCTCAACGGAAGTATGCAGCTGAGATCATCGAGAGGGCTGAGATGTCATCCTGTAAGTCCACTTCCACTCCAGTTGATACTAAACCCAAGCTTAGTGCCACGGCCGGCGTACCCTACGAGGATCCGACCCGCTATCGCAGTCTTGCAAGGGCCCTTCAGTATCTTACCTTTACGAGACCAGATATTACATATGTTGTCCAGTAGGTGTGTTTGTTCATGCATGATCCCAAAATTGAGCACATGAATGCACTTAAACGCATTATTCGGTATATTCAAGGTACACTTGACTATGATTTGCATTTATATCCTTCCTCGACGTCCATACTTGTCTCGTATACGGATGCTGATTGGGGTGGCTGTCCCGACACCAGACGGTCTACGTCGGGCTAATGTATGTTTCTTGGCAACAACTTGGTCTCCTGGTCTGCAAAGCGTCAGTCGACTCTATCCCGCTCAAGTGCCGAGGCTGAATATCGAGGGGTAGCTAATGTGGTCTCGGAATCATGTTGGTTACGTAATTTTATTTTAGAGCTTCATTGTCCCATTCAGAAGGCAACCTTGGTTTATTGCTATAATAGTAGTGTCATCTACCTTTTTGGTAATCCGGTTCAACACCAACGCACTAAGCATATCGAGATGGACATTCACTTTGTCCGTAAAAAGGTTGCTCGAGGTCAGGTACGCGTCTGTCATGTCCCGTGAAGATATCAAATTGCAGACCACTTTACAAAGGGTCTTCCCTCGGTCCTTTTTGAAGATATTAGGGACAGTCTCAGCGTTCGAAGACCGCCCGCTATGACTGCGGGGGTGTGTTAAATATACACAATATACACACAATATACATGTGTATATTAGTCTCGGCTTTGGCTAATTTGTACCGTGTAATTTATGGTAAATATTTAGTATTCTAGTTTAGGTAATGTTGTAATGCAATTAGTATTGTACACTTACCATAATAATTGTATTACCATAAATGTATAGTTAGTATCCAAGTAGAATAAAGTTTTAGGAATAGAATAGGAATATGATCTCCTATTATGGAAATATATAACTTGTATATATAGTCTTTTAATTAATGAAAATAATCAAGGGATTATTTCTTTCAGTTTAAGTGTCGTGGGAATCACCTTCTTTTAGCACCGAAATTGTAACCCTAAGAATTGTAAAAACCTATAGCCTTCTAGCCTATGCCTATCACAATTTCAGAATACTGGACTGATGGAGTCACAAGTGTATTTATAAGTAGGCTAGGAACTCTTAGGCAAAAACTATTAACCCTAGGGACTTCTCCATAAAATATAGTTACCCTAGGAACTCCTAATAAAACGTTCCTCTCATCAAGAAAACTTCGGATATGCATAATAAAAAATTATTATCTGCTATAATTATTATTTACTTAGAATATAAAATAAATAATTTATTATCAAAATATGTGAGCCACATTAAATGTCTCATAAAGAGACGTGTGATTCTTACCGCATTTGCATCGGACGAGTGATTTTACTGGAATACGGGGGAGGATCTCTATCAAGAGCTCTTCATTAGAAGCCACTTCATTCTTAGAATGATGATAAATGATTGATTTTTATCATCTTCATTTTGTTTTTTGGCGGTTCGATTCTGTTTAGAGGTTGAACATGTGTTGTCATATAGTTTGCCAAATATTTAGCTTGCAAAGAACGTTTATTATCAAGTACGCCAAGGTAATTAATCTTCTCCCAATAAGTCAAAGCATTAGGTTGATGTGAGGGTCGTTACTATATTATCGAATCCTTGGAAAATCATTTCTTTGGTTTAAGATCACAAGTGGTAACAAAGAATAGTATAAAGCATGGGTTTAGTCTTTTAATTGTGAGGATGTAATGGTCGAATCTTTTTCTATCATTCATTCTGCATAGGGTTTATTAAACTATTTCTTCTAACATACTACTTCCCATTTCAATTTATGTGAAGTTGTTCACATTTTGATAGTCAAGCAAATTATTCTTTGCCCGCAAATATTTTGAATTGTTAATTACTATAATTTATATTAATATTTTTTATTTAGGTTTTAAATATGTAAATTTTATTTCGAAAAATTAAAAGATATTATGTCATGTGTACGAACGGTCAAAATTAAGAAGTTTGTATTTCGAAAAGCAAAAAATATCACATAAATTGAGACGGATATTAATTTATTTATTGCTACTCCCTCCGTCCTAATTTATGTGAGAGTGTTTAATTGGATAGGAGGAAATAAAAAAAAGACTTTTGAAATTTATGATCTAAAATAAGCTATATAAATTATATTATAAACATCTAATGAAGAATAAAATAAATTATTTAAAGCTACATTATTTTTATATATAGAAAAATATTATTCCTTTAGGAACAAACTAAAAGAAAAAAGGTAACACCTAAATAGGGACAGACGAGTAGCAACCTTAGGTCACGCACATATTTCTTGATTACTCTTCTTTTGGTTGCAATAATTGCTTTTCTAAATTTTGTTTCCGTATCTTCTTATTTACGATTAAATTATTTTTCTACAGTTCGTGATTAATCAAATGATCGTCAACTCCTTCCCTGTCCCCCTATGTAAAGGAGAAAACAGTTTTTTTTAAAAAAAAAATTGGCTGTCAAGTAAATACAAGGTCGAGGCATTCCGCATTGACCAGTTATCTACCAGATGCCAGCGTATGTTGTGTTTAGCTGCTGGCTCATTATTACAGTATTACTCCCTCCGTCTCAAGATAATTGTCATGTTTCACTTTTCGAGAATCAACCTACATGAATTTTGATCAATATTTTAATTTTTTTTATCATATTAATATGAAAAAAATTACAATTTATAATATTTTCTGAATAATTTTTGAATACCTAAATTGTTGTTTTAAAACAATAAATTAATATAACCCAATTTAACTTCAAATATTAGTCACATTAACTCTCAAAGAATCAAACATGAAAATTAGTATGAGACGAATGAAATATATTGTTTTATTTTTGAATGAAAACGGTAGTGCTGGGATAGGAGTGGTTTGAAGAAGAAGGGGTTGAGCCAACAAATAAATAATTCGCGTGTAATATTGATTTCAAACGATTGAAAGGGGACGTTTTAAATAAATTATGTACGTACAAAAACACACAACTTCCAATCTTAACTTCGCTGTGTTTGAATATTAATTTGTCTTCCCCATTACCTCTCCCATACATATAAGAAGCTAACAAGGTTGTGGACTCATTAATCAAACTTGCTTAACAATTTCAAAGACCAGTAACTTTTTATATCGTCAGAAATATTCTGGGGAGCTCCTCAAGCTAGACAAAATGAATCACACCTTGATTTAGATAAGGTTGTTCCTCTTGATAAATAACTAAGTTTTTATTCAAGTGCACCATTAAGCCTTTTTGTAGCATGAGCGTCATCAGGTCATATTCGATCAATTCTATATATATATATAATATCTAATTTTGCAGAAAGATCATGGGTTCACACGCCCAGAAAACTATACATAAATTCGCCCCCGAAGGTTACCCCTAAATACAATAGAAAAGAATGTCCTCAATCCAAAGCAATTTTGGAGGTGAGAAGTGAGGTTTTGTTGGGAATTATAAAGGGATATCCGTAGGAAATTTGATTTCTTGCTAATTTTCCTGCTAAATCAAGGTGTGATTCATTTTGTCTAGCTTGAGGAATTATAAATGTTAAGTTTTATTCTCTGCAAATATTGTGAACTGATATAGCCTATTCTCTTCCTAATAAAATGAAAGAACCTATTTTTAACCATGTATTTGTTGTCACAAAATTCCTAAGAAAGTGACACAATAGTATCGGTGAAATCTCCATTATTGAGTTGTCGGTGGAAGCCGCGGAATGCGGAGGCGGCGGTGACATGACTCCTTCCAATGGAAGTAGATGAGAAGGTTAATCGATCTATAAAGGACCTTTTAGCGATTTAATTGGTAACCATGATACATTTTTATGTTCTAACAAACTGCTCTTCTTAGTATTTATCTTTTATCAGTTATATACATGACACAACAAATAGCAAAATCATTACATTTTGCTTCATGACTTTTGTAGCCAACTACATAAAAATAATTGAGTTCAAGAAGAAGAAAGACTCATGCCATTGATGTGTGCAAGTTTAAAATTATTCAAAAAAATGAAATCCACAAGCACAAATTTCTAGAATAGAAATTGAGGAGCAACTTTTCTAAATTGCGGAGTGTTGGATTTTGCATTTGTTACTGTTACAGTTTTCTAGAATAATTAGTTGTTTAGTTGTAAGAAAACTCTAATAGTTAATTTAGTAGGATACTCAGTTTTTTTAATTTTAGTAAGAATCTAATATATTAGTGGTAGGAGTTTACTACTTTAAATATGTCTATATAAAGACTTATGATTAATAATTTTTATATGAAACATTTTTGATTCATATTTTATATATGTTGTTTGCCTCTCTCTCCAAAAAAATCATAACAAGAAGTTGAAAGAAATGTTTTATCGTATTGCTTTTTAGTTTACAGTAAAAACTCACTATTGCAACGATGAGGGACGCAGTACTAATATTACTTCTCATTGTGCTCGCTCTTGAATGTGTACCGTCGTCTGCCTTTTCAATTTGAATGGGTTGTTGTCTTTTTTAAAAATATGTATTGAAGTTATAGAAAGAATTATTGTTTGAAGAAAGAGTTACAAATGTAGGAATATAATGCCTATGCAGCAAATGCTTAAGGGTCAGCAGGAGGTTGGAGATAAACAAGTACCAGATGCAGTGGTACCTGTTGTACACGTTGCAAGCTAGGATACACAAGTGAAGGCTCCAGTTGAGAAGCCAATTAAGGTGAATCAGACAAACAACGTGGGGGGACAAATGAAGATACATGCCAAAAAAGGTGTGCCAAAGACTGGTCCATCAAAAGGGAAACAAATGGCACAGAAAGTACAAGTTTGGATGACTCCAATAAAAGCTGTTAGTCCATTAAATGGGGCTAAAAACACATAGATACATGTAGAGAATACAAACACATTTCAGCCTCTAAATATGGTGGATGCTTCAAAAAATCATGTGGTGAATGTTGGTAAGAATGGGGAGGTCAGGTCATTTTCAAGATTAGGGATGATTAACCTATTATGTTGGAATGTAAGGGGCTGAATGGCCCTAATAAGTAGAAGGATGTCTTATCCCTCTGCAATAAAGAACAAGTTGGATTGGTAGGTTTGGTAGAAATAAATGTGAAGAATAATAACATGGTAGAAGTAGTGAATAAGATGTTTGGAGGTTGGCAATTCATTACCCCTCGATGACTGGCCATCACTATAACCGCTCTACCTCGTAGAGAAACCATCAGTAGTCTGTAGGGCTTCCTGAACCGATCCACTAGGCTACGACTGCTGTTATCTCATCTGATACCAATAATCATGGGAAGTAGAATCGCTGAACTGTCCATGTCACCTCACCCTCTTATCAGGCTCATATCTAGGCATACCGCCCCTCACAGACTCTACCATCCTTGCATTCTCGGCCATTGTCTCAAATAAATCCCCATAGGCTACAAACTACAACGTGGCCAACTGAAGTGGAATACACAAGCCTCTAAAAAAATACTTCACTCGCTCACCCTCTGTAGGTAGTAGCGGTGCAACATAGCGCGATAAGGCATGAAAGTGAGTCTCATACTGTGCAATTGTAGAGCCTCTCTTCTCAATATTTTGGAACTCATCATGCTTGCACAGTCGCAAGCTCTAAGGCACATACTTCTCTACAAACACCTATAGAACCTAACCCAAGTCAATGGAAGCGACCCCGCAGGTAAGTAATCAATATACGCCCTCCACCACTGTTTCGCGTCTCCCAAAAGATGAAGGGCCATAAAACTAACTCTGTGCGACTCAATAATACCCAGAGTATGCAACCTCTCATGGTTTCTCACAATGAATTCATACGTATCCTCCTCGGGCTGACCATAAAGCACCAGAGGGTTTATGTTAAAAAAGTGCTCCCAAAATCTTTCGCTCATCACGGGTCATAGGTGTCCCTATAAATCGGCCGGGGACCAAACTCTAGAGCATGGATCTCATCGATACGAGGCGCAGTCATCGCTGTTGGCTGAACCCCGGGAGTATGAAACTCGCAAGTCTGAGTCTTTCCCTCTCCCACATGGGTATGAGAACCACATAGAGTAGTCGGATGAATAATGTCTGAGCAAAACCATCAAGAACACTCAATTACATGACCAGTGTGTCTTGTAGAATGGAGTAGCAATAAATCTAGGTTGATCATGGGCTGGCCCCATCTACTCCTCAAGTATCTTGTCTTGAGACTCAATATACGGCTCAGGGGACTCTAATCTAGCATGAGCCTGACCAACTCTTTGTGCCCCACCCCAAGCTGGTATCGCTTTTCTGGCTCTACCTTTGCCCGAGCACGTCCTCTACCGCGATCGCGCACAACTGGTGCCGGTGTGTCCTCCCTCGCTGTGTCGGCACGAGTCCTCACCATCTATGAGAAAATAGAAACAAAGGCCAGATCCAATTTGATTCAACTTATCATGAAAGAATTGAAGAAGTGAAATTTCCTAAATATCCCATAGCTTCTCGAAGATAAGTACGGACGTCTCCGCACCGATCCACGAGACTCTACTAGAAATTGCTCTTGTATTTAAAATTGTTTAACCTAAAGCTCTGATACTAACTTTGTCACGACCTCATTTCAGGAATCGTTGTGGCACCTATAATTCCTACCGGTAGGCGAACCACTTCCCATATAAACAGTACGATATGAAAGTAATGCAAAAATATAACAAAATATTTAATAGCTCTATCTCATAATATAAATACGGAATAAAGTCTTAAACATCAATACAAAAAACCCCACAATCTGGTCTGTGACACAAGATCACTAATCATCTGAATAAGCAACGTAGGCCAAAACCTATACATAATCTAAAAGAGTCTGACATGTCTCTACAGTGAAATAAAAGAAAAGATAAGATAGAGCATCCTAGGGCATGCTGAAAGTAGCATCCTCACCCTGAATGCTATAGATCACTGCTCAGACTCAGCCTCGAGCTCTCGAACTGGTGGTCGGATCTGTATCTTCATCAAGAAAGATGCAGCAAGCGTAGCATAAGTACACAACATATCCCCGTGGACATCATAGGCCGATAACAATGGAAAATACGCAAAAAGAGATAAATATTAAGTTGACACCAATTAGTTCTATTCTAACAGTTCAACAATCCAAGTAATGTCACATAGTCCACAGAATAGTTCACATAGTTCACATACCACCTTTTCAAGTAAGTTTGCATAATCACTTGCGTAATTAATTCCAAGAGAGTTCAATATCAGTAATCCATGTATCAAATAGAAAGTACAATCCTTTCATGTCCAGAAAGTTAGCCAAGTCATCAATAATCAACTTCAAGTATAAATCTGTCCACATATAACCCTCCCCATACCCCACATTGTGGGATTTTCACTAGGTGTCGTTGTGTTCTTATATATATATATATATATATATATATATATGAATGCAATGCATATGCCAGGTACCTTTATCATCCCGTATATAGGCGCTCAAGTTTTTATTATTAAATGCCACCCACGGGGGACTCGCGAAGTCCATATACCCCTCTAAAATTTCCCATTTGAGCCCAGCTCTTGGTTGAATAATTATTGTTACAGGTATGCAACCCGTTCCCCCGTGTATCATCATCATCTTAATTTTGTCATAATCTCGTAGTGTTCTTACCATTCCCGTTTGCTTGGACCCACAATATATATCAAACCACTCCAATATTAGTATCAACAGAACCATAAGTGTATGAATGCAAATGACAATACAAGGTAAGAATCAAAATGTCATGAGATGCAACAAGTGTAGAGATGTGTATCACATAGTTTCAGAAATACATCAACATATAATCTAAGTACAATCAGTATATAAAATCAAGCATGTGTGATTAATAAGCACAACGATAACAAGTATGGCAACGAGCCCATATAATGGTGACAAGCCCAAGCAATCAGTAGTTGTAATCAGCTTAGGGAATCAAATAGGACACCTGAACCAGCGATCCTGCCCCAACTGAATCAACTCCGCTGGCGCAGACCTGCTGTAGCGTATAACTACCTCATTGAGGTGGTGTCACTTGACACCTCGCCTCAATACATAAGAGCACCTAATTCCGCAGAGGCGCACCTACTCCCGCAGAAGTCCCATCCGCCAAGGAAGAAATCCCACAATTACCAAAACCCTATTTCTATGAGACAACCTCCCGTCGAGGTGGACACGCAGCAGCGGATAAAAATGTCACCGAGGCGGGCACCATACACCAGATCATAGGAAACAAGGCCAATCCTCCACCAACCACCCAAAACACTTTCGAGACCTCCCAGACACAAACTAGATATGCTCGCCTAAGGTAAATACTGCTACGAACTCACTCGTACCCTCGAATTTCCTATTTAACCAAACTAAGACATACTTTTCTAAAGAATCGTCCGGAATAATAAAAAATCTAAATATTATAAATAAGGCCACACAATACATCTAATTATCTCGGAAAGTAAACCAATGAGTCGATTAAGTCATAAGTGACCCTCCGGAGCTATCGGAAGTAACGGAACCTGAAAATAAACTCATCTACTCAAAAGTTAACCTTGAGTTAAACTATCCAACTCTAAGGTTCTAGTTTTTGGTCTTTCATCTGAAACTCATATTAATAGACCTCGGGATCCGTGACACCCATCCCACAACATTCTTTCAGGAATCATGGTGGCATCTACATGATCCAATCATGTAAGCAAACTACTCCCAAATCATTAATATAATACAACTTAAGTAAAAGCGGAAGATAATGAGATACTACAAAAGTTGTCTCATACTACAATTGCGGAATAAGTAATAAGTATGAACATCAACAAAACACCCCCAAAGATCTAGTATATAGATACAAGAGCATTAACTTAATTGAAACAAGTGTGAAAAGTGGCATGCAGGCCAAAACTGAATATATAGTCTGAATATGTCTCTCAAGTGCGAACAAAAGACAATAAACAGAGAAAGAGTATCCAAGGGTATGCTGGAGATATCATCCTCACACTGAATGGCTAGGATCACCAACTCGAACTCTCATTCACGTGGTGTTGCGGAGGTGGAAGGTACTGATAGCTGCATAAAAAAAGAATGCAGCAAGTGTAGCATGAGTACACAACGTACCCCCGTAGACATCATAGCCGACAACGATGTAAGATACATAATGAGAGATAAATATCTAGTTGACACAAAATAATCCTACTCTAGCATATTAATGACTAAGTATATCGCACAATAGCATATCAAATATCATGTGGCATGAATAATCCTTTTAAGTCCTAAATCGAACCAAGATGTTCATAATACTCAATAGAAAGTCTCAGTCATAGTTTATCAATGATATGTCATAACATGTATGATATGAATGAAATGCATATACAAGGTACCTTTCTCCACCTGATATACAATATGTCATGGTTTAATTATGATTGTACACCTATGGGGGACCCTTAAAGTCCATATACTGCTCCTAGCCAACCAAAATTCCACACAAAAATCTTACTAGAGAACATGACTCATTTGTTGAGTCCAATCATATTGCAGGCGTGAAATTCTGCTCTCCACATATCAATATCATCTCAAGTTCCATAATCTCATATTAATTTTACCTTTCCGGTCTTTTAGACCACAACGTATCCATACCACTCTCACATCAAGTCACAGAACCATGCGTGTATAAATGTGATGACAATACAAGGGAAGATATTATGATGTAATGAGATGCAATCAAGTAAAGAGATGATATACACATGCTTTCAATAATTCAACAACACAGAAGTAAAAATAGTCAAATAAGGATATCAATCAAAACATGTATGATGAGTAACCAAATAATAGTAAGCATGGGCACGAGCCCACATACGGTGATGAGCCGAAATAAACTGCAGCCAGAACCAACATAAAGTTAATTTCCCAAATCATCCCATCATCACAATTCAACACCGGTACCCACTCAACCGTTCATCACAATCGACTGAGTGGGACCCCTAAATAAGCCCAATACCACTTAATATTTATAACTAATTATGCACTTCTATCAGAGTCTCAAAAATCTAAATCATAGCCTACCTTAAAGTCGAGCACGAGCGCTACCAAATCAAGTATGGAATATCGTCTTCCCTTTCTTTCTTTCCTCACGATGATCGAAGTCTATTCACGCTTATTACATAATTGATAATAAGCTTAACACAATAAAAGCAAGACTCTAAATACCCATTATGGCCCCCACGCCACTAAGACTTGAACTTTATTACACAAAACCCAAGATTACTTACTAGACAATCATATCCTTAAATTAATTGAAAATCTACTCGCATTTGAACCCTCAATTGGACAACAATAAAAAACCCCAATTTGAAACCCTAGAAACTTTCCCTAATTGAAAAAATGCTTCTATCGCCAAATTAAGACTTATAACATGATAATCTAACATAATCCTCTCCTAACTCATGATATTAACATCATTCAATCCATAAATCTCCATTAAAACCAACCATACATTTCTCTTAAACTAACAATATGCAAAACCTATCTTTCCCAATTCAAATAATAAGCTAAACCACCATTAATAAGCTTAGAATCATAAACTTAAACCAAAAAATAAAAACCTATTACCTCAAGGTGGGAATTGCTCCTAAGGCTCTGAAATAACCCTTATGCGGTGTTGGTTTCGAGAACACACTATTTTGGGAAAGTAAATATGACCTAGAATTATATATAGGACACCTGAACAGTGATCTGCCCCGGTGAAATTGACTCCACTAAAGCGAACAAGTGGCGAAAAAGCCTTCGTCGTAGCGAATGTCACTTGACACCTCATACCTTGCCGAAACAGACCTGATTCCGTTGTGGCTCTTCTCATTTCCCTGACATTCGCTTTAGCGTGCCAACCTTGTGCAGAGGTGGACTCGCCGGAGTGGATACTGGTTCCGCCATGGTGGACACCAGACAGCAGTAGTGAATTATATAAAAAAACTTCTATCCGACACCCGAAACACTCCGAGAACCCCCCGAACACAAACCAAACATACTAGTCTATGATAAACAGTGCTATGAAATTGATTGTACCCTCATATTTCACAAATAACCGAGCCAGTGCATATATTTTTAAAGAATCATCGAGAGAAAACCACGATCCAAACTTTGCAAATAACACCACAAAATACATTTGATTGCCTCGGGAAGCAAACTAATGACTCAACTAACTCATAAATGACCCTCCAAAACTATCGGAAGCGATGGAACGTGGAAATGAACCCATCTAGCCACAAGTCAGATTTGAGTCAAACTAACCAACTCCAAGTTCCAAACTTGAGCTTTTTCATCTGAAACTCATATAAATGGACCTCGGGATCCGTGCCACCCATTCCTATGCATAACAAACCCCATAAAGAGTCTACGGGTAGGTCCAAACAACCAAATGAGGGTCTTTGGCAAGAAATGACCACGTGGGTCGTTACATCAGATACCAATTAAAATAACATTTGTCCTCGAAAGGAGAGAAAAGAACAAAGGGAATATACCAGAAGTAGTGAATAAGCTTGGATATTTGCTCTGTATATCAGACTCAGTCTCCGAAGTCACCTCCTAAATAGGACGATTCCTCCACAGAACCTTCACTGAAGTAGTCTCCTTCGATCTCAACATCCTCACCTGCCTATCTAAAATAACCATAGGCTCCTCCTCGAACTCTAGATTCTGATCAAGTAATACTGAGTCCCACTGGATAATCTAAGAACCATCGGCATGATACGTCTTCAGCATAGAAACATATAAGACTGGATGAACGCCTGAAAGACCCGATGGCAAAGCCAACTCATATGCCACATCTCCCACTCTCCGAAGAACCTCAAATGGTTCATTATACCTCGGACTCAACTTCCCTCTCTTGCTGAATCTCATCATACCCTTCATGGGCGAAACCTTTAGAAGAACCTTGTCACCTACCATGAACCCTAAATCTCAGACCTTCCGGTACACATACTCTTTCTGCCTACTCTGTGCTACCAGAAGCTTTTCCTGAATCACACTCACCCTCTCTAAGGACTCCTTCAAAAAATTAGTAGCCCATGAACGGACCTCAAACGTATCAAACCATCCAATCGAAGATCGATATCTCCTACCATACAATGCTTTGAACGGTTCTATATCAATACTGGAGTGATAGTTGTTGTTGTACGCAAACTTTACCAAGGGAAAGTGTTAGTCTCAATGACCACCAAAATCAATCATGCAGGCTCGTAACATGTCCTCCAATACCTAAATAGTCTGCTTAGACTGACCATGGGTATGAGGGTGAAACACTATACTGAGGTCCAAGCGAGTACCCATCTCTCTAGGCAAAGTCCGCCAGAAATGCGATGTAAACAGAGTACCCCGATCAGAGATGATAGAAATAGAAACCCCATAAAGACGAATAATCTTCTGAATATAGATGTTAGCCAACTTCTCTGCATTATACGTTATCTTAACTGGAATGAAATGCACAAACTTAGTTAATCTATCAATAATGACCCAAATAGTATCAAACTTGCCCAAAGTCTTGGGCAATCCCACAAAATAGTCCATAGCGATCCTCTCCCACTTTCACTTTGGAATGGGCATCCTCTGAGACATACCACCTAGACAGATCTTCAACTGGTGATACCCGAACCTTAAACCAATCTTTGAAAACACAGAAACACCCTGAAGCTGGTCAAACAGGTCATCAATACATGGAATCAGATACTTTTTTCTGATAGTGACCTTGTTCAACTGTCTGTAATCAATGCACATACGCATAGTGCCATTATTCTTCTTCACGAATAAGATAGTAACACCTCATGGAGATACACTCCATTGAATGAAGCCCTTACTCAACAAGTCCTGAAGTTGCTCCTTCAACTCCCTTAACTCAGCTAGAGCCATGCGATGCAGAGAAATAGAGATCGGTCGAGTACCTGACTCAAGATCAATACAAAAGTCAATATCTTTGTCTAGAAGTATACTCGGTAAATTTGAAGGAAATACCTCTGCAAACTCACTCACTACCAAAACAGAGTCAAGGGAAGGGGACTCTGCACTAGTATCTCGAATATGCACAGGATAAGCCAAACAACCCTGGTCCACTAACTTCCTAGCATGAATATAAGAAATCACTTTCTTAGGAGCAGGGCTGGGAGCGCATCTCCACTTTAACCTCGGAAGACCAGGAATATCTAGCATGAACGTCTTGGAATAATAGTCCAGAATCACATTATATAGTGGCAGCCAATCCATCCCCAATATAACATCGAAATCCAACATATCTAAGATAACCAGATCTACCCAAGTGTCGTAACCCATGAAAGTAACTACACACATGCGATATACTTAATCAACAATCATATAATTACTAACTGGTGAAGACACACGAATAGGAATATCAAACATATCACACCATATCTCCAATTTAGTAGAAAAGTAGGCAGACACATAAGAGAAAGTAGATGGATCAAATAACATAGTAGCAACTCGATGATACCTATAATAGTTATGTCTGATTCCTTAGCCTCTACCCTACCATGGAATGCATAGCAATAAGTACGCCCTGCCTTAGACTGAGCACTTCATTGGCCACCTCAGCTCAAATGAGCTCCACCTCTCCCGATTGGAATCCACTACGACCAGGTTGATGGTTACAACAACCCGACTAAGATCCTCATCGACTAGTCTGAATACCATCTTCTAGATGTATGTGCTGGGTCCTAGGTGCACGAGAACCACCAAAAAACTGCCTAGGGAAATCTCTCTTAAAGTGCCTAAACTCTCCACAAATATAACAAGCTTTGGCTGATATGGGTTGCTAAATAGAGATAGAAGAAAATGAGTTGTCATAGTCTGAATACCGAGACTGAGAACCCCTCGATGACTAGCCCCCACTATATTCATCGATGATCTGAAGAGCTGCCTAAACCAGTTGACTAGGTTGTGAGTGATGATATCTCCCCTGATAACCATGACCATGGGAAGTAGAACCACTAACTGTCCATAGTGCCTAGCTCTCTTGTCAGGCTTATATTCGAGAAACTTCCCCTCATATTCTCCACCACCCAACCATGCTCAGCAACGGTCTCAAAAGAGGCTCCAGAAGCCACATACTGTAGTATAGACAACTGGATTGGAATAGTCAACCCTTTAAAAAATCATCTCACTCGCTCTGCCTCAATAGAAATCAACAACACTGCATAGCACAATAAGGCATGGAAGCGAGTCTCATACTGTGCCATTAAAGAACAACCCTAATCAGCCCTCTGTAACTTATCTCGTTTGCTTAAACTCAAGCTCAAAGGTATATACTTCTCAAGAAACATGCTATAGAACCAAACCCAAGATAACAGAGGCGTCCATGTGGGCAAAAAATCAACATATGCCCTCCACCACTATTTTGCATCACCTCTAAGCTGAAAGGACATAAAACTTACTCCATGAGTCTCGGCAATACCAAAGTATGCAACCTCTCATGGATGCTCACTATAAACTCATATGTGTCCTCCTCAGGCTGACTAAAGAACTCCAGAAACGGCATGTTCAAAAAGTGCTACCAAATCTTCTATTCATCATGGGTCATATCTGTCCTACTCAGAGACCGAACTCTGGAGCATGAACATCATCTATGCGCGACGCTAACATTACTGCAGGCTGAATACCAGGCGTACGAAACTTAGAGGTATGAGTCTGCCCCCTTCTTGCACACGTTTGAGAATTACCCAAAGTAGTAGGATGTACACCTGTCTGAAAAAAACCATCTAACACACTCAATAACTGAACTAGTGTACTTGAAGGACTGGTGTAGCAATAAATCCAAGCTGATCCTAGGCTGGTACAAGCTCTTCCTCTATCACATCATCATGAGGCTCAATAACCGGCTTTGGGGAAGTAAATCTAATACGAGCCTGACCGACTCTCTATGCTCTGCCCTAAGCTGGTGTTGCTGCTCTAACTCTACCTCAGCCCCGAGCACGCACTCTGCCATATCCATGCATGACCGGTGATGGAGCCTATGCCTCATCTCTCTCCACATCGGCATGAGTCTTCACCATCTATGAGAGAACAGAAACAAAGGTTAGATACCAATTTAATTTAACTTAGCATGAAAGGAATGAAGAAAGTGAAATTTCCTAAATGTCTCATAGCCTCTTGGAGATAAGTACGGACGTCTCCGCACCGATCTGCAAGACTCTACTAGATATTTTTCTTGTATGTAAGAATGTTTAACATAGGGCTCTGATACTAACTTTGTTACGACCCCCTTTCAAGAATCGTGGTGGCACTTACATAATCCCACTATGTAGGAGAACCATGCCTAAATCATTAACATGATACAACATAAGTAAAAGCGGAAGATAATGAGATAGTACAAAAGCTATCTCATACTACAAAAGCTATCTCATGCTACAATTTAGGAATAAGTAATAAGTCTGAACATCAACAAAACACCCCAAATATCTAGTCTGTAGATACAAAAGCACTAACATAATAGAAACAAGTCTGAAAAAGTGGCACATATGCAAAAACTGAATACATAGTCTAAATATGTCTCTCAAGTGCGAACAAAAGACAATAAATAAAGAAAGAGTATCCAAGGGTATACTAAAGATAACATCCTTACCCTGAATGCCTGGGATCACTAACTCGGACTTTCAGCCACGCGGTGCTGTGGAGGTGGAAAGTACTGAATCTACATCTAAAATGAATGCAGCAAGTATAGCATGAGTACACAACGTACCCCGTAGATATCATAGGCCGATAACGACAGAAGATACATAATTAGAGATAAATACAAAGTTGACACCAAATAATCTTATACTAGCATATCAATGCTCATAGGGGACACAAAACACTCTTGGAACCCCCCGAAACACAAACCAGACATACTCGTCTATGGTAAACAGTTCTACAAACTCGCTTATACCCTCGGATTTCACATATCACCGAGCTAAGGCATATTTTTTTAAAGAATTATCTGAGCCAAACCAAAAATACAAACTTTACAAAGGCCACATAATACATCTGATTGCCTCGAGAAGTAAACCAATGACTCGACTAAGTCATAAATGACCTTTTGGGTCTATCGAAAGTGACGGAACCCAGAAATGAATTCATCTAGCAAAAAGTCAAGTTTGAGTCAAATTAGTCAACTCTAAGTTCCCAGAATTGGGCTTTTCATCTGAAACTCATATAAATGGACCTCATGATCTGTTCCATCCATCCCCATGTATCACAAATCCCACAAAGAGTCTATGACAAGGGTCAAACAAGCAAATAAGGGTCTTTAGCAAGAAATGACCAAGCGGATTATTACACCCGCGCATCACAAACCCTATATAGAGACTATGGGAAGGGTAAAATAAGCAAAAAAAGGTATTTAGCTAAAAACGACTGGATGGGTCATTACATTATGGTACATTATTGGGTCAACAAAGAAGAATGAGAGTAGTTGATTTGATATGGAGAAGTGTCATGCAACCTAAGCACAGGTCATTGTTTGGCTTACTGTACATGTCAGGTTACTCACTAAGGATAGGCTACAGAGAATGAATATTTCAGTATAGAATCCTGAGTGTAGTTTGTGTGATGATTAGGCTAATAAAACACATGCTCACTTGTTCTCTGTTTGTTCTTAGCCTAGAAGGATATTACTAGCTATAGTGCAGTTGGCAGTGGTGCAAATACCACAAGGGGAGGCAAAACAAGTACTGACCAGAATCAAGAGAAAATAGTGGAAGCAGTTCTATAAAGTAGTAGCAGCAGCATTGTGGGGTGCAGTAATTTACCATGTTTGGCAGGCAAGAAACAAGTTAATCTTCATAGGTACACATACAGATACTAATACAGTAATTACACAAATTAAATAGGATTTTTAAATTAGAATAGAAATAATTAAACACTCAAAGAAGGCAGTTGGGTGTAGATCTTTAAGTCAACAGTTTTTTTACGTAAATAGAGACTTGTTGGAGTCCTAATGCTTATGATACCCTTCTTGGAAGGTGGTCATTGAGGTTAGGTGATCTTTAGGTGTATTGTTTTTTATTTATTAATGGTAATATTTTACATTTGTTACCATAATACTAATTGTTAGCCTCGGTATATAATTATTTGTCTAAAGCCTGAGCAATTTATTAGGAATGAGAAATTAATGGAGAAGACTAAACATATATCCATAAAGAGCGTTACTAGCATCCCAAAATACTTAAGGATCTTACATCCAAAAATCATTAATTGTACAATTACAAATATAATTGTAAATGATAATCAATAAAAATATCTTAGTGATTATGTCATCATTATTAAAGGTAAAAATAATCATTGAGGAGTTTTTTTGTAATCAAAACCAGATAGTAGAGTGCTAGTGGTATTTTATTCTAAGAATCAGAGTATTTACATAAGGAATAGAATCAAAAGACAAAGGAAACAAAATAAAGAAAAATAACTATTGAACTGCTCTATTCTAATATCCTAACAAAAAGCACAGATTTGAAAAACTCATCAACTTCATGTGATGCTGCAAATAATCTTTTACTTTGGATTGATGCCACTATCAGTCACCTCAAAGCTCTTTCTAGGCTCTATGATATCTCATCCTTAAGAATCATTCAAGCAAAAGTATGGTTGCATTTCATATTATTGTTGATTGTTCTGCTTCTATATACTGAACCAGTGAAATCCTTAGTTTTGTGTAGCTGAAAGATCTGCTATCAGTTGTGAGTAAACATCTTGTTTAATTAGATAATGAGGTCCTGCTAGCAGCTTGAACATTGTTGTTAATACCACACACTAACTAGGACTCCCTTAGATAGTGAAGCAATTTCTGCCCATTTTAGCTTTGCAACATTTCCATCTGCTGCTTTTGTGTATCTGATATTGCTGATTTTTATGTGATCAACCATCTTGAAGTGGTTGAGCTCCTACTGGTATTGATACTGATATTTAGTCTGGTTCTTTACATTTGTATTGCTTGAATCCAAAGTAAGGGATCATGGCTTTATCATTATTCAATATTCTTCTTGCATCTGCTATTAACTCCTGAAAATTATGAACTTGAAGTGTACCTGCAAAATCAAAAACTTGGTTAGCTAATAAATCTGCAAGTGAATTGTCTTCCCTAAGGATGTGAGCAAACTGCACTTGGCTTCTTTCTCTCCAATATATGATCATTTTCACCTCCATACTAACTTTCCAGAGTATCTCCCAAGCACCTTGTATGATTTTGATCATGGAAAGTGAATCTATTTCTATCAATATAGGCAATAGTTGTTCCTTGAAACAATATTACACTCCATCAACAATACCCAAAGCTTCTGTAGGAATGTTAGTTGTGTTTGAGAGCCTTCTTGCACTTGCATATATTAGATGACCCGTATCATCTCTAATATCGTAAGCTACAGAACTTGGACTTAGATTACCTCTTGTGTAATGACCTGTCCAATCATTTTTAGCTAATGACCCTTATTTGCCTATTTGACCATTCCCGTAAATTTTATGTGGGATTTGTGATGCACAGGAATGGGTGGCATGTATCCTGAGGTCTATTTATATGACTTTCAGATGAAAAGCCCAGGTCTGAGAACTTAGAGTTGGTTAGTTTGACTCAAAGTTGACTTTTGGCTAGATGAGTTCATTTCCAGGTTCGGTCACTTCTAGTAGATCCAGATGATCATTTATGACTTAGTTGATTAATTGGTTTGCTTCTCGAGGCAATCAGATGTATTATGTAGCCTTATTTGTAAAATTTGGATTTTTGGTTTATCTCAGACAATTCTTTATAAAAGTATGTCTTAGCTCGATGATATGTGAAATTTGAGAGTACGAGTGAGTTCGTAGCACTGTTTACCTTAGATGAGCTTATCTGGTTTGTGTTCGGGTGGTTCTGGAAGTGTTTTGGGTGTTGGATGGAGGATTTGGTTGTTTTCTCTTTTGCTAGTGTGTGGTGTCCACTGCGGTAGCACCAACATTCACTCCGGCAGGTCTTTCTAGGTTAGAGGTCAGCTCGTCGAAGCAAAATTTGGGAGTTAGAGGAGTTGCGCAGCAACGGAGTTAGGGTTTCTCCACCGGCAGGTCTGCTTAGGTGAGAGGTTAGCTCGCCCCAGCGGAAGGTTTTCCTCCGTAGCAGGTTTGCTCCAGTGGAGTCACTTCCGCTAGGGTGGATCACTGTTCAGGTGTCCTATATATACTCCTAGGTCAGAAAATTCTTTCCCAAATAGCTAATCTCAATACCAACACCACATAAGGGTATTTTCAGAGCTTTAGGAGCATTTCCAACCTTGAGGTAATAGATTTTCCCCCTCTTATGGCTTAAGTTATGATTATGGATTCTTTTAATGGTGTGTTATCATATTATATGAGTTGGGGAAGATGAATTATGCATGTTGTGAGAATAAGATAGTTATATGAGTGATTTTGGTGGAGATTTATAAATCAAATGGTGTTAATATCATGAATTAAGATTGAATTATGATATATTATCATGTTATAAGTCTTAATTTGATTTTAGATGCTTGTCTTAAAAAGGTGAAAATTCTAGGATTTCAAATTAGGCTTTTTAATTATTGTTCCATTGGGGATTTAAATGTGTATAGTTTTTAATTAAGTTAAGGATATGATTACTTAGTATGTAATAGAGGTTTTTGAGTATTAAAGTTAGAGTCTTGGTGACATGGGTCCAAGATAGGTATTTAAAGTCTTGTTTTATTTTGATTAGCTTTATATTAATGAATAATATGTACGTGGATAGACATCGAACTTCACGAGGCACATCGGAAGGGTAAGGAGATCACAAAGGCTTGGTTTGTTAGGGCTCATGTTTGGTAATGAGGTAGGCTATAATTTAGTTTTTTTAGACTCTGATAGAAGTATGTAGTAGTTATAAATGTTGAGGGGTATTGGGCGTGTTTGGGGGTTCCACTCAAATAGTTGTGATGAACGTTTGAGTGGGTACCAGTGTTGAACTGCTATGATTGGTGATTTGGGGGATCAACCATATGTTGATTCCGACTGCTGTTATTTAGTCTTGTCGCCATTATGTGGGCTCATCTCCATATTTGATATTATTATATTTATTCATCACACATGCTTAATATGATATCCTGATTATACTAGGATTATTGTTGATGGACAACTTTGATACGAAATCTTGTGTATTGGATGATACGTGTGTTATTGAACTTTTGGATGCATGTGATATTTCATCTCCTTGGTTTTATCTCATTATATCATGATATATTTCCTTATATTGTACACTCATGGTTCTGTGATATTGATATGATAGTGGTATGGATATGTTGCGGGCCTAAGAGGGCGGAAAGATAAGTACACTTATGAGATATTGGAAATATAAAGATGATGATAATACAGATGGCTTGGGTTTCATGCCGCAACAGATATTGATACGTGGGGAATGGAGTTGCATGCCTACAGCATAATTGAGACTCGACAAATGAGTCATGGGATCTAGTCAGATTCATGTGTGGAATTCCGGCTAACTAGGAGCAATATATGGACTTCACGGGTCCCCCATGAGTTTACGATCATAATTAAACCTTGACGTATTGTATACCAGGTTGATAAATGTACCTTGTATTCATATTATTCATACATCTATACATTGATTAATTGTGGCTTGGCAATGTGATATGGTTGTTATTGGAACTTGGGTGAAACCCTAATTTACTTGGATTGAAATGATTGTATAGGATCGGAATGGTTGCTATGATTGAGCTTGACTCTATGAATACTTATAAATAATGATTATGATGGTCTCTATGAACACTTGGATAAATGGTTAAGGTTGTTGAATTGATTTGGCTGCCGTATGTGTCTTGCTTCTTCTTGTATGGGTTTTTCGGTTAATAATTGTAGGTCTAAGTGTTTGATGTCAACTGCTACTGTGGTTTGAAATATCGGTTATTGAATGACTATTATCTAGGTCCAGGGAATTATGTGTATTTGTTTGTTGTCTGGTAATTAATTGTGTGATTGGGTAACGAGTCTATTAAGGAATCTGTGATAAGTGTCACTAGTGGAAAGGTAGATGTGGAACGATCTATGTGTGTTAGACCGTAACTGTATAGAGACTTAACTAAGTGTAAATGTTAAGGTAAATAAAGGAGTTAACGTCATCATGTTTAGCTTAGGTGTAACACTCTTGGAAGCATTCTAAAATAGTTGTTGTGAAGTAAGTGTTGACTTATTTATTTAATGTGATAAGTTGGGTTAAGCATGAATATGACTTGAACAAGAGAGTACTAGTTAGCGGGTACTATGATAGTAAGGTCCATGTATATGTGAATTGATTGATTGTACTTGATTGTGGTTGGAACCTTATGTGAACAATGTGACTTGATGAACCAGTGAATTAATATGTCTACAACATGACTTCTATGAACGATTGAACTGTCTGGTATAGGCTTATCTGGTGTCAATTTGATATTTATCTATGTTATGTATCTTCCATCGTTGTCGGCCTATGATGTCTACGGGGGTACGTTGTGTACTCATGCTACACTTGCTATATCTTTTCTGATGTATAAACAAGTCCCTCGACCAATTTTCGAGCTTGAGTGTGAGTCCGGGCAAGTAGATTTCGGCGTTCCAGGGTGAGGATTCTTCTTCTGGCATGCCTTGGATGCTTATTATCTTACTATGTCTTTATATTTGGGTTCTAAACAAGTAGTTAGACCTTTTGATTATGTTATTCAGTTTTGGCCTGTGTTTCATTCATTAAGACTTGTATCAATATTAGTGCTCTTGTATTATTGACCAGATCTTGGTGGGTTGTACTTGATGATTTAGACTTATAATACTTCCGCCTATATTATGAGACAACTTATGTTGTATTTTTATTTCTTCCGCTTTTACCTACGTCACATCATGTGAACGATTGGGAGTGGTTTGCCTAGCCGTGAGATTATGTAGATGCCACCACGATCCCTGAAAAAGGGGTCGTGACATCTTGAAGCTCCATCTATATTGGATTTATACCACCCTTTAGGAGGACAATTCCACTGCACCAACCTATATCCTATTCTTGGCTTATAACTCTCTAAAAACTGTACCAATTTAGGCCAATTATAAGGTACATTTTTCAACCAAGGATATATAGTACAAACCAAGTTATGCAGGTTATAATTGATCCTTTGTATGACCTTCTACTTACTCATCTTACCCCCATGCATTATGGTGTTTCTTCTCTTGTATAAGAACCAACATATAAAGGTTGGGACTGCTTGAAATATTGCCATAAGCTTAGGAGAACTCTGTGCATTCCACCACTTCACAATTGTCTGATGTATTTGAACTGAAGGTCCTATAATCCTTGTTGCACCTGTGTAGTATTTCCATATTGAAGCTGCAAACTCTCCATTTAAGAACAAATGTTGCGATGTTTCTTCATGATGAGACTAATCACAACACCTATACCTAGACACAATGGCAATCTTCATTCTTTTCAAATATCGTCAATAGGAAGTTTGAACTTCCATAGCCTCTACAGAAAGAAAGATAATTTGAATGGTACTCCTTTCATCCAAAGTCTTGGAAGGTAAATTGAAGGTTCATCTTTCTGTCTCATTAGATTCCATGCACTTCCCACAATGAAACTGCCTGTGCTATTTAGTAACCACCAATGTTTCTCCTTTTCTTCTGATTTCCCCATAAAACTCAACTCTTATCTCACATGGTCCACAATGTTTCCTGGTAGTAAAGTCTGCATTTTTGAAAAATCCCAACCATCTGGTGTCATAAAGAAAGACAACTCCTCTATATTATAGTTTATCTCAAAATTTTTAGCACAATTCTGACTAATAGGGCCTAACATAGTCCAGTTGTCCTCTCATACATCACATAGACCATTTCCAGGCTCCTACCATATAAATTGATCTACCTTGTCTCTAGCCTCTAACATCTTCTTCCAAATTTGTGAACCTCTCCTCCATTGAACTTTAGTAGGCTTAAGCTTCTTACAATATTTGTTCCACATGATGCTTGACCATAGAGAATTAGTAGTCCTAAATCTCCACCAAAGTTTGGCAAATAAAGCATGTGACACATCATATAAGGATCTGAAACCAAGCCCTCCTTCTGCTTTTGGTAGATAAATATGCTCCCAAGATACCCAATGTCTTCTCTTACCCTCTTCCTTATTGCTCCAGAAGAACCTTGCAAATATCTTGTGCAACTTATTAATGGTGTACTTTGTAGGAACAACAACAGACAATATGTAAATAGGTATGCTTTGTAACACACTACCTATCAGTACTGCTATTCCACCATAAGATAATAATCTTCCTTTCTATTTTTGCAGCTTATTCTTCGCCTTCTTGATCAACTCATTATAATATATCTTTTTCTTCATTGAATGAAATATTGGACATCCCAAGTTACTAGGAATTGTCCTCTTGTGAAACCAATGATGTGTTCTACCTCCTGAACCAAAGTAGTTGTAATCTTATGATACATGTAGAAAGCACTAATTCAGCTATTAATAAGTTGAACAAATAGAACCTCATACTTCTTAAGAATATTCATGATAATTTGTAAATATTATTTGTCTGCAGAAGCAAAGATAATTGTATCATCTGCAAGATGATTGATATTATGGCTCCATTTTGGCATCACATAACCTATGTGACTACTGTTTTCATACGCTGCATTCAGAGCTCTAGACAGAACTTCTGCTAAGATGACAAATAATTTGATGACAAGGATCACCTTGCTTGACACCTCTTGTTGAGTGAAAACAACATGTAGCTTTCCCATTAAACAATATGAAATACCAATTATTGGCAATCAGTATCCAAGTCATATCAATGAATTGCCCTGCAAATCCCATCCTTCTCAAAACCTTAACTAAGTATAGCCATGACACTATATCATATGCCTTATCCATATCTAGTTTTATCACCACATTTGCAGGTTTTCCTCTCTTTCTAATGTCTGTGACAATCTCCTGAGTTAACAACACATTATTTATGATACTCATTCCCTTCATAAACCCATCTTGGTTAGAAAAAATCAAATCAGGCAGGACTTCTACTAATCTATCATGTACTACCCTTGAAATCACCTTATTAATAAAATTGCTCAGACTTATAGGCCTAAGATCTGAGTAATTCTGCACCGAATCTTTCTTAGGTAGTAACACTAGATTTGTATATGTAATAGATTTAGGAAGAGTGTGTCCTTGGAAGAAAGCAGTAACCATGTTGTATACATCAGCACCTATGATATTCCAGCATGATTGATAAAATGAGCCTGAAAAACCATCTGGTCCACTAGCACTACTACCATTAAGATTGAACATTGTAGCTTTTACTTCCTCCATACTAGGCATTTCACAAAGAGTTTCATTCCTTCTCTGATCTACCACTACTGGAACATGAGCAAGTAAACTCTGACCATCTTGATTAGTCTCTTCATGTGTAAATTGTTTGAGGTAAAACTTAACTTCTTCATTTGCCATTTGATCCTCATTATCAATCTACTCCACATCTGAAATTTGGATCCTCTTAATCTACACTTTTTTCCTTCTACCCTTTACTAGGTTTGTAATGACATATGTCTATCGTTATGTGTATTTTAACTATTTTACCCCCGTATACTCGATTCCCAGAACTTTCAAAATTTTTAGTAGAAGTTGTGAAATTAGAACTTAAAATATGAAAGCATTGAATGAAAGTTAACTTTTGTGTAAATGAACCTTTTTTTTTAGAATTCCATATATTTAATGAGGTTCAGAGGGTCATTTATGACTTGGTGAGATAGTTGGTTCGGTTCTTGAACCCCTCGGGAGCATTTTTTGCTATTGGTTTGAAAACTAGTTTAGCCCATAGAGGGTTGATTCATAGAATTAGTACTCCAATATAAATTCCCAGGCCACGAGTGAATCCGTAACGTATATTTCTAGTTGCTGGTGTACTCGCTGGGTGAGCTTCAGTGCGCCCCAGCGGATGGAGTCTGCCGTAGCGGATGGTGATCTGCTGCGGAGAGATTTTTAACTTTTTGTAAAAGACCGCAGGCGCAGAGAGGGTCCGCGGGTGTGTCTCCGTTGCAGCAAGATTGTGTCCCCTGCAGCGGATGACGGGATTCCATATTGCTTTTTATGTGTCATTAAAACCCTATCTTCCCTCATTTCAAAAATATACTTCCAAAGAACTATTAGGGCGATTCCAAGCATCCATAAGTGATTTATTATTGAGGTAACCTTTCTTAACCTTTTATTACCTTTACATAGCTTCATTGTATTGATTTAATGGTGGTCATGTCCTAGAATCTAATTGGGGAAGCAGAGTTCAACCAAATTAGGGCTTGTTGATTCGTTAAGCTTAAAAGTGAGAATTAATTAGTGGGTTTTGTTAATATAAGCATGGTGACTCTTTATTTGGTATTTGTTAAGCCTAAATCTTCCATTAATGTTGTTAGATTTGAATATTGAAAACCAGGGTTCATACCCAAATTGGGGGGTTTTGCTTATAAGGTGAAATTACACTAATCTTGAGTTGATTTAGTAATTATTGGGTAGTATTAGACTCCTAGAATATTAAATTCCATAGTTTACCTTTAAATGACTATTTTATCCTTAATGGTCCATTTCCCTTTTTTTACTAATCGATATGGAACCAAATGGCTAGTGTAATGATATGGGTGTGGTGAATTCCTTATTCTAAGTTAGACTTCAATAATACCAGACTTCGAGTATGATCGTGATCCGCAAAAGGGCAAGGAGCAAGTGTGATTGTGTGACTCCCGCTCGGCTTTCCAGGTAGGTTATGGCTTACCTTCTAATTAGACTTCGGTTAGCGAAGTGTATGTGTAGTTAGATTCTGTTGAAGAAAGCATGTAAGCCTTCATGTATGGAGTTAAGATGGAATACTGAGGTTAGTTACTATGTGTAAACATGCTTTGATGCTTCTTATGATTACCGGAATTATATGATATACCATGTATTGTGATGTAGTTGTATCTCACCTATCTTGGAATGCTCATGTATAAGGAAAGAAATTAATGTGATACTGATATTATGATAAGTGCCCTTGTGTGGCACGACTGGGAGTTGATATGTTATACCTGATATTATCATTGCATTGCATATACTCTCATTTCATGATATATTGATTGTGATCTTGCTATTGGAATGATGGTGCTAAATGAGAAGGGGAATAGTTATGATTCATATTCGCGTAGCCATCTCTATGTTGAGTGATACAGAGTGGCTAGCGGGGAGTTTGGGTGGAAGAGTCATTCTAGGTTGGGGATGATGCACAGACTAATAGTTGTATATGTGTTGGTATATTGGACTTGTCGTAGGCTAATAGGAGCCAATGATCAACTAAATAGGGATAACTCTTGCGTTGGATAAGTGTGAGGGTTTATATTTGAATAGTTACCAGGTGTTGCATCTAGTTTTTGAATGAGATTTATGGGTAATGGTATGTAGATGTTAATACTTGAGAAGTTCTTAAATTACTGGTATAATGACTTAGAGTTTACCGAAGGATAGGGAAAAATTTCACGGTTGGTTAGATGGTTATAGTTTGACAAAATAAGGTAAGGGTTGGTTCTTCGCAGGTGAGCTTCATTTAAGGACTATCAAATAGGATCTTGGTCGATGGGGTTATTTACAGCAACAGAGTAGTGACGACTTGACTTGTACTAATAGTGAAGAGATTTTCGAAGATCGATGATCAGGTCAGTTAACATATGAACCAATATAGAAAAATGATTATTTTGGTTAAGGATTTATGGCAAGGGTACTTCAGCGAAACAATATGAGAATGTTAGAAGGTTTGAGCAGTAGTCAGTCATTAGTGGTGGTTATGGTTTGAATGAAAGGTGTGAATTGAGAAATTAAGATAATTTGGAACGAGTAAGGTATCTCTTTGAGAAATGGGAGAATTTGGATTCAAATCAATGGAAAAGTCTTGAGCCGGATGTGAATTATGGTGGTGTTGCTTCCAAATGGGGTAAAATTGTTAGTATGCTCGAAGGAACGTCTACGGTAATTAACTAAGTGTTAAGACATATGTTCCATTGGATTGGTGATTGGATACTAAGGGGAAGTGAATTTCGAGTGACAAATGTTATATGATGTATGGATTGGCGGTTGGCAATATATCAAATGGGTAATCTCACGGCGTTCTTGAATGAATGGTCTAGAGTGGATTAATAAGAGGGAATCTAGGATACTATTAATGGTGTGACTTGTGATCTAATATTGGATTAGTGTTGAGAGCCTTATGCCTATTGTGTAAGTTTCGGCTTACTCCTGCTACTACTGTTGTACTACTCAGTTGAGTTGATCGGATGAAAGGGATAATTGTGCAAATAATTAAAGGTGTTCTGGTTTTATAATTAGTACGTTCGAAGTGGTAAGTCAATGATGAAGTTTGAATTAATTCTAGTTGTAGAAAGCAATTCAGAAATTGAGTTAAGGGAATTTGAGCTAGGAAACCTAGATGGAGATACATGAAGAAGTTATGAGGATTGTGTATGTGATACGCTGGATTTAGAAAGTATTCAGTTTTAAACTTGAGTGGGTTCGAGAAAGGGTTAGACGGTGATGATGATTGTGATTTGATTGGAATTAGGGAATGGAATAGTCAAGAATAAGTATAGTTAATCGATAATAGATAAAATTAAGGTATATATTCGGGATTACTTTGGTCGGTGTGGGTTGTGGTGTGTTTTCTTTCTTATTTCAGACAAGGTGTGATTGTTGGGTATGCTTAAAGAAGGGAGTACATAGAAATGGACTAAGCGATATGATGAAGTTCAGTGGGATTCGTGATTGGCAGCTAGTGAGAAGAAAATTTCAGGTAACCAACATGTTAAGGCTTATGAAAGTGGCTTGTGTGGTGCACCGTTGGGAAGATTCGTAACACTCTTCGAATGATGGGTTAGTGTGATTAAGGGAAAGGAATTGTGAAAATCCATGTGATATGGAGGCTAGAGCTATATGTTTGAGATAAAACCGTATTTATGGTAGTGCATTATGTTGCAAGTAATATTGACTAGACAACTTGAGTGAGAACTTTTCTATATTAAGGACTTGGGAGTAGTTGCATGAGATTTAGAGAGGTAGTTGTAAGATTTCATACATTCGGAATTATTATGGGCATATCGATGTGTTATAATGGGAGATTCGATGGTTAATGGGATGTTATATGAGGCTACAGGTTTTGCATCGAAATAGTTCAGGGTTGTATCAGATTTGCGTATCAGATAGTAGTTGAGAAACATGAAGATTGAAATCATAAGGTATAGTTCTTCAGTGCTAAGTGGACAGCTTGGGTAGGACTCAAATTTTTATGTCAAGAGTAACAGACAGACATGATCGATTTTTCATGAGGAAAAGATTAAAATTGGCCACCACAGATGTGTGGTAGGGTTGTGATTGGTTTCGGAAGGTTGGAGTCAGTTATAGTGCTTATTGGTAGTATTCAGGGGTTGTGCATTCGTTTCGTATTGTTCGATTGGAGCTTGATGGACTATGATTTTATTTTCAGGAGAAATTATGTGTCCCATTAAATCACTTTCACGGATTCAATGAGTTTCAGTTTAGATTGAAGTACGACAATTTAACCGAACTTTATCAGGATTCGCGAGTGGACTGATGATATTTTACCGAGAGCAGCTACTCGGACAGGTGTAATAGGTTACGACGGTACTTGGTAATGACTCAAGGAGGTACTATGGAACAAGATGTCTATAGAGTGATCAGATGGTGTCCTATGGGCTTGGCTTGGCGGGGTATTCAGTGGTATGCTTACTTTATTGTGATTTGAAGGTTTAAAAATAGTTAGAACTAGCGAAGTCGGCTATGAGTAAGATCAGCTTGATGGAATTGCTTAGGGTTGCTCCGATAAAGCAAGGATTCTTTTCTGGAAAGAGTAAGTCATGGAACGGTTTTTGTCTTTATGTGTTTCTAAGAAATCATGATACGAAGAACGTCTTGAGAAGGGTGAAAGAAAGGTTAGCGGGATCATAATATTTTACCGGTTTAGCATGGGCTATGATTGTGTCTTTATCTAAGGGTTGTGTTGTTTTGAGTAATATTGTGGGACCTATTGATCGCGTTCATAGGTATGGTTATATCGGATTAGATAATTCCATCAAAAGCAGTTCTTATATTTTGGAATCGATGATGAGAGAAATTCAAGTATGGAAATCGGGTCTTTAGCTAAGTTAGAGGGAGTTTCGACTGATAAAGAGAGAGAGTAGTGTTTTGGCGCCTTTCGTGCCGTAGAGGATTCCGTGTTGTTATATTAAAGACTATTTGGCTACTATCAACTTTTATTCTCTCTAGTCGTTGTAGGATGAGCGATTGTTTAATTGGTATCTGATGTAATGACTTGTTCCATCACTACGTGTATTTTGGCCATTTTACCCTCGTAGACTCCATTCCAGGAAGTTTCAGAAAATTCAAGCAGAAGTTGTGAAATTAGAACCTTAAAATATGAAAGCATTGACTTGACTTTTGTGTGAACAGATCTTTTTCAGAATTCCACCGATTCCGTGAAATCTGGAGGATCGTTTATGACGCTCGAGGCCCTTGGGAGCATTTTTAGCTATTGGTTTGAAAACTATTTTAGCTCGTGGAGGGTTGACTCATAGAATTAGAACTCTGGTTGAATTTTTGAGGCCACGAGTGAGTCTGTAGCGCATTTTTACATATGTGTGCATATCTGGTTTGCGTCGGGAGGTCTCGGATGATTACCGGATTTCGGGTTGAAATTGCATAAGACTTGATTTTTCTAGTTGTTGGTGTACTAGTTGGGGCGAGCTTCAGTGCGCCCCAGCGGATGGAGTCTGCCGCAGCAGATGACGATCCGCTGCGGTGAGCTTTTTTACTTTTTGTAAAGGTCCGCGGGATTGGAAAGGGTCTGCTACAGCGGGACTGTGTCCGCTGCAGCATACGACTGGATTCCAGATTTTTTTTAAGTGTCATTAAAACCCTATTTTCCCTCATTTCAAAAATACACTTCCAAATCACCATTAGGGAGATTTCAAGCATCCATAAGTGATTTCTCTTGAGGTAACCTTTCTTAACCTTGTATTACCTTTACATAGCTTTATTATGTTGATTTAATGATGGTCATTACCTAGAATATAATTGGGGAAGATGAGTTCAATCAAATTAGGGCTTATTGATTTGTTAAGCTTAAAAGAGAGGATTATTTAGTGGATTTTCTTAATCTAAGCATGATGAATCTTTATTTGGTACTTGTTAAGCCTAAATCTTCCATTAATGTTGTTAGATTTGAATATTAAAAACTAGGGTTCATACCCAAATTAGGGGTTTTTGCATATAAGATGAAATCAGACTAATATTGAGTTAATTTAGTAATTATTGGGTAGTATTGGACTCTTAGTATGTCAAATTCCATAGTTCACCTTTAAAATGATCGTTTTACCCCGAATGGCATGTTTCCCTCTTCTTAACTAATCAATTTGGAACCAAAGGGCTAGTGTAATAATATGGGTGTGGTGAATTCCTTATTCTAACTTAGACTTCAATAATACTCGACTTCGAGTGCAATCATGATCCGCGAAAGAGCAAGGCACAAGTGTTAGTGTGCGACTCCTGCTCGACTTTCCAGGTAGGTTATGGCTTACCTTCTAGTTAGGCCTCTGTTAGCGAAGCGTATGTGTAGTTAGATTATATTGCATTAAGCATGTAAGCCTTCGGATATGGAGTTGGGATGGAATACTTAGGTCGGTTACTGTGACTAACTATGATTTGATGATTCTTATGGTTATCGAACTTACATGATATACCATGTCATATTGTGATATATTTGTATCTCCCCTTTATTGGCATGCTCATGTATAAAGAAGGAAATAGATGTAATACTGATATTATGATAAATGTCCTTCTGTGGCACGACTGGGAGTTGATAGGATATACCTTATATTATCATTGCATTGCATATACACTCATTTCATGATATATTAATTGTGATATTGCTATTGGTGTGACGGTGATAAATTAGAAGGGGAATATTTATGATTCATATGACATTACTATATCGTGTAGCCATCTCTATGTTGAGTGATACAGAGTGTCTAGCGGGGAGTTTGGATGGAACAGTCATTCTAGGATGTGTGATACAGAATGACTGATACATGAACGTCACAAGTCCCCTATGGGTCATGACTGCTGGGAAGAAGATTTATACCTCCCGGAGCATGTATGTATGGATTGATCATGTGGACACTACATTGAATTGCACATGCATATTTATTCATCATTCATTCATATATTTGAATCCTGACTTGATTTGTTGTACATGGTTGGTTATTTTTTTACTGCGATATTACTTGTACTTGAATGTGAGCATGTCTATCTTTTAGTTTCTTTCTTACGCATATGTTAGCTAACTGTTGATGGCTTATGATATCTACTGCTACATACTATTTATACTGATACTACTCTTGCTACACCCTTTTCAGGTGTAGTTGTTGCAGGAACTTCAGCGAGGTTCGATTAGCCTTCAAGGGTCTCGTGGAGTTTATCTAGATTTTCTGTTTACATTTCATTCTGAATAGAAGTTGTATTCATGTTGTGGTTGTATATTTTATTCCAGTTGGGTAGTTTTTGTATCCCGCACTTGATATTTATGATATGAATTAGACTTCTATTTATTACTCTTTATTTACTTTATGGTGTTGAATTATTGAGTTAAGGGAAGGGTTCTCCTACCGAGGTAGAAAAAGGTAGGTTCCCGCACGACTTAGTAATTTTGATCATGACAAGATTATGAAAGAATCTTGTATTCTTGTCACCATCTACAAACCAGTCCATGCCTGACTTTTGCCTTCAGTATTCTTCTTCAAAATGCAAATACCTCTTTATCTCAGCTTGAGCCTGCTGAAGAACACATTTGTTGATGACACTAGGATTTTCTTCAAATAAATCCTCTTTTATTCTCACAATCTCCTATCTGATACTTAACAGTCTTAAATTTCTCCAAAAGTTGTTCTACTCCACTTTGACAGCACCCCTTTTAACTTCTTCATTTTATATTTGAAGTTAATGAAAGGATCATCATTCTCCCAATTGGACTAGCTTAGTCTAACGGTTTCTTCAAAAGATTCATGTTCAGTCCAAAAGTTAAGAAACTTAAATGGCCCGAAATGTACTTCTGCATCAACCTCAAAAGAACACAGTAGGGGGGCATGATCTGAGCCTGTTCTTGCAAGATGTGCTACTTCTATATGCACAAACCAGTTCTGCAGTGTGGCATTCACTAGCATTTTATCCAATCTTTCAAAGATGCAATCAGCTGCAGCTCTACCATTCCACTATGTAAATGGACTCCCTTTGAAAGACACTTCTTTTAGTTCACAAGAGTTCACATAAAATGCAAAGTCTTCAACATCTTGTGGTTGTATAGGAATACCACCTATCTTCTCTTCTTCATTCATCACCACATTGAAGTCCCCTCCTATCAACCAAGGGTCTGTCATGTCGTAGGTTAGGTGATAAATATTATTCCACAAATCAATTCTTTATGTCTTATCACATTTGGCATACACCAAGGTAGTAGTCATGTGCTGATTTAATTCCTGAAAGAATAATTTCAAAGTGACTTGATGTTCAATATCCATCATATATCCACTTAAATATTATCTGCTATAAAAAAAACATATCATCCCATTACAGTTTGCATTGGCATAAGGAATGCCCAATCTCTTTCTATATTACTTTATATATCTTGACTGTTGAAAAGGCTCCATAAGAGCTATTAAGAAAAACATGTGGTGCCTATTTAATATTTGAAGCCTGTGAAAGGCCTTTTGTGTACTGACTGATTTGATGTTCCATATAAAGGACATCATCATCCTCATTTGTTGGATTTTGCATTAGCCCTCTTTGGTAACACCATGGTAGGTTGTTGTTTATCAATTGGCACAGTCTTGCCACCCTTCTTCTGACCTTGTTGGATTTGAACGTACGAGATATACCTGCCTGCTTGTACACCTTCTCAACATTCTGCATTATGGATTCCTCTCTGTCCTCATTTAAGTTAATATTTTCCTTTCCAATATTCAAATTAACAACATTATGAGACACCAAATCATGCAGTACTTTGTTAGGTGAGCTCCTCTTAATCACAGGCTCAAGTTGTTTACATGTATTATTGATCACTAAGGCATTATCAAAAGTCATCTCCTCTACTTCTTCACCTAACACATCTATAGCATTATCAATCAGATCATCCTGGTCTATTTTGAACTGATCTTCCTTAACATGACTGTTATGGCCTTCTACATGTGACTCTTTTTCACCATCATTTTTTAGATCATGTATCTGCTCATCCTTCAAAACCTGATCTTCTTCTATAACATCATGACCATCACTCACTATAGCATCAACCTGTAATGTTGGTTCAAAACCTGAGTCATGGCCCTCATTTCCTAATGCATCAAAGTCACCATTCACTGAAGCTTTATCAACACCCATAGTTAATTCAATATTACTTGAATTAAGCCCAACACCCACTGATGTATCAATCAAACCTTCATCTGTCACATTGTTTTCTTCTAGTTCACTAATACCTTGAGCTTTACAAACCACCTAACCTTCATCTATCTCAACACTGATATAATTCTCATTTGGTGATGATTCTTCATTAATATCTTCTTATATGCCCATTTGAGCTACCTCTTGATCTTTAATGATTATATCTTCATGCTCTTCTTCATCCATTCTATCAACCCATGATTTTGTATGGGAGACCACAAAAACTTACAGCTCTCCTGAATGGTCACTAAAACTCTACTCCACCCAAGTTTTAGTACTCTCCTGCTTATCATTGACATCACTAATCCTCTTATCATTGTCTTGTGCACTTTTATCACATTCTTCAATATTAACCATCTCACCTTTGAATGGTGATATAGCCTTATTTTGCACTTCTTCATTGACTACCTTCTCCTTCTCCACTTGAATTATATCATTGTTTTGGATTTCTTTATTGGTATCCTTTTTCCTGCACATTGTTGAGATGATCCTCCTCACGTGATCTCTCTTCTTCTATATTGTTCAGGATATTAAATTTATTAGCAACTTTTACATTGGATCTTGATTCTTTGTTGTTGCCACCCTTTCCTCCATTGTTGTTCTTCTTTACCACTTTATGTTTCACCCCTGGATACTCAATCACCTTCCCTGCTTGACAAAATTTTAGGTAAATATTTCTGAATAGGGAATCTTTTTCCATGATATCTTTGTGGAGCTATTGTATTGCTCTTCTCCTTTCCTGTATTATCTCCATTATTAGTAGCATTAGAAGCATCTTGTATCTTCTTTGTTGCACCCCCAACGGTCTCCTTAAATAATTCTGGATGAAGAATACGACATTCTTCAGTAGAATGACCTTTCATCTTACATTCTGGACAATATTTTGAAAGAAAGCCGTATTGAATCTTCACCTTCAACTGTTTAATCTTCTTAGTCTTCCCATCTTCAATTTCCATTAGAACAAACTTTGGCAACTCTCCCAAAAGATCCACTTGCACTTTTACTCTAGCACAACTAGGCCTAGTTTTATTAATCGTTGCCAACTCCAATTGCAAAGGAATACCAACAACAGCTGCTAGTGAAAATAGTGATTCCTTAACAAAGAAAGGTGGTAGTAAGTTAGGGAATGAGATCCATGTCATTGCTTGCGATGTTTCTTCATCCACTTTAAACCTAGAATCATAGATAAGAGGTTTCATCGGATATATAAAACCATCTTTAGATTTAAGATAATAAGCACCCTTCAACATAATGGTGAGGAAATCTTCAAATATTGTACATCTGATCAACACATGTCTGTTTCTAAAGAATCCTACTTTGCACTCACTTTTTGCACCACATTGTGCCAGGATAATCGTTCTCAACTCTTCAAGATCAGGCCATCCATGAAAAGTTTCCCTGTAATTCCATATTGTAGGTTCTATATAATCTCCATGCTTCTTACCATCATAGTATTTGCATGTCATCTACGTACGTCCTTCATAGGAATGGGATCACAAAGTTGTTTCTCCGCTTGCTGTGACATTAAAGTCTTTGCATAGTTAGAGGAAGAAGGAGTATTAGGATTGGGAGTAGTCTCAGTTTGCGGGATAATTTGATTGCGGCATAAAGCGATTGGATTAGGGGAGGGAATTGAGTAATGGAGTTCAATAAAGGAGGCTGACCAGCCGGCGGGGGCGGCTGGCCAATGGCCGGTACGACCATGTTTTGGCTAGGTAGGGTTAGGTTAGGGTTTGCATGGAATTTGTGTGAGAGAGAAGATAGTGTTTTTAACCGGTTTAATCATTGAGGATGTTGTGTGTAACATTAGTTATTTTCACATAAGTCAATTGGTTATTTTCTTTTTATTTCTTTTATCATTTTTTTCTATTTTAACAAAGTCACATTAGATCAATAATTCTGTATAATCCAGAGACTTTAGGCATATATTCATTTTTAATTTAATGCTATTTTCCAAAGTTTATCCCATTTCAATTTAAGATTTTTCGATGTAAAAGTTCTTGCTGATCTATACATTAGTAAGTCACTTTTCTCTTTCTATTTAATTTTAGTTGTCTTATGATTATTAAATTGAGGCTGTAACTATTTAAGGAAGAGCAGAATTACTTCATTTATGTCTTCATCAGGAAGAGGTTTTTTCGGTTAAAAGTGCTTATAATCGTCTTCCTTCTTACCAAGAAAACCCAACTGCAAATCATTAGTTTCATTACTTATATTCATAAATCAGCACTTAAAAGTATTTTGACACACATATACAACTGTTCAACAACTTCTTGGAAAATATGTAGCCATGAATTAGTCTTAACATATCTCCAATTGCCATTACAAAAATAATTAGTTTTTAAAATTGAAAGATTTTTCTGGCCAATAATTATTTTTAAAAAAACACTATCAACTCAACAACAAAACTACTCATACCAGCAAATGAGAATTCATTGAAAAGCTAGAGAACATTGTGAACATTTTTTGCATTGGAATAGCTATTCATCCATTTTCTAATGGATCTTTCCGTTCTAATAATATATCCAAGAGTTATTAGTATTTATCAAATATATTGTATCTGACGGTAATCGAACGCTTTTGGATCAGATGACAAAGACATTGTTGAGAAAACGACAGCAAGTGAAGCCCAAAAAAATTGGCATTGTATAGCCAAATCTTCCAAAACAAACTAGGTAATAGGAGAATCCGAAAATTCTCATCCTAGTTTCATGCTTGAAAGATGTATTCCATCCAAAAAGTATCCTAGGTAGTCATTTTAGCAAAAAACTAAGAGAAAGAAAAGGCAAAAAAATATTCCAACTCCCGTTAATTAACTCCCATTTTCTTCTCTTTTTTTTTTATTGGATTGAACATGTGTGAGTGAGTGGGGTTGGAATTGGTTGGAAACACTCAACGAGGCTATATACAAAATTTAAAGAATATAAGAGGTGATTTAGACTAGTTTGGAGTAAATAATCAAATTTAATATAAATTTGTATATCGTGTATATCAACGTATATTACACATATATTTTAGGCTCAAAAAGCCAAATTGTATCTCGGATAGTTGTAATGGTTATATTAATTCCCCTTCCAAAACACTACTAACGGCTCTGTTTCCAATGATGCATATTAATTACTAATATAACATCGTTGCTTAAAAAAGAAAGTACAACACTTGTTTTAGTCCTAGAAAACATTTAGGCTTCAAAAGAAGAAGTAGTAGTAGTAATAGTAGTAGTTGTTGTCGTTGTCGTTCAGACAGACGAATGATGCTGGGAGTGTAGATAGACCAACTGAATATGGAAGAGTGAACGATTGAACATTGTCGAGCCTAGAGCACGGAAAGCTCACAAAAAATCTTTCTCTCTCATCCATTAGTATAACTTAATTATTTGTTTTACCGATCTTATTTCTTGAACTACTAAGCTAATTGTCACGATCCAATTAGTAGGTCGTAGTGACACCTACACTATTCCCCGGGTAGGCGAACCACATCCCAACATCTAAAAATTATCAAGTCAATTAAGCGGAAATTAAATAGAAATAAGTTAACAAGTTTTAAATACTTATCACAATTAGAAAGATCTAACTTTCCCAAAATGATCTGATCAAAGGGTACAAGAGCACTAAAAACAATCGAAAAATATGAATCTGGAAATACCCAAAGGCTACATACTGTCTGTCAAATTCAAATATATAGGTAACTTAAAGAGGGTCCTCCAGGGATCACAGATGACCAAGTAGCTTACCCTGAATGACCGAAGGATGTCACCCTCGTGTATCAACCACAGAGTCTAGAACTGGATCCTGAATCAAACTCTGGACTCAACAAAAAGTGTAGCAAGAGTAGTATCAGTACAATACTAGTACTGGAAGCATCATAGGCCGACTAAGATTAGATAATGCAATAGCAGCATAAATCAACAAATAGCACATAGAACAAACATATAAGATCAAGTATCAATAACAAGTCCAATACCAAGTTTCAAGAATCACCCAAACAAATATAGCTCACAAACAGAATAATTGAGAATGTAATAATGGATGTGTAATGCAATGTAATAGTCACTTCTCTCACTCCACTCTCGTACACACATGCTCAGGATAATGTCCATTAAGCCATGACCCATAGGGGATCCGCGAAGTCCATGTACCACGAGGCTATTCGGAAAAAATCTCAGAAACATCAATCAATATCATCTCTGACAGAAACCTCAGACCCATTTGTTTCGTTCCGCTGAGCCGAAGCTACTTGTCAACACCCATTTGTCGAACCCCTGTTAATCCGTCAAGTACATTACTATGCTCATCATCCTAGTGATTGTCTTGTCGTGCCAAATCTATACAAATCAATTAATCACCCAAAGAACTTCTAATATTCAATTGTACCTCCTAACAACATCTCTAAGTACCCGTGTAGACCATCAGAACTGTATATATAACTGCTATCAACGACATTTTATCCAATCTCCTTGTAAACTCCAATAACTCTCGGTGAATATGTCATACTATATTCCAAATCGAATTACATCACTCCTAAAAATGGGTTACTAGAATGGCCATAAATATCTCTTGTAATACCTCCATAAGACACCTGATTTTAAATGAATAAACATGACCCGACTAGAATGCACCATTTCCTGAATGTCATCGATAATCACCCAAAAGATTTCTAAACCTTTATACCCAAAAAGTAAGCTTCTTCTAAAATCTGCGGTGACCCATTCTCATCTATTGTTCTTGATTACACAATCTTGTATTGTCGTTCCCAACCTCAAAGTTGGAATTGTCCAAGTCGTCAACCAAGTACTAATGAGTTATACCTTATGACCTTAAATCTTTAGGAAAATCTAATTACATCAAACTCTCATCCTTGCAATTCTTCCCAACTCGTTCATCACCTTGAACACTACAACGTAAGGCCCTTGGCCCTGTACCTCACCTTTCACAACTATAAAATCTCTGAGTACAGTACCTTATTACGACTTTAGCAAATCCAAGAGTATTAAACCTTCCAATCCATGTGCTTACCACACACAAACACTCTCAAGTCATCCACATTTGAAATGCTTAACCACTTTATCCAATCGGCAATCCTTCGACACAGTCTACTACCACTGACATAGTCTTACCTCAAAATTATGCCTTCAACTTTCAATTGTAGAGATTTCTTCTTATTAATCAATGATAGCTCGTCTATTCGAAAATGCCATGAAATTATCCATCATGATACTACCTAATTTATCTCCCCATAAATCTCCAATCATCATGTCTTGTTGGCTCTTTCCATACACCAATTAAATTTAGCCGTAGATTTCTTCCTCACCTACTCTTATCACTATTCCACTTTTACTGAAAGATGTAATACAATGTCACCAAGACCCGTGCATGCTTCATGTAGTTACGCTCCTTCAAAAACAAGTCTTACAATAATTAATCCCCCAAACCACTAGTGATGCCTTCCCCTTACTTCCTTATCTACCATATTCCATTCAAGATTACTTTTATCATTATCAACCGAAAATAACTCAAACCCACCCGTGGGGTGAATCTAAATATCTCACATCTTTAAAAATAGCTGAGCCAATCATGGAGATAGTGATAAACCACAATCTAGAGTCCGAAAAGGTCAAAGTTATCATTTTGCTTACAATTTAATTTCTTTATATAAACTTAAAATATCTATGTTTAAATTTAAGGTCAAATTTAAAGGTTCACATAAATTAAAACTGACGGAGTATATATAACCGGGAAGAGACTATTCTAGTCACAAAAGATCTAATATAAAGAAATTAAATTGTAAGCAAAATGATTAAAATAATGGATCTCAAATATTGTAGTCCATAGCAATATTAAATTATCCAAGAAAATGGAAGTCAAGTTACAAACCAGCAAAATGAAAACACGCAGACCCATAAACCATTTCATTGTCATTGCCTAATGATTAGCTAATCATTTCTTCCTTATTACCCCATTATTCTTCCTAATCATTGCCAATCATCATCTATATCATTAGTACCAATCATTGCCTAATGATTAAGCCTATACAGGAATTCAATACCACAACCCAAATGAAAATGATATACCTGGTGCCCACCAATATTGGTCCGTGAGAAATCAGCTTCAGTGATTGTCCAGCCCCCCTTTTGTTTTTGTGCCACACATGTTTTCTCCCTTCTCTTTTTTTTCTTGCTAAGGGAATGTATTAATTCAAAACCGTAGGCCACCAAGATATATGTGTCATTAGAAGTGATTCTAGCCCAATAATTTATCACAATAGTCTCCTCAATTCACTTATTCACTTAATCATTTTGAGTACTTTAAAATTACCCACTCTATCAAATATTTTATTTCTCAACTTATACCTTATATAGGCGCAAATAATATATCTATGAATAAAACTATTCACACAAACTAAACAAATATATTTCAAATATTATTCATCAATTAAATAACCGTAGTTATAAAAATAGTCCAAAATTTTCATTTTCTTAACTTAAGAATTTTTAATTTCACTAATCCTTTTCTGACACCCACCGAATCACCTTGGGAAGAACGCTACCCTCCCCGCAAGCTATAGCACAAAAAAAACCATGAAAAGGGTGTTTTAAGGATATTAGGCCTAAAAGTGCTAAACGATCAAACGGATCGTTATACAAATCTACCACATCTACTTAATTATTTTTTTATTTTCACTTAATTAGTTAAATCTAATATATAAGTCAACCACTATTGTTTAGAATTATTTTATTTTCATAAGCTCATACAATGTTCAATAATTTTAAGTTTAACTATTAAGTCTCTAAAATAGGATAATCATTCATCATTTTAAGCTTGCACTAATTTTCTTTTAATTCAATCTGATCCCATTAATAGTATTTAAAATTATGTTTGAACATGTATTTCACCTGAAAAAAATTAAAGTTTTGTAAAAAAAATTATTATCAAATTTGGAGTGAAAATGGCATAACGTATAACCAAATAGACTTACAAAAAGCAAAAAAAAAAACAATGAATTACTTATTGCATTACATAAACTTATATAAATTAGAAAAGCAAATCAATCTATAATGCAATGTTATTCCTGATTCATCGCTGCTGATGGACCTGATGACACATTTGCCCATCAAGCACTTGCTATTTGAATTTGAATTAAGGCTATAGAGCTTTATAAAAAAATTATATCCTCATAGAAAAGAGTCGAAGTGATTTCCAATTCGTTGTATAATAACTCGAACACATTTCTTGTCGTGAAGCTTTTTTTTTCAACTGAAAAAATGAAACATGTGATTTAGCATGGAAAATCTTCGCAATGTCCATGGCTTATTTTTCTATCAACCTTTTTCGTTCAGTAATGTTAGTAAAGATAAAATTTATGAACGGTGTTTTACTGACAACTCATGACAATTTGAGTTATGAGGTCGGAGTACTTAGAGAAGTTGAACTTGTGAAGACAGATATTGATGTTGGTGTTGGTTGAGGTTGAGGTTGAGGTTAAGGATGAGGATGAGGGTGAGGGTGAGGGTATGTTGATGAAGCAAGATGCATTTTTTCTTCTACTCGGGCTATCGTGAACTCAAGTCGTTTTACGGAATTTTATAAAAAATGACATAAACTAAAGAGAATGTCATATTGAGATTGATTCATTTATGTATTGTGTTCCTTCTTTTCGGGCTGTTATATTGTGGATTTTATTAATAAATTAATACATGTTTGTAATATGGAAGGATTAATTTCTGAAAGGACATTCTAGAGTTGGTCTCAATTTTTTGCTTTATGAGGTATAGCCAAAAAAAATATGTTAGGTCTAGTTTATTTTTATTTTTTTGGGTTATTGGATGTTTCTTTTGTTTTTAGTGTCATGTCTATATTTGCTGGATATAAAGTCTTAGTTTTTTAATTTAATGCAAGTTACTTTTCGGTTAAAAAATAATATATATTTTTGATGTGCATGGTTAGAGATTAATAAATACATAAGAGTAATTTTAAACTAAATACAATATTATACATTACATGATTAATGTTGCAACGTCATTTCAATTGAAATAAAATATTTAAAGTTGAAAAATTAATCGACCCCTACACAAGTGAAGTTTAGTCAGTTAAGTCTATCTATAAATAAGCCAACTTACTCTTGTTTATATTGTTTTATTTTCATAAGTTAGGAAATGTCCTATAATTCTAGCTAGGTTTAACTATGAAGTCGCTAAAATAGAATTATCTTTGAGCTTGCAATAATTTTCTTTCAATTTTGTAATGTATCACACACACATTTTAACATTATATATGTAATTTAAAAAAAATACTAATTGACACGGGATGCACGTAAAATGCACGAGATGTATGTATGACACACGCAATCAATCAGAAATACATGTTCTAATATGAAATTGTTAAGCACCTTTTTTTGCATCGTACATAGCATCAGACATATGAAGTATGTACTTATCTACTTTTGGACTAGCCTATCATCATTAAAGAAGCATATGAAAAGGTTGGTGCTTGCGGAGAGTTGGTAAATCCATCAAGGTGTTTTGGTGGGAAATCAACTACAAATCAGAAAAGACAAATTATTTGTAGTGAATAGATTGTCTCAGAACATGTAAAAATTCATTTTCCATTTCAAATATACAAAGTAGGTTAACTATACAAGTTATCAACCTAGAGAATGGATCAAACTTATGGATTGGAGGACTGAGTTTGTGTAGGTCCCTACACTGCTTCTGCATTTCTATGTTTAGGAAGAAATCTCTTCCATCACTAGCTCCCCATCATTTTTTTGTGTCTCGGGTAAAACTTTGCACATTACGATGCTTATGCACAGATCTACAAGAGCGAAGAACATGAACATCTAAGAAATGATAAGCCATACATACCTTGTCGTTGAAGCTATATGAGTCCCACGAGTCCTTGTGAGTTCTACGAACGATTATCTACATTATACAAATGATTTGTATCAATAACGGAGTTGTAATCCATGTTACGGTTCACTTTTACACTTGTGCGTAAAAGCTACTAAGTAATTTGACACGAGTCTTCACCTAATTTATTGAATGGGAATTAGAAAACCAATTTAAAAGTTAATTATTTTTGGAAACTTTTAAAAACTTCAAAGAAAGGGTAAGGGTTCTGGAGATTTACGAAGAAGGTGTTAAGCACCTCGGTATTAAGGATCCGCCCAATGCGATTTACCTACAGATCTAACATTTTATGGCTACAAATTTGTATAACTTGTTTATAAAATGTGTTTAAAGAGTTATATGTATAAAGTTTAAAAGAAGCTTTCATGGCTGTTTTTTAGAAAAGAGAAACATATATTTGCAAAATGAGCTTTAGGGGGCCATTTTACTTTTGAAAATCATTTTTAGCAGTTTTATTATTTCATTAACTCAACTTTGTGAATTAACTTAATAATTTGATTAATCGTAAAGGAATTAATCCCTTCAAATATGCACGATTTATTAAGACTTTGAATTATAAATATAACTCAACTTCTCAATCCGTTAATGTATTTCCTTATTTATAACCAAAGAGAAAAATCTCATAAGCCATTTGACAAGTACTTTGAGCTTTAATCCATTTTGAAAAATCTGCTTTTAATAAAATGTATTTGGGCCTCAGTTAGTTTTTCGAAAATCAACTGAACCTTGGACGTTACTTGGTTGATATTTAAAAATCAACTTATCATTTGAAAAGAACTAGAACACTAACAGATAGCACTTGCCATTTTTTTGCATTTCGAAAACACCTCTTAGGCATTAAGACCAAATCTTTAAATCATATTAGACAAACACCCAAAATGTATCCTCTTTTAAAAGTTTAAAAAGATTCCCGAAATTTTGTTTTGTTAATTTGGATACTTGCAAAATTGATCACAAGAACATTAAATCCTTTGGCAACTAGAATTTCCCACATTTCCGCTTGGAATTCATCTAGGTTAAGAAAAGTAAAACAAGATAAAAGTTAGTCATACAACATTGCGAATCAACAATTTAAACAGACAACATAATGTATTTGAAAGGAGAGAAATTCAAACATATGGGCTCAGGCCCATTTGCGCCTCCAGACAGCTACTGTTACTGTTGGGCTTTAGCCTCATCTGCTGAAGCTCGCTGGACCGAGGATGAGGTTTGACTCGATGAGATGGGCATATTATATTGTTGGGGAGTCCATTGGACTCATTTGAGAGAGTCTAATTAGAGATTTGTCACAACCCAAATCACGGGTCATGATGGCACCTACACTATCCCCGGATGGGCGAACCGTCCCCAAAATCATTTAGTCAAATTCATGAAATAAAAATGGAAAGAATCAAGAATTTATATAAGAACTAAATTTCCATTAAAATGCTTAAAACATCAAGTACTAAAACATTACATTTCCCCAAAACCTAGTCTGACTTGTACCAGAGCGACTAATAATAGAATAACTCGAAGAACTAAATAACAACATTTATCTTGGAATTGTAAGAACAGAATAAATATACAGAGGGAGACCAGGGCTACCGATAGGACATGTAGCTCACCCTGAAACCTTTAAAGATCGCTCAGTGAGTCAAAACTGGAACAATAAATTGTATCTGCATCTAAATAAAGAGATGCAGCAAGTGTAGCATGAGTACACAACATGCCCCCGTAGGCAACATAGGCCGCCAACAATAGAAAACACATAACACATATAAATATTCAGTCTTATCACAATAACTATCATTTCAGCTTAACCTTATCTAACACATAACCTATTCACACATGGAAATTTACGGAACATTTAATTCACAAATTAATCATGTTAAATTCACATAGTTCCAGCTCAAACTGTTCCTCAAAAGTTCATCTTAAGTACGACTGAATCTAATTCCCTCTAACTCGCTTTCTTATCAATTGATAGCAATTACTTAACCTTTCCTTAATTAGTAGTACACAACTAAGTCCTTTTATACATGCAATTACATACAATTCATATAGCCACATAAGCAACAAGTAATGAAATTAATGCATTGTAAGATGCAACTGGCCATTTTCAAACCTAATATACACATCCTATTTGTATGTCGCCACATAGTTATGACCCATGGGGGACTCCGTGAGTCCATATACCGCTCACAACCAACCGACATGATCCATCTGACTGGTAGAGCATCAATCACAGACTCATTTGTCGAGTCATTTCATATCATATCATAGTATCCATATCATCTCATATCAAACTCATTTACCTTTATTTTCCGGCCTCATCGAACCTAACAACAATCTGTATCAGATCCATCTCAATATCAATGCTAATATGTATGAATACAAACGGTAAATAAGACAATTAATCATAATAGTATGAGATGAGAAGTCATGTTTCAATAGATGAATAAACACATGTATCAATATCATCTGTGTCACAACAATTCTTGCTAATCAGTATTTCCATATTAAGAGGCATAGAGTGATGATATAAATCAAAGCACACATCAAATATAAGTTCAGACACGGCTATCATAGCCCACATAACAGGTGACAGAACCAACCTAAATGTGATCATCCCAAACACAATACATCGATACCCACTAAAGTGCTCATCACAGTCACTAAAATTGGACCCCAATCACGCCCAATACCCCTCAATGATTATAAGTTATACATGCTACTATCAGAGTTTAAGAGAATAAACTGTAGCCTACCTCAAAGGCCGAAATAGTGCCTCCAACCTCAAACCAACACCTTTCCCTTTAGAAGATCCTCGGAACGAAATCAAGGTCTATCAAATATGCTTTCTACATTAGAATACGAATCTACGGATACAATATTGTTATACTTTCTAAACGAAGACAAAAAAGGTTACCCAAAAAGTGACCCCAAGCCCACAAGGAAAAAATTTGAAATTTAAGTCAGAAATACGTTACCCATAACCTAAATAGTCATAATCCTAGGTTTTATGAAATTGTAACCTCAATTGAGCCTTCAATTTCTTGACTTTGTCCAAACCACTTTGTGTCGAATCCCATAAATCGATTATTAGAAAAAGCCGAATTAAAATCAAATTTTATGTTAGAAATAGTTTACCCAAGGTTTAAACAAGCCAAAAACCTAGAATTTACTCAAATCCAACCATAATTAATTGAAGAAAACTCAAATTTCAACTTAGGGTTTAAGACCCCCTATCCCAACCAAACACAGATAAAATCGATTACCAACAGAAATAATATTAATAAAACATCAAAATAAAGGTCATATACTTACCCCTTTTGCGAAGAGAATAACGCTACAAAATCACCTCTGTCGGAGCTCTAGAACTCAAAATATGCTTAAAATATTTAATGAACGCAGTTTGATTTTTTAATACACAACATTTTCTGCTTCCGCGGACAAAAGATCGACCCTACGTCCTATCACGGGTCATTTCCGCACCTACAGATAGTTTTTCGAACCTACGGGATCAGGTGCGACCCACATACCAGCGATCTATTCCGACACTAAAATGGGCATAACTTCCTCACACGTCGTCCGAATTCGATGATTCTTTTTGTTATGGCTCCGTAATTACAATACGGATATGATGGTTCAATAGAAACACAGTTAAGATATAATTTGCTCAATGTGGTACCCTTTATGTGAAAAGAGACAATGATGAAGCCTCAAATAAGAGTGCGCCATAACCCAAATCCATTCGAAACTCATCGGAATATCACCAAAATTTGTGGAAAAGTCCAAAATTATCATACGGACCTGCTCGCACTCTCAAAATACCCGAACGAGGCCGTCTTGACCCGATGTTGATCTTTTTTCAACTCTAAATCATTTCAAAAGTTAGTTTCTCAACCAACTACCAAAATCACACCCGAACTTCTCGTGAACCGAACCAATGACTCGACTAAGTCATAAATCACATTCCGGATCTAATGAAATTGAAGAAACTTTGAAAAAGACTTATCTACCCCCGGTGTTGACATTGTTCTAACTCCTTCATTTCTTAACTTAAGAATTTCCAAAATATCCTATCCCTTATACAAAATTCCTCCGAAAGCCTTGGGAATTACGCCACCCATCCCTTGATGTCATAAACATCAATACAAAGCTATTGGAACTAACAAATTTCAAATACGGGTCTTATTTATTTCTGTGACCATCTTTTCATCACATATAAGCATATTAGAACTAAAACTGACTTAATTGTCTAAAACTAACCCAACGAACTCTAAAATTAGTTCCGTCAATTTCTACAGGTCGTAAATAATATTTTGAATCTAACGGAATATTGAGATCGCCAATCCGAGTACGTTTTCTCAAAACATACAATTTATCCAACTAATTAAATGTTAGAATTTCCAAAGTAAAACCTTCTCTCAAAGTGAACCAAATGACATCCATTTGACTTCAAATTTTGCAAGCAAGTCAAAAACTCCAAGATGGAACTACTGGAAGGGTATTTTGGGGGAAAGAAGCTTAAAACTCTAAACGACCAAATGAGTCGTTACATCAGTTATCAATTAAACAATCGTTCGTCCTCGATCGATAGAGAAAAGTACGAAAGTCAATGAGTAACCAAGGAGTCTCCATTATAAACTCATGAAAACTTCCACAAATAAGAACTATGTCGATAGCATCGCTTGTTCACATCATTGGTCGAAACTACCATTAACTAAGCTTAATGACCCAAATTTCCATTTCTTCATACCCGAAATTTCTTTCACATCTGATCCTTGAATATAAGAACCGACGACTCCACTCAAAATGTCTGATTTGATTATAGACACACCTCTATATGCGTTCGATTGATTCCAAAACTATGTCCTTACAAACCATGATCCTTCAGTTGTATCCCCAAACCATAGTACACCATATACCAATAAAATATTCTTATTCTACTACTCCTTTCACACCCTCCAAGGTCATCCATCACATCCAGATTCCTTAGAAACACATAGACACACGTTGTTGACACATAATTTTTATCCTCCAATAATTATATTTAATTATTCAAGGGTTCTGAGTCACAAACGGAGTTGAAACATACTTTTTACAAGACGAACGTGATTTTACAAAATTATTTCGGGAGTATTTTATCATTTCATTTGACAAAATATCACTTGGTATATAAATTGTATATCATGTCCTAATTTTACATAATTTTGACCATTAATCATAATTGTGGAATTTTAATCAACAATTATAAATATAATTGTTTTAAATGAATTTTCAATATTAAAGAATTAATGTTCCACTCCGTCAAAGTCAGAAATTATCTAATTAAATATGATAAGAGAATTACACCTCAAGCTCAATTCATGTTTTAAATTAAAAAAGACTTTTGCACGATTTTATTTCCTAAATCCATATTAGTGTTGAATGCGGGTTCAAAATGAAGCTTTTAATCTGATTAGGGTATTTATGAAATTATACAACAATTTCCTAAATCCATATTAGTGTTGTGTGATTATTTCGCTATTGGTTTAGATTGGGCTTAGCCTATTGCTTGTTCCTCTTTTTTTAGTTACTGTCTACTATTTTCTTTGGGATGTGTTCACTACTACAATTTCAATTTGGCTCATAATCATCATTAGATAGTTTTATTTGTTTAAATTATTGCATTAGATAATAGTATATGCTTTCTAACTTGCACTCTTGTTATCCTCCTTTCTTTTTCCACTGTCCGTGATGGCGATGACCCCATTGGGCCTCTACGATACTGTTTCAAGCTCGCTGGGCCAAGGCCCAACCAAATATCATTTCATCGAGTCTGAATTGCTTGTAGCCCCATATGAAGGTTCATCTATGGGTGAAAATAGTCAACTGGTGGGCTTAGATAGGCCCACCAGCCTAAACTCATCCTCATTTCCATTCACATATATGTATATATTATATATGTATACTTGTAATAAACATATTTTAAATAAATATTGAAACCCCTTTATGGCTATAACTTATGATAGACAAACAATACGTACATCGTTTAGCTAGAATCGCCTCAAAATGAATTCCAAACACTTGTTTAAATATGAATTTGAAAAGAAACAAACTGTTTCAGTACTTTAAAAATCTGGACAAACGAGAAATGGGTTTTCTAATTCTGTTTGAGATTACTTTAGATATTTTGACCCATGACTTGAATAAAATTGGACTTTGAGACTTAATTGGACGGAAAATGATTCTTCATAAAAAATAAGTTGGTTTCTGAACTGTTGGAAATGAATTTGGACTACAAACTCTTTCAAACGTTGAATTTTGAAGCTGAGTCTAACACAAATGAATTTGAAAAAAGACCAAAGACACCTATCTTTGACTTGGGATTAAGAGTATGAGTTTTGGACTTGTAGAATATGATTTGGCCTTTTGGGTATAACATGAATAAAAGAAAACCATTTCTTTTGTCAAAAATCCAAAACTTGTCATGCTAAAAGGATTATATTCATTTTAAACCTTAAAAAGATTTTTTAAAAAGATACAAGTGTTATTAGATAACCTTGTTGGACTAAATAGTGGAATTTTACGTAAATTATTATTTGGGTGTTCTTGGTCTGAAAGAAAGTTGACTAATTTACCCCCGTGCATACTATTTTGGCGGAAGCCTAGCTCTTTTGTTTTAAAAGAAAACTCTTGAGGTTCGAACAAATGCATGACAAGTATTTTGCGGATATTTTTAAACACTTTAAGTAATTCAAATCATTTAAAGCATGCTATAGAATCCGAAGGTCAACCGTATTCTAAAGATCCTTAATACGGGGTGTCTAACACCTTCCCCGGGGGATCACCAGAACCTTTACCTCGACTCTAGTTTAGATAGGATTTTTCAAATGTTTTTGAATAAACTCTTTCACTTGGTTTTTCTAATTTACCTATAAATTAGGTGGCGACTCTAAAACAATTATCCAACTTAGAGCATTATCACAAATTCCTAGTAGTTTTTATGCCTCCGCATAAAAGTGAACCATAACACACGCCACAAGCCCAAATCATGACTTCCTTGCACTAGAGAAGAATCCTCTCTTTATCTGAGAAAACTCTAAGCAATTCCATCAAAACTGATCTTATCCAAGACCGATTGTGATAATTCCAATTCTGTTAGTTTCGTTGGGCTGCAGCTACTTAGTCGAAACCTATCCCCCACTTTTTTCAATATTCAATTATCATACTACGTGCATTACCCTAAAGATTACCTTGTCGTGCCAAGTACATAGAAAATCAACTAATCAACTCAAGAGCTTCTATAACCATTTGCACCTCCTCAATACAACATCAAGTACCGGCGTAACTCCTTAGAATAGTCCAACTAGTTTCCATCAGCAAAATATTATCATGTCCACTTAAAAACTTCAATGAGAATCGATAACACCGTCATACCTCCATTCCGAGATATCAATGAGAATCGGTAACTTCAATGAGAATCCTCACATATCAACCTTACAATCCATATACCTTACCCTGTGAATTTACTCTCAAGTCTTTAGTATTGAAATACTCATTTATGTTATCTAGTCCACAATGCTTCAACATAATCTACTACCACGAACAAAACCTCACCTCATCTGAAAGATGCAACCCAACGCCACCATAATCCACACCCAACCCAAGTAATCCTGCTACTTTGAATCCAACTCCTTTTCTTTTCTCGAAATGTACCTTAATCCTACCAATTTAGATCAACTATTCATTTATCTTAGTACTTCAGTTCCACATTTCATTCAAAATCACATTCACCACTATCGACCGATCATTTCTTGAACCCGCTCAAGAGTGTCACAACATATCATAAGTCTTGCTAGATAGTTGAGCCAATCCTGGAGATGGTAGTATGCCACCCACTCAGACAACCAAGCATTCCCTTTTCTCACATGAACTTTAAAATGAAAACTTTTCTAAATTTGACGTGTCACCTGAAGTCTTTCCACTAGAAAATATCGACCAACTCAGAATATCCCAACAAGAATTAATTATTCTCGATGCAATACTCCAAACCATCACTGAACTTGCCCACAATCTATAGGGCGAACCTTACATATCGTAGACACAATCCTACTAACGTTCTCATATAGCTCCATCGAAGTGACCTTATCAAAATCCCTTAACTAAAGAGTCCTTATTCCATCCCTATTTCATGGGCTTACTGGACCAACATCGGTACCCACATATTTTACAGTTAACTCACCTCTCCTGGTTTCAATCGGTATTCCTGATCCTTAACTCAACTTCCGAAATGCTCTTCACCACTTGAATTGGTTCAAAACCACTATCAACATGCTACCATAAATGTCCCTACGACAAACACCTTACTCGAGGGTTCTTAAATGATGCTTGCCTGTGAAGAACCACCTCTGTCACTCCCCAAACCCGATCCTGGACACAACAGACATCTGATACTATGAACAACACCAAAAGCACCTTATAAAGTTAATAAACATATAATCTCTTTTAATAACATTTTAATATTTATTTAATACTAGACATTTAAGACTAACTAAAATTGTACTCACACTTATAAAATAAAATCAGCGAAAGTCTAATATAGATAATGAGTCATGAACGTGGCAATGCCCAACAAGTCATATGAGACTTTGAACATCTACCCATAATTTTGAAAACTATCTATAGAGCTTCTAAGAAACATAAACAAAGTAACACATCATAACATAGCCCGGAAACTAAAACAATAAAGATGGATAGATGGGGTGACCCACGAACAAGGGTGTGGCCTTACCAATAAGTCTGAAAAGCAGCAAGTTCTCCTACTCCGTACGCGTACCACGAATATTCTCGTTTTTGCTACCTATCATACCATAAAAAACAATAATGGTATACTTGAGTACTGGATATTCAATGAGTGTCTCCGGGACAATGGTTAATAGCAAAATAAATAAGTAATAAGTGTAATTAAAAACTATGTTGAGAAATAGTTCAAAACAAAGGATAACATCTCATGAACATCCAATATAAGTAAATGATGAGGATATAATCACTTTGAATCCTTAAGTCATTCTCCTTACCTTATGTTCTTTCAAAACAGTTCGATATCCCAAAGATGGAGTAAGATTACAACCTTAGCAAAATCACAAATAAAAGCCAAATAGAAATACATAAATTTCAATTTATTATACCATTCTTCATGTAAAGTCTTTACAATCGTGAACTCAAGATCATCAACAAGCCACTCACAGGCGACCACCATAGCAACATATCCCAATACATGCCCAAATCAATGTAACGAAAGGATAACTGTTAAGGTTCCCTAAAACTGCATAGAAGCACCACATCAGGGTTGTCACCATCAATGACTATCCTTCATCCCGAATAGCTAAGAAAAACCACATCGGGATTATGAACCCTCGATGGACACTCTTCCTCCTGAATGGCTAGGCAAACCACACTGAGACTATTGGCCTTCGATGGTCATCCTTCATCCCGAATAGCTAGACAAACCACATCGGGATTATGAACCCTCAATGGACAGTCTTTCTCTCGAATGGCTAGGAAAACCACCCTGAGGTTATTGGAATTCGATGGATATCTTTCCTCCCGAATAGCTAGGCAAAACCACATCAGGATTATGAACTCTCGATCGCCACTCTTCCTCCCAAATGGCTAGGCAAACCACACCGAGGCTATTGACCTTCGATGGCTATCCTTCCTCCCGCATAGCTGGTCTAACCCCACTAGGATTCATAGTAACTAACCTTCCTCCTGAGTAGCTAGGCCAAACACAAACAATAAAAATCATGGCATATTAGCCTAATCACAAGTCATGGCATAAAAATCAATTAGTTCATTATGAATTATATTCATCATCCCGTTAGTAGGGGTATATAGAGCCATTAATCAATTTAGAAATCATATTCAAATCATCAATCAATTTTAATTCAGCGATACTCGTTCGTAGGGCAAAACACTTCAAATATCCCAACCTTCAAAAATACGTTTAAAGCATCCCTTATAGGGGTAAATCATGTTCAAAGTTTAAAGCTTTATAATTCAATTTCAATCATCCTTTCATAAGGAAAAATCATGTACACATATATATAATTTAATACACATAAAGGTTTAATGCGGGTTTGTCCCTCTCGCACACAATTCTTACCAAACACGCCTTAAACGTTTGAAAGAGTATGTTTGAAAAAGAGACCCATAAATCACTTTTATAGTCAAAATGTATTTTAAAAAGAGACATACATCATTTCCACTAAAATTCTACCAAACCAAATTTCCAAGATTTTGAACTTTAACTAAATTCTACGAGTCCCTACCCTTATCGAAAAACTACGACTATTCGTGCCCAAAAACGTGCTCTTGAATCCCCCATGAATCACTCATGGATTCTTATTGTTTCCAATACCTTAAACTAGTCCCATCCCTCTCAATAATCTCAGTAAAGTTCAAAGAACATACCTTCAAGAAGTTTCCCAAAGTCTCATTCAACTTATTTTTCTTCGGTTTTCAAAAATCTAAGGTTTGGAGAGATGAACTAGGGTTAATTTGATGTTAGATTGATGTAATAATGATGGGGATTAATCAAGAACTTACCTGAGATATTTTGGGGAAGTTTTATAGTTCTTTCCTCTCAAAAGGTCAGCCAAAACGAAGTGGGAATAACTATAACAATGTGAGAAACTTAATAAATTGAGAAATAGAAAAATAATGGGCCACAACACCTTCGCGTCATGGGACCACCCATGGAACCCCTAAGATACGGTGGTACCACATAAGGCAAAACATTTTCCTGGGCGACGTTCTGTCCACGGCACCCTTGTGACGCGACTGCCAACCTTTGCTCAGTAAAATGGACATAAATAGTTATACCTAGCTCCGTTTGAGCTAGTCGACCTATAATTGGAATGGTATTTCAAAGACCTACAACATTCATGTTTTGAGGTTTCTAATATTCTCAACGCAACTATCCGGAAAATGGAAAATAGTAAAAAGTCCTCCAGACTTAGATGAATTTAAGAACTTTTACTAACTCCCTTATTTGGGTTTGACTTCAAAATGAATATCTATCACTTGAATTCATCCTGAAGGGATTCACCTAACTAAAATATAACACATCAATACTCATTCAATTCATTCACACCTAACTCGGATTTACGGAGTATTACATTATCCCCCTCTTCGGATAACTAAAAGGTTTAATATGTCTATGCTTTGACAAGGAGGCGCACAATATATCAATCCAGACGATATACTATGGCAATGAGGCTAATTCAACAACACATGATTCGAGCCTAACTTACCTTACTTCCCATTTTCATTAAGTTTGAATAGAACAAGCATACATATAGTTGCCAATAAGAGGGAGTATCACCTACTTATATATTCCCATTTCTTAATCTGAAGTGGCTCATTCGGACCTTAACTCTATCGAACATAATATCCCTTCACTCTTATCACTATACAACCTCTCACACCATTCTTAATATTATCATATCCCTACATGGGTAGCGTAGTACTATATTCCACATATCATAGGCCTTTTAAATTATATAACTTTCGGAATTTCCTGGGGTATCTCCCCTACTTAGCATGTTTTTTTTAATCAGACTCCTTGAAATTTTTGTAGCTAAGGTTTCATATTTATCTAATGCCTTAACATTTATTCACTTATTCATCTAAAACTCACATATATCATACTCATACCTTCACACGTGTTGTATATTATTGACTTTAGTTCTTGTATTTTCTATATCAAACATACTAGATAAAATCTACTTGTTACCACTCTCATACTATCGTTCTCCCACCAAGGTGATTACTTAAAGTTCTAACCTAATAATTGGTACCAACTTAAGCAGCAATACAAATCCCTTTTGGGCTAGATAAAATTACAACCATTATAGTACAATCAAAGAAACATTAGTCTATTGAGAGTCCATGACAAAAGTAGCCTATCAAAATCACACAGGTCTAACTATAGTCTCAAATCATAAAACTTTGTATCAAAACCTAGGATAACAAATTAAAGCCTAAATCAAACTCCATCATCTTCTTAAATCATTCTTCCATAAGTGGTTGTTTTCGAGTTTCAAGCCTAAAGTGTAGTTCTTCCACTAAACATCAAAATAGCACATATCTTTTAACCCAATAAGAATATAGCCTCAATGTACGATAATTCTTAATTCACTACAAGATACCTTCAAATTTCCTTTCATCTGAATCTTCAGTACTCTAAACATATCACATCTTACAATCACCATATAGATACACCTACTATTGAATCCCAAGCGACTCTGCACCATCTATCTATTTTTAAATCATAACCTATGTGCACCACATAGGCGCTATTTTTCACTAGGTTAGAAACTATAACATGAGGTAAAGTCATCCCCATGAGGCATGAGTAACGAACACGTCGGAACGATCCTAAGGAGAAGTTCAAGCTTTATAGCACAATGTAGAATCAAGAAGAATGAGAAACACCTATAAATGTCCTGAGAGTCTTTCGATCGTGCAGGTGATCAGGCTGCACAAGGAAGACTCCACTAGATACAGTTCCATTGACACATACAACTCCGAGGATACATCTAAACCTAAGCTCTGGTACCAAGCTTGTCACGCCCCAAACCCGACCCTGGATGCAACAGACATCTGATACTAGGAACAACACCGAAAGTACCTTATAAAGTTAATAAACATCTAATCTCCTTTAATAATCTTTTAACATTTATTTAATACTAGATATTTAAGACTAATCAAAATTGTACTCACACTTATAAAATAAAATAAGCGGAAGTCTAATATAGATAATGAGTCATGAATATGGAAACGCCCAACAAGTCATATGAGACTTTCAAGATCTACCCACAATATTTACAACTATCTATGGAGATTCTAAGAAACATAGATAGAGTAACACATCGGGACGTAGCCCGGAAACTAAAACAATAAAGCTAGATAGATGGGGTGACCCACAAACAAGGGTGTGAGCTCACCAATAAGTCTGAAAAGCTACAAGTTCTCCTACTCCGTACGCGTACCACAAACCTTCTCTTCTTCACTACCTAACGTACCATAAAAAACAACAATGGTATGCCTGAGTACTGGATACTCAGTGAGTGGCTCTGGTATAATGGTTAATAGCAAAATATATAAGTAATAAGTATAATTAAAAACAATGTTGAGAAATAGTTCAAAACAAAGGATAATATCTCATGAACATCTAGCATAAGTCAATGATGAGTATATAATCACTTTAAATCCTTAAGTCGTTCTCGTTACCTTAAGTTCTTTCAAAACAGTTTGATCCCAAAGATGGAGTAAGATTACAACCTTAGTAAAATCACCAATAAAAGTCAATAACATAGAAATAAATCATTTTTAATTTATTATATCCATCTTCATATTAAGTCTTTTAAATCATGAACTCAAGATCATCAACAAGTCACTCACAGACAACCAACAGATCAACACATCCCAATACAGGCCCAAATTAATGTAACGGAAGGATAATCATTAAGGTTCCCTAAAACTGCATAGAAGCACCACGTTAGGGTTGGTACCCTCGATGACTATCCTTCATCCTGAATAGCTAGGAAAACCACATCGGGATTATGAACCCCCAATGGACACTCTTCCTCCCGAATGGCTAGGCAAACCACACCGAGACTAGTGGCCCTCGATGGTTATCCTTCCTCACGAATAACTAGGAAAACCACATCGAGATTATGAACCCTCGATGGACACTCTTCCTCCCGAATGGCTAGGAAAACCGCACCGAGATTATTGGCATTCGATGGATATCCTTCCTCCCGAATAGCTAGGCAAAACCACATAAGGATTATGAACCCTCGATGGCCACTCTTCCTCCCGAATGGCTAGGCAAACGACACCGAGGCTATTAGCCTTCAATGACTATCCTTCCTCCCGTATAACTAGTCTAACCCCATTAGGATCCATAGTAACTAACCTTCCTCCCGAGTAACTAGGCCAAACACAAATAAAAATCATGGCATATTAGCCCAATCACAAGTCATGGCATGGAAGTCAATTAGTTCATTATGAATTATGTTCAGTGTCCCGTTAGTAAGGGTATATCAAGCCATTAATCAATTGAAAAATCATATTAAAATCATCAATCAATTTTTAATTCAACGAGACTCGTTCGTATGGCAAAACACTTCAAATATCCCAACCTTCCAAACAAGTTTAAAGCATCCCTTATAGGGGTAAATCATGTTCAAAGTTTAAAGCTTTATAATTCAATTTCAATCATCCTTTCATAAGGAAAAATCATGTGCACATATATATATATAATATAATACACATAAATATTTATTGCGGGTTTGTCCCTCATGCCAACAAATCTTACCAATCACGCCTTAAACGTTTGAAAGAGTATGTTTGAAAAGGAGACCGACAAATCACTTTTATAGTAAAAAGGATTTTAAAAAGAGACATACATCATTTCCCACTAAAATGCTACCAAAAGGAATTTCCGAGATTTAGTAATCACTCTACAATTGATTTAAATAATAAATATTAGAACTTTAACTAAATTCTACGAGTCCTTACCCTTATCGAAAAGCTAGGGCTTTCCGTGCCCAAAAGCGTGCTCTTGAATCCCCCATGAATTACTCATGGGTTATTATTGTTTCTAATACCTTAAACTAGTCCCATCCATCTCAATAATCTCAGTAAAGTTCAAAAAACATACCTTCAAGAATTTTCCCAAAGTCTCCTTCAACTTCTTTTTGTTCGATTTTTAAGAATCTAAGGTTTGGAGAGATGAACTAGGGTTAATTTGATGTTATATTGATGAGGATTGATCAAGAACTTACCTTATATGTTTTGTGAAAGTTTTAGGGTTCTTTCCTCTCAAAAGGTCTGCCAAAACGAAGTGGGAATAACTATAACGATGTGGGAAACTTAATAAATTAAGAACTAGAAAAATAATGGGCCACAACACCTTCGCGTCATAGGACCATGGCGGATGGGACCACCCACAACACCTCTACGATGTGGTGGTGCCACACAAGACAAAACATTTTCCAGGGCGACGTTTGGTCTGTAACATCCTTGCGACGCGGCTGCCGACCTTTGCTCAGTAAACCAGACATAACATTTTCTACGTAGCTCCGTTTGTGCTAGGCGACCTATCATTGGAAATGTATTTCAAATACCTACAACTTTATTATTTTAAGGTTTCTAATATTCTCAACGAAACTATCCGGAAAAATGGGAAATAGTAAAAAGTCCTCCAGACTAAGATGAATTTAAGAACTTTTACGAAGTTCCCTTATTTGGGTTTGACTTCAAAATGACTATTTATCACCTGAATTCATCCCGAAGGGATTCACCTAAGTATAATATGACACATCAATACTCATTCAATTCATTCACACCTAACTCAGACTTACGGAGTATTACAAACTTTTGCCCTATATTATCAAACAAGAACACCTCTAACAAATAGCATGATTATTCCTCTCATACGAACTCCACAAAGTCATGTCACCAATAATCGTAGAAACTTCTCAAGTATTAACCTTTAAAAACCAGGCCCACAACCTTATCCAAATCTAAATGCAACATCCGGTAACTCCTTAGAAATAAAAATTCACCCCTTCTCCAACTCTAGATTTATTCCTATTAGTTGATCACTAGCTGGCCCCCATTAGCCTACGACGTAATCGAACATACCTACTCATCCATGAACCCTTTTTTAAAATCAAAGCATGAACCATTACATCTACTCTACATTAAATAACCGCAACATAACTCTCAAATTAACAAACTCTTGGTTTGACGATCCCCTTTTATCACTGACCTCGAAACACTAAGAGACCCTACGAAAACACCCTTTATTAAAGAATCACGACTACCTATTTCCTTAAGTTTCACTTATCACAAGTAACATTTCCACCTGACCTAGAACAGATAGTCATTTCCGTAAGGAACCCACAACTACTAGTTCTTACTCCACTACTTCAATCTTGTCATGTCGAAGCCTAACTTAACTTTTCATAACCCTGTACAACATCCACCCTCGTACGTCTTGCAACCTTATCCTAACGAGCACATTAGATATCAATTTCCCTTAATATAGCAGATATTGATCCATTCAAATTCTTTTCCTCGTGCCTCTATATTATCATTCACACTTTCCAAGGATATCACTAAACTAAGGAGTCTCAATCACAACACCACTCAACTGAACCTTCAAATCATAGCTGAAAACTAAACTTGGTCACGCGTTAGTATCACAATGAAACATCTTGTACCCTACCACGCGACATCATATCAAACAATCCATGTACAAATTTAAGAGCGTGTTACCACCATCAATGATAGAATAGGATGAAGAGGTTTCAAATACTAATTAGAATCGACCAAATACCAATTTTAGTGAAGTAGCACGAAAGGAACGAAAGAATGGAAGTTTTCTAAATGTCATATAGCCTCTCGAGGATGGGTATAGACGTCTACGTAGCAATCCATAAAGATTCTACTAGACATTGCTCTTGTAATTGTGAGACCGGTGAACCTAGGGCTCTGATACCAACTTGACACGACCCCAACCATGGGTCATGATGGCACCTACATTATCCCCCCCGGTAGGAGAACCATCCCCAAAATCATTTATTCAAATTCGTGAAATAAAATTGGAAAAAGTCATGTATTTATATAAGAACTGAATTGCCATGAAAATGCTTAAAAATATCAAGTACTAAAACATTACATTTCCCTTAAACATGGTCTGACTTGTACAAGAGCGACTAATAATAGAATAACTCGAAGAAATAAATAACATCTATCTTGGAATAGTAAGAACATAATAAAAATACAGAGGGAGACTAGGGCTACCGATAGGACATGTAGCTCACCCTAAAACCTCTAAAGATCGCCCTGTGAGTCAGAACTGGAACAATAGACTGTATTTGCATTCAAATAAAAGATGCAACAAGTGTAGTATGAGTAAACAACGTACCCCTGTAGACGTCATAGGCCGACAATGATAGAAAACACGTTACACATATAAAGATTGAGTTTTTCATCTTAACCTTATCTAACACATAACATATTCACACATGGGAATTTACGGAACATAAAAATCATTTAGGAACAGTTAATTCACAGATTAAACATGTTAGAATTCACATAGTTCTGGCTCAAAATGTTCTTCCAAAGTTTATCTTAAGTACGTTTAACTCTAATTCCCTCTAACTCGCTTCCTTATTAATTAATAGAAATTACTTAACCTTTCCTTAATTAGTAGTACACAACTAAGTCCTTTTATCCATAAAATTACAGATAATTCATAGAGCCACATAAGAAACAAGGAATGAAATAAATGTAATGTAAGTGATGCAATACAACTGGCCATTTGCAAACCTGGTATACACATGCTACTGTACGTCGCCACATAGCTATGACCTATGAGGGACTCTACGAGTCTATATACCGCTCACAACCAACCGACATGATCCATTAGATTGGTATAGCATCAATCACAGACTCATTTGCCGAGTCATTTCATATCAAACTCATTTACCTTTATTTCCAGGCCTTATCGAACCCAACAACATTTCATATCAGATCTATCTCAATATCAATGACAATATATATGGAAGAATGCAAACGATAAATAAGATAGTTAATCATAGTAGTATCTTCTCACAAGTCGGTAACAAATAAAGTGGTAGCCGACTTCATACGCAATAACATCATATATCGGTTTGTCATCCTAGAATCAATCATAATAGACAATGGAGCAAATTTGAATAACCATTTACTGAAAGACATCTGTGAAAAAATTTCGTATCACTCATTATAATTCAACTGCATATAGGACACAAATGAACGGAGCCATAGGCAACCAACAAAAACATCAAGATGATACTAAGAAAAATGACCGATAATTACAAATGTTAGCACAAACAACTGCCTCACGCATTGCTAGGATACCGAATGACCACTCGAACTTCAATCGAAGTGGTGATACCATCCAAGGTAGAGATAACCTCGCTCAGGATCATACATGAAACAGAAATGGACAACGCAGAATGGGTGAGGAAACGATATGAGCAACTGGCTCTAATAAATAAGAAAATGATGGTTGTTGTATGTTATGGTCAACTGTATCAATAGAGAATGGAACGAGCCTTCAAAAAGGGGGTAAGAGCCCTGAGCTTTCCAATGGGACAATTGGTACTCAAGCGCGTGTTTCCGTACCAAGATGAGTACAAAGGAAAATTCGCACTCAACTAGCAAGGGCCATACATGGTGCTCAAGGTACTATCAGGAGGATCTATCGTTCTCGCAGAGATGGATGGCCAAGAATGGACCAAAGAAATCAATTCAGATGCAATCAAACGGTATTACGCATGAAGAAACGCTCCTCCCAGTTGTAATTACGTTTTACTTGTAATCGCATTTTTACTCATAATCACATTCTTCTTTTGCTTATAATCACAATTCTTTGCCTGTAATTGCTTTATAAAAACCAAATCATTCCTTGTAACAAAATATGTGAGGACCCAATTTCCAAAATGGGATACGTAGGCCTCCATTCGAACTCGATCGCATTGTTACAAAAAATCAATCACATTTATAACGAACTACGCGAAGACCTAATTCCTAAAAATGAGATATGTAGGCGTCTATTTTGGACTCAGTCGCATTATAATCAAAGCCCCATAATTCCATGTATGAACTACGCAATGACTTGATAACCAAAGAGGGATATGTAGGTGCTCTTCGAGCTCGGTCACATTATTACAAAAATCAACCACATTTATTCTTAACTACATTTTGACCTGATTCACGAGATGGGATACGTAGGCGCTCTTCAAGCTCGATCGCACCAAACAAAAACACCCAAAGAAAGCACTAGGAAGCCTTACAAATATTAAGAATTCAAAGAATTGCCTCACACGGTATGAACTGGGGCAGAATTTTTTAGAAGGTCTTAAAAATTCCATCAACAACCTGGCTCAAATGATCCACCAGTCCAAGCTCATAAACTGGGGAAAAAGATTTTAGAACATCTCAAAAATTTAATTAACAACCCGGCTCAAAGGATCAGCCCAGTCCATGCTCATAAATTGGGACAAATTTTTTAGGGTATCGAAATACCTTAAACGGAAATCGACACGGGAGTCCACATATCCAAATATGCAACTAGGAATTTTTTTTAGGGGTCCTAAAAATTTCATTGAGGGGAGCAAAAAGCAGAATGCCGAAGACGGTCCAAGAACCTCACTCAAAGTGAATATGTCATGAAATTGAGTTCATAATATTTTAAATATATAAAATGTTTTAGTCGAAATTTTGCTTTCTAAAATATTTTCAAATATTTCTACTCAAAATATTGTCTCTCATTATACCAGGACTAAAAGAGGGGTCGAGACCGGAAGACAGAGAAAAAACACAGCAGGAGTCGGCAACAAAGATCGACCGCATAGGAAACTAACAAATATTTTCGTGATTGCATGTCACCAAAATGTCTTCGGGAGGACGACGAATTTTATTACTAATTTTTTTTCATCAATGAAACAGGTACAACAGAAAGCCACTCCGACATCGGAAGACAATTGCTAAGCCTCGGGAGCCACCGACAAAGCAAAGACATAACACTGGACCTAAGAGCTACAGCTGGAGGAAAATTTCGTAAAGGACAATAAAGTAAAAGGTACAACCTGACCCTGAGAGTCCAAAAGAATAACGATGAAAATTAATCCAGCCACGAGAGTTGTATTAAAGAGTTGGAATGATGTAATTCTGGTCGAATGGTTGTTGTCTTAATTCCAATAGTCTAAATGATATAATTCCGGTCAAAAGGTTGTAGTTTTCATTTAAAAGTCAGAATGATGTAATTTCGGTCGGAAGGCTGCAGTCTTCATTCAAGAGTTAGAGTAATGTAATTCCAGTCGAAAGGTTTCAGTCTTCACTCTAGGTGTCAGAATGATGTAACTCCGGTAGGAAGGCCGCAATCTTCATTCGAAATTCAGAGTGATGTAATTCTAGTCGAAAGGCTCCAGTCTTCACTCCAAGTGTCAGAATGATATAATTCCGGTCAGAAGGTTGCAGTCTTCATTCAAAGGTCCGAGTGATATAATTCCAGTCGAAAGGCTTTACCAAAAAGGACAAGTATCAATGAACGTTTGTTATTAAGATTATTTAATAGATAGAAATTATTTTAAATATCTATATGAAAGGCTTTAATTATGTTTTTACCATCTTTACTCCAAGTGTCAGAATGATGTAATTCCGGCCGAAAGGCTTGTAGTCTTCATTCAAAGGTCCGAGTGATGTAATTCCAGTAAAAAGGTTGCAGTCTTCATTCAAATATCCGAGTGATGTAATTATAGTCGAAAGGCTGCAGTTTTCACTCCAAGTATCGGAATTATGTAATTCTGATTGAATGGATGCAGTCTTTCTTCAAAGGTCCAAGTGATGTAATTCCAGTAGAAAGGCTGCAGTCTTCTCTCTAAGTGTCAGAATGATATAATTCCGGTCGAAAGATTACATTATTCATTCAAAGGTCCAAGTGATGTTATTCTAGTCAAAAGGCTGCAGTCTTCTCTCCAAGTGTCATAATGATATATTTTCAGTCAAAAGGTTGCAATATTCATTCAAAGGTATGAATAATGTAATTTCAGTCGAAAGGCTGCAATTTTTATTCAAAGGTCAGAGTGATGTAATTCCAGTTGAAGGTTGCATTCTTCACTCTAAGTTTTAGAATGATGTAATTTTGTCTGAAAGGCTGCAGTCATCATTCAAAGGTCAGAGTGATGTAATTCCGGTCGAAAAGGTGCAGTCTTCATTCAAAAGTTAAGAGTAATGTAATTATGTTTGAAAGGTTGCAGTCTTCACCCCAAAGTCCGAACGATGTAATTTTGGTCAAAAGCAGCAGTCTTCGTTCCCAAATAATCAAACTACATCACAGGGTCAACAACATCACACTAGCACTCCATAGAGTCAGTAGAGTCAGACGGTGTCAGGTGAAATCCGCTTGAACAAATACTCCCTAGCAAGTCAACAGAGCCAGACAGTATCGTAAGTGGCATCCACTCAAGTCAAATAATTCAACAGAGCCAGACGGTAGCGTAGGCAACATCAGCTCAAACAATAGGAGCCAAATAGTATCAGATGAGGTGCCCGCTCAAAAGAAATCACCCAGGAGGGTAAAACAAACAAAGACACGCGGTATGAAAAATATAAATAATCACCACGCAGGTCTCAACATATGGAAATAGGCCAAAGCTACCGGAGATGAAAAGTAAAATGACCATATCCAGATACACGTGGAGCAAAAGTGAAATTTGTGCTTGGGCAGCCGGTAAAAAATATGTGTTAACGAGAGTCAAGCTCTCTGCACATGAGCTTGAACATCACTTCGCGCTGACCTTTCTTGCAAATCAAGAAGTTTTTTATTTTTTTTAAAAAACCGCGTAATCGGCCGGGCATATTCCAAAAGGGTCAAAGGGATTCCCACATAAGGGGTACCCTTTTTGGGCCATCGAGTTGAATTACAAATGACCCGATTCCCAAAAATCGGGGATATGTAGGCCACTCAATCTCCGAGGATCAGTCACATTCCAACAAAATCACTCTGGAACTTTCTAGTTTGCTATTTTTGTTTTATTGGCATTTTAGTAGTTAAGTGAGTCAAACTACAAGTGTCATGAATTCTCATGTAACCTGAGATATGCAAGAAATCAAAAAATCTGGGTCTGGCCATGATTTTTTTTAAAATTGCATAAAAATAAGAAGTAATTTTCTATTGGTCAGCTAAAAACTAGGTCAGTTAAATTTCGCTGTTCAAGGATGGTCTATCCATCCACAAAAAATGAAGGGCAATTGTTGACACCTAATATTTATCCTTCAATAATTTATTTAATTATACAAGGTTTTTGGGTCACAGACAGAATGAAAAATACTTTTCATAAAGCGAATATGATTTTACAAAATTATTTTGGTAGTATTTTGTCATTTCATTTGACAAAATATCACTTGGTATACATATTGTATATCATGTCCTTATTTTATACAATTGGGCCATGTCATTTTTCAATTAAAATTAGCTCATTCCATGCTTAGGCCTAGGCACAAGCTCATGTTCATTTAAAGCAAGGGAAAATGGCATAAGCCCTCAACCCCTTTAAAGAAAATTACCAAAAATGGCGAAGATGACAGAGTACCAAGGTCGTGTACCAATAGATGCTCACTTCAAAGAGATAGAGGCATTAAATGCATTCATCATCTTTCACCAACACGCCACCGTACCCACCCCCAAACCCCAGGTAAGGTTTCCCCCTTTTCTAATTTTTCTGAGAGCATTTAATGCTCCATTGTCGTATTACAATTCAAACTCTTCGATTTCATTAGTTGAGAACCAATTGGAGGGAAATCTCCCCCTAATTATTTTCTCACACATCAATTGAATCTGAAAACCTAGAGGTCAAGGGCTCTATAAATAGATCCCCACCCTCTCATTGTTCAACATGTTTTCAAAGGTATGAAACTCGATTCTTGGCTTTTACATTGATTAAAAGCTGAATCAAGTTAAATTTGATTAATTATCACTTAAGTTGGGATCCAGCCATTTGGCGGAACCCAGAGTTAGGGTAATTGGTCTATAAGTCATTGAAACCCCTCTATTTTTTCGTGTGTTTGCTAGTTTGAGATCGTCGGAGTGAAGAACCAACTCAACTTCGATCTTTAGGCTGCCTCCACACAAGGCAAATACTTTCCCTTTTAATTTTTCTATTTAAATAGCCTAGTATAATATGCATTATGTGTTTTGTGTGTTATTAAATATGTTTAGTCAGATTATGACTATTTAAGATCATTACGTTAGTTATTAAGCATGTTTAGTTAGATTAGATATTGTTAGTTCTCATTAATATGGCTATTTTTTCTCACTGTGTTGATATCTAGCATGTTTGATTAGTTATAATCACTGTTGAAATGTGTTATTTATATGATTAAGTGCTTACCATGTTGGTTTAAGGTGGTTTAATCATGTACAAGCCTTTGAATCTATGCAACATTATGATTAGGTTGTTCATAGGCTAGTTTGGTATGTTTAATTAGATTTATTAACTGTTTGTGTGTGATTAGGTAGATAAATGCCTAACATCTTTGTTTAAAACTAGTCCTATGCATATACAAGCCATCTAGTTAGCTTAACACCTAGCTTAAGGTTTTTTTAATCCTATGTAACCTGTTTAAATGACCATAAAATGATTAGTATGTTAATTACAGTCTGGTTTAACCATTTTTGTTAGTTGTCTAGTTAATGGGGTGTTCAAAATACTGGTTTGGTGAGGATATATGAGGATATTAATAGGACTGTGTATGTGATACGCTGGATTTAGATGGTATTCAGTGTTAGGGTTGAGTGGGTTCGAGAAATGGCTAGACGGTAATGATGATTGTGATTTGATTGGAATTGAGGAATTGAATAGTCAAGAAAAAGTATAGTTGATCAAGAATCGGTAAAAAAAAGGCACATATTTGGGATTACTTTGGTCATTATGGGTTATGGTGTTGTTGTCTTTCTTATTTCCGATGAGGTGTGATTGTTGGGTATGCTTAAAGAAGGGAGTCCATATAATTGGACTAAGTGATATGATGTAGTTTAGTGGGGTTTCGTGATTAGTGACTAGCGATTTGTAAATTTTAGGTAACCGACATGTTAAGGCTTATGAAAGTGCCTTGTGTGGTGCACTGTGGGAAGTTTCCTAACACTCTTTAGTGGATGAGTTAGTGTGGTTTAAGGGAATCGAATTATGGAAATCCCTATTATGTGGAGGTTAGAGTCATATTTTCCAGATGATATTGTATTCGTAGTAGAGCATTATGTTGCAAGTCATATTAACTGGACAACTTGGGTGAGCACTTTTGGATATTAAGGACTTGGGAGTAGTTGCATGAGATTTAGAGTGGTAGTTGTAAGATTTGATACTTTCAAAATTGTTATAGGCATATGAAGGTGTTATAATGGGAGATTTTATGGTTGAAATGGTATTATATGAGGCTATAGATTTTGCGTCGAAATGTTTGGGGTTGTATCAGAATTGCGTATCGGGTAGAAGTTGAGAAACATAAACATTGCAAGCATAAGGTATAGTTCCTTGGAACTAAGCTGACAACTTGGATAGGGCTCAGCTTTTGGAGTCAAGGGTGACTGACATGATTGATTATGCATGAGGAAGAGATTAGAATTGGCCACCACAGATGTGGGGTAGGAATGTGATTGGTTTCAGAAAGTTGGAGTCAGTTCGAGTGACTATTGGTATTATTCAGGGATTGTGCATCTATTCTAGGTTAGAATTGTTCGATTAGAGCTTGATGGACTATGTTTATATTTCCAGGAGGACTTATGGGTTCACCAGTAAATCACCTTCACGGATTCAATGAGTTTCAGTTCAGATTTGAGGTATGGCAGGTTCACCAAGCTTTATCAGGATTGCGAGTGAACTAGCGATATTTTACCGAGAGCAGCTACTCGGATAGATGTAATGGGTTATGGTGTATATAAAGAGTGGTGGAAGTGGGTAAGTGGGTCAGAGTTTAAGTGGAGGCAGGTTGACACAAAAATGGACTCAAAGTAGGGGTTCTTGGGTTCTCGGTTTCTGCCGGGCAGTGGGATGTTGTGGGACTTGGACGGGAGGTTTAGGGAGGATTTGGGTTAAGGCGTTTTGTGGGGGTGTTCTATACATGTTGAGGGTTGTATTGATGGTCTAGGTTTGGTAGATGGGTGGTGCCAAGGTGACGGCATCTGGCTGGAACAGTGAGGTTATCGGTAAGTGGTGTTTGGTGGACTGTTTTGGTGTTGTCGGGATTGGACGGGTATTTATGGATTATTTCGAGTGGTGACCTTTTATGTGGAGGTTAAGGACGTATTGTGGAATGTGATGGTGGAAAGAATGAAGAGGTTTGGTCAAGGAATGAACACGGGATTCTAGGTGCAAACCCAAGTACAAACCAAGCAATAGACGGTCGATATAACAACGATAGAGACACGAGGGTTTTAATACTCGAGTCAACACCAAGATGAGTTTTGCCAATTGGAAAAGGACTAGACTGAGGTCGCTAAGTACAAACTCGAGTACTAACCAAGTGAGATAGCCGGTAACCTTATGATAGACCCTAGGCTTGGGTTTGGTTGGATCACACAAGTTCCAACGTCCACTCCCACCAAGGGGGTTCCTTAAGCTTGGGTTTGATTAGAACACACAAGTTCTAACCAAGACTTACACCGAAGGGACCTTAGCTTGGGTTTAAATAGGTCACACAAGTCCTAGCTTCAACTTACACTAGGGGTTGGTTCACACAAGAACTGAAGGCCCACACAAGGACCTACTAAGGTAGACAACACACAAGGTTAATAAATTAGCAATTGAGTAAAACTCAAGTTTTTCTATTCATCAACTCTAATTTTTACAACATCCTAAGGGTCCTATTTATAGTAACTAGAAGAAAAATTAAAGGACAAAAACTACTTGGATTTTGAGCCACATAGGAAAGGTTTCGGGTTAACTTGGGGACCAAGGGTGGTCTCGGCCATCTCTTGAGTTTCCCAAGCCATTCTTTTGTGTTTGCATGCATGAAATTGGCTCTTCATAAATCTCATCTTCTTGGAATATGTTTGGAAGCTTCCATTCTTTGTATGTGCTTGGATGAGTCATTCGGCCAGCCCTTCTCCTCCCCTAGACCGAACTTGATGTATTCTAGGTAGCCCAAATCTATGAACTAGTTGGTTCATGAATTGTCTTCTTGGAAACCTCATCTTCTAGATTATTCTGGTCCCTTTGTCACATTGTCCTCTTACCCTCGGCCTAGTCACCTTCTTGGAAGGCTTTTCGACCTAGTCACCTTATTACATGGCCTAGTCATCCATTCCTATTACATGGCTTATTAATGATGTCCTAATAAGAACTAAAATCTAAGCTAAGAATTAAAAACAAGCTGAAAAGAAACAAGATGGTCTTTGGCCAAGACCTACATACAAAGCCGAAATAAAATTTCTTCTTTAACCTTCACGTGATATTCTCAACGACACCCCATAAACCATGCCATTTTAGGTAACTAGCAGTGGATTGATGGTTCATTGTTGGCATCTTCGGCAACTCACTTATTAACTCAAGTTGAGAGTTCAAGTCCGTGGTCTTTCTTGCATCAGGTTATGTCGGTACTTGGTAATGATTTGAGGAGGTACTATGGTTGCAATAGGTCTTTAGAATGATCAGATGGTGTCCTACGAACTTGGCTCGGTGGAGTATTTAGTGGTATGCTTTCCGTATTGTGATTTGAAAGTTTAAGAAGACTTAGAACTAGCAAAGTCAGCGATAAGTAAGATCAGTTTGATGGAATTGCTTAAAGTTGCTCCGATAAAGCAAGAATTCTTTTTCGATAAGAATAAGTCATGGTGTCGGGCTTATGTTTATGTGAACTTCTATTTTATGTATGCTTTGATTTATCTCGTTACTTTATGCCTCTTAATATGGACATACTGATTATCTGAAATTGTTGTGACATGGATGATATTGAGGCATGTGTTTATTCATCTCTTCCAAACATGACTTTTCATCTCAACTTGTGAGATGTAGCTTCAACCCATTTTATGAAGTAGTCTATGGCGACCAAGATGAAGCGATGTCTGTTGGATGCTGATGGCTCCATGGGCCTAATGACTTCCATGCCCCAGGCTACAAATGGATAGGGTAAGCTCATCACATTAAGCTTATTTGGTGGGACCTTGATCAGATCTCCATGGATTTGGCATTGATGGCATATTTTCATGAATCGGCAACAGTCAGTTTTCATTGTCATCCAGTAGTAGCTTGCTCTTAAAATATTTTTGGCCAAGACGAACCCATTCATGCGAGGTCCGCAAGTTTCGGCGTGTACTTTCTCAAGTAGTTTTGGGGCCTCTGCGGCATCGACACATCTGAGTATCTCCTATAGAGTACTCCATTGTTTAGGAATAAACTGTTAGCCATTCTCTTGATGGTCTTATTTTGATTGGCTATGGTATTTTTGGGATACTCTCCCTTTTCTAGATATGTGCTTATGTCGACATACCATGGTTTACCATTGGGTTCGGCTTACACATGGGAACAGTAAGCGTGTTCTTCCATGATGCTGATCTTCAGCGGGATGATGTGACTGCTTTCAGGGTGTTGTATCATGGATGCTATGGTTGCAAGAGCATCAGTGAACTCTTTTTGAGCCCTTGGTATGTGCCTAAGTTCTAACTTTTTGAATCTGTTGCACAATCTATGTGCAAGGTTGAAATATGGCAGGATTTTCTCGTTCTTGGTGGCCCATTCTCCTCGGACCTGGTGAATTAGTAGATCTGAGTCTTCTATTACCAAGAGTTCTTATATATTTATGTTGATGGTCATACGAAGACCTTGAATGCAGACCTCATATTCTGCCATATTATTTGTGCATTGGAAGTTGAGTTTGGCTGCCATCGGGTAATGTTGACCCGTTCTGAAACCAAAACCGCTCCGATCCCTGAGCCTTTGTAGTTGACAACACCGTCGAAGAACATTCTCCATCCCGAGTAGGCTTTGACCATCTCTTCTTCAATTGCCATTATTTCTTTGTATGGGAAATACATCCTTAATGGTGCAAACTCTTTGTCGATCAGACTTTCTGGTAGCAAATAGGCCAATGCATGTCCCTTGAAGGCTATCTAGACCACATATTTGATGTCGAACTCACTCAGAAGCATTTCTATTTGGAAAGTTTTCCTATAGGCATGGGGCTGGCGAAAAATGTACTTCAAGGGATCCATCTTGGATATCAGGTGAGTAATGTACAGTGACATGTAATGTCTCAGCTTTTGCGCTATCCATATTAGCGCACAACATGTCTTTTCCACCAGAGTGTACCTTGACTCACAGGCAGTGAATTTCTTGTTGAGATAGTATATTGCTCGTTCTTTTCTTCATGTTTCGTTCTGTTGTGCCAACATGCATCCAAACACATTGTCTGACACCGACAAGTACAATAACAGTAGGCTCCCTGGTCTGGGCGACCAAAACTAGCGGGTTGGAAAGATATCTCTTGAGGGTGTCGAAGGCTTTTTAGCACTCATCTCTTCATTTGGTGGGTGCATCCTTTTTCAGTAGCTTAAAGATGGGTTCCATGATTACTGTAGACTGCACTATAAAGTGCCCAATGTAATTCAACCTCCCCAAGAAGCTCATAACATCCTTCTTGGTTTCTAGCGGTGGTAGCTCTTGAATGGGTTTAATCTTTGTGGGATCTAGTTCTATACCCCTGTGACTGAATATGAACCCCATTAATTTTTTGGCAGGTACTCCGAACACGCACTTGGCCAGATTCTGTTTTAGATTAAACTTGTGGAGCTTGTCAAAGAACTTTTACAAGTGTACGATGTCATCGGAGCCTTCTCTGACTTGATTATGATGTCATCCATATAGACCTTAATTTCTTTATGCATCATGTCATGGAATATGGCAGTCATCTCCCTCATGTAAGTGGTAGCAACGTTCTTGAGGTCGAACGATATCACACGGTAGTGGTATACTCCCCATAAAGTGAATGCCATTTTTGGAGCATCTTCTTCTCTCATCAAAATTTGATGGTAACCGGCGAAGCAATCCACAAATGACTGCAATTTGTGTTTTGCATAGTTATCGATGAGTGTGTGGATATCTGGAAGTGGGAAGTTATCCTTAGGACTAGCTCGGTTGAGATCTAGGTAGTCAATACAGATTCTGGTTTTTTCGTCCTTCTTTGGCACTGGCACAATGTTTTCCAACCACGTGGGGTATGTAGTTACTTCCACCACCCCTAACTTTACCTATTTTTCGACTTCATCCTTGATTCTTATATTGAGATCAGGCTTGAACTGTCGAACTTTCTTCTTGACCGAAGGGAATCCTTCGTTGATAGTAGGTTGTGGGCTATGATTCCTGTGCTCAATCCGGGCATATCCGCGTATGACCACGCGAATACATCGACATGCTCTCTTAGCAAATTTATTAATTATTCTTTTATGGGCGTGTCTATGTGAGCACTTACCCTGGTTTCTTTAACTGTTTCCTCATCTCTGAGTTTCATCCAAATTAGGCGTCTGTCTATTCTCATACTAATCTTTCTCGTCTACGAGGTCTTCTGTTAACTCTGCCTCTTCATCATATTCTTTGTCGTCTATATCACTCAACTCGCTCATCTCACGACATGTCATAACATTATGAGTTATTTTAATATTATTTCTAAAAAACAAGGCAAAGCATTGTTAGTATGTAAAAACATGTTATATATGTATATATAAATAAAATAGATTTTTTTGTGTAAACTGAGGATTGCATTGATTTAATGAAAAGTACAAATTGTGGTCTTGACTCAGATCAATGTCGATTCATTTTCATTTTTTGGACAATACATGAGAAAGTAAAGACATTAATGGTAAATGTTCGGGCCTCAACCCAATTTTCAGTAACTTTTGGAAAATAAAATTTAAAATTTTCACTCTATCGAGAAACGAAAAGTGGTGTAGAGGTCCAATCTATCAGCTGGTTATCTGGGTCAGCATCGCGGATCGCGGTGCTTCAAAGCATTCCTCTAGTATAGGAGCACACTCTTCCTCTTAGAACAATATCCTTAAACCTTCTTTTTGGTCCCCGCCGCTATGCATGGGGATGCAGACCGGAAATTACTGGTACAAACTCGGGAAAGGCTTTCTCATCTTTGGAGGACCTCTCTTTTTTTGTTCAGCGTCAGAGGCTTTTTCGGAGCTTGGTATGTATCCAAGGCCGAAGCGATACTTGTTTCCCGAAATTGCACTAGTTCTCGAATGCCTTGGAGATCTCGTCCTAGGCCTTTGGCAGTCTCAAACCCATTTTGGAGCATAGTTGTGGTGACCATCTTGTAGGCCGATGGCATCTAGATTTCTTCATCGTCCCCTCGGTGGGAAGATCCCACAAGTTCCACTACGTGGAAATCCGTATCTATCGAAATTGCTTGTATTAAAATAACAGAGTTGTTGGGATAGTTGTAACTACTACCCGCTCCATGGATTACGACATCGTGGTCCTCCAAGACAAACTTCAATTATTAGTAGAGAGATGATGGCACAACTCCGGCCATATGGATGCATGGTCTCCCCAGTAGGAGATTGTAATTGGCACTGATATCCATAACGTGGAATGTTGTGGTGAACTCAGCTTGCCCATTTGTATGTTGAGGTCCACATCCCCTGTGGGATTATGTTGTGCTCTATCAAAGGCTCTTACATTGGTCTGACTCTGCGTATTCTTCCAATGTCATAGCCTAGTTGCTTCAATGTGGACTCGGGGCATATATTAAGCCTAGCCCCATTATCAACAAATACTGGAGAGATCACCTTGCCTTGGCACTTGATTGTGATATAGAGGGCCTTGTTATGAGTCGTTCCTTCTCTTGGCAATTCATTTGTAATGAATGAACTCTGATATACCCTGATGATGTGGCCTACTATGTCGACCAATGTTTTACTACTTATTCCTACTGGGACGTGGACTTCATCTAGTGCCTTCATCAAGTCTTGATGATGTTGTGTGGAACCCATAAGCAGTGAAATCACCGATGATGTTGTGTGGAACCCATGTTGTGTGGGCCCTATCCTAACTAGTTGTTGTCAGTATACTCTTTAGAGGCTTGTAGACAATGTGTTATGTGTGGTAGTCATGTGTGGCCTTGTCGACCTCTGCAGTAAAATTATTATGCTTATGTCAGCATTGGGCCTTTTTCTGAGTGCATGTAACTATGTCCTTATTCAGTTGAGTATGTGTCAAAGGCATTGTTCGCCCATGAGTTGTTATATCTCTCAGGTATCAGGATCGGTACGCTCAAGACTTAGGACGTAGGGTGCCGGCCACACCCCAAAGGTTGGGGTGTGACAAAGTGGTATCAGAACAGGTCAATCCTAGGGGTGTCTACAAGTCGTGTTTAGTAGAGTCTTGCCTATGGGTGTGTTGTGCACCACACTTATAAACAGGAAGCTACATGGCATTTAGGATTTTACCTTTCTTGAAAATCTAGATCGTGTGTTAGCAACAAGGTCGTAAGTCACTAGCTTCCTATCTTTTTATCATGATCTTCCTTTCCAGTAATGCCGAGATCCAAGGGAAGTATTGATAGCAGGAATTGGGTCATGAATACGGGAGAAGGTACTAGATGATAACCACCCGTTAGTATGAATTCAAGGAATATAAGGTCACCAGAAGGAAATATGAGTTATTCAATAGAAGAAGATACATCCATGGACGAAGATCTATATATGGAGAAAGATCCATCTAAGGATCCTTCTATGAAGGAGGACCCATCTGAGATCCCAGAGGAATCACCGAGTTCCATCGATTCTAGTGATATTGCTAGATTATAGGAAGGCCCGCACAATATAGAGGCCATCAGCGCAGCGGTCATTTCCATTTGGGTTAGGGGTGAGTGGTCATGTATGCAACAACATCCCCAGTTATCTTCCCGGAATAGGATCATGTTCCGATACCCCCCACATGATAGATTTTTTGAGAGATTGAGAAGCCAATTATCATGGACGTCAATTAACCAAGGTTCGCCCTAACAAGTAAAAGCGATGAAGAACTAACCAATAAACAAACCGAAAGGTTTGGGATGGATGCAGGTGCTAAAGAATTGATATTGAGAGAGGCGTCAGATCTAAGCTCTCGGGTAGCAATTAGGCAAGCACCAGAAGATGTTGGAAGTAGTATACCATGCTGTCAGAAATGTGGGGAGAGGAATGATGGGGCATGTTTATCCAATATCGAGCTATGTTCTAGATGTGGAGCCTTGGGCCACAGAGCCAGGGAATGTCCCGAGCGATTTCAGTCGTTGTGCCATTAGTGTGGAGAGGTGCATTATGGACAATGCCCAAGTGATCTCAAAGGATGTTATTGTTGTGGGAGCAGAAGCCATAGTGTATAGATGCCTGAGGTTGAGTCAGGGAGAATAGTTGGTCCCGATGTTACTTATAATTGTTCAAGTAATCAAGTAAGTTGATAATTGTATTAAGAATAGTTGTGTGTATGCCTATGATTGATCAGTTATCATTGATATAGGCAGTGTGTCATATAGACATATAGAGATCGTAAATGAATAATAGAAAGGGAAGACGGTAAGTAAAATTACCATTTTGTTTAAAGATCTAGGCAAGATGATTTAGGATCAACCATTTATTGACTATAGACGTATCCAACACCCCTAGGTTATGTAGCATGAGTAATACTGGAACACAGATGCATAGACATGCGATCGAAAGAGATTCACGAGTCCAAATGATGATGAGAAACCTCAGACGCATGATAAAGGAAAAGGGGGTCCTAGAAATAGACTACCTGGAGGTTTATTAAAAAAATAGTAAGAAGAAAAAGGGATGCAGGAGGTTATACCTAAACCAGAAATCCCAATTCCTCCACGAGGGACAAACTATGTAAGAAGACTGTGAAACATGATGAATTCCGTCAATTGAAGGCAAGTGATATATTTTCTTCACTGTGAAAAATGGCCATATTCTCGACATTAAGTGAGGAGGTTTCGAATTCTATAACATAGTTGTCAAATCAGTCAGATTAGAATGGCTAGTTGGAGATAATATTCAATGAAAGTGATAAATGATAAATTGGTAGTTGGTAAACACAAGTAAATGTGTTATGTCAACTTAACAAAGTCAGAGAATACATCTCACAAAAAGATCGATGGAAAAGCCGGTAATGGTAAGAATATCCATAATGGGATTAGAGTGAAACTCTGAGCAACAAGGCTACCACTACTAGATAAGAACATTAGTCAAGAGATTGTACTCAAGCTTTCCGAGCCAAAAATGTAATCTATAACGTCCATAAATAAAAGCACTAGAAGCATACTAAGATATGAAATCTTTAAATGGATTCAAACTGGTAATATACCAATGGGTTAACTGGACGACGAGTAGAGAAACATTCTAACACCAGTTAAGGGAAAGAATCTCAAATCAGCAATAAGATTGAACCCAGCCACGAGTTGAAGCATCAGTTTTGCTGCGAACATCAATAAGGTGGTTAAAGACACACGAGTAGGAGTAAGGACAGATGAAGCACGACGTGAGTATATGATGAGGTAATAAAGAATGGTCTAAGACAAGCAGTAAGGGAAAGAACTAAGGAATAAGAATAAGGAAGCAAGAGATGAACGGATAAGTGATGACAAAGATTTCGAGTGCCGAATGAACTAGAGTACTCACAAGAATAATAATGTTATGATCATAAAATTAAGAATGTCAGTACATAGGAAGCCAAATCAAGGAATAAAAATGACAACGTTGATTCAACTATGGTAAATACAAAGAGAATCTAGTAGATCAACACCTTGCAATAGAAAAGTCTTCAGTGAAAAAGGAGGGGGGATAACTGCTAGCATGAATGATATTGGAAGATAACATGAATACGTCAAGGTTTTCTTCGAGGAAACAAGTGCACAAGAAATACTTAACAAATGAAGGACTATAAGAATCCCAGAGTTATGAAAAGTCAGTGTGCGCTCCTACATTAAAGGGAATGCTAATTATGAAAGATCCTAAGTCTGGGGCCAGTAAATAGGGCAGACCCTCAATAAATAAAGTCAACAAAAGAAGAAACAATGAGGGACAGGAAAGAATGCCTTACTTTCAGTATTTAATGGAAAAGGGAAGATAAAGAAATTAATCAGGTAATGATGCAGATCGAGAAAGGATACTCGTGGAAATATTGAGTACAACTAAGGAAGGATGAACCTATCTTGGAAATATACAGCATCAGCAAGGAAGTATGCAAATTTGAGACGTTATTAATGGTAGGAAGTCCTGATGTAATAAATAGGACGATAATGGACCATAGAGTTACGTACTGTTAAAACAAGAGTCATTAAGGGAGTTACCAGAAGGAATTATCCTAAAGAAGTAACAAGTGGCCAGCCATAATGAAAGCCTTATTAGGATCCAAATATTAAGAATATCGATTAACAACACTAAAGATGATTTGCCCTTGAAATTGAATTATTACATAAGGACTATTGAGTGATCCGAAGATCACTATGGACTATTGCATTATCATTGGAAACTATTCTGGTTCGGAATATTTACGCCTAAGTGAATGTATGGAACTTAGAGAGAGTTTAGAACAAGGATCAATGACTACTAAAGTGATATATTACCAGGGCGATAAACGAAGAGATATGTATGACAAGTAGAACTCTTTTTAATTCACGAAAAGGGAATGGAACCCGAAGTAACACTATCAGATTTTTGGAAATAAATTGTTACACACTGTAGTTTCGTGTTCCGTCACGTCGTCGATTGATACTTGAGTCCCTAGAAGATGTATGACCTTATGAAAGGATAAATAAGGTTTATATCTTGTTTGACAAAAGAAAATTAACGGATCAAAGAAAATACGTTTTGACAAAATCAGGGACAATGGAAGTTTGACGGGACAGTTGACGGACTATAATGGATTGATGGACTGTCAAACTTCCACAGGGAGCCATCAAATTACCTGATAAATTCTGATCTCATGTGGAAAAATGGCGGTCAGGATTGACGGACCATCGATCCCACCGTTGAAGTACGGCGGTGGAGAATTTTTTTCAGGTTTAAATACGGGTCTTGACATTTTCCTCTTCATTTCCCCCAAAACTTAGTTCATAGACTCTCTCTAACCCTCTAAATCATAGTATAACATCCCAAGATCAAAACTAAGCCAAATCACGCAAGATTTATGTAATAATTCTTGTGGTAATCGAAGAAATCATCTCTCCGTATTGAATTGGGTTTGAAAACCCTAGGAATTGGGGCAAGTTGCGGATTTGAGGAGGTTTTGATGCATCGCGGTAAAGTTTATCCTTCTCCATTTATAATTACGATTAATTGATGATTTGGGATAAGTTGTAAAGGAATTTTTGTAACCAAAACCCGTAAACCTATGAAGTTGTGATATATTGAGTTGTGGGCTATTTTATTAAAATTATGAGTTGATATTGATTAATATATATTGATTGGTGGTATTATAAACCTAATATTATATGTTTCGGAGAATTGTAGGGCCAAATTACATAAATATCCTTTTGTTAAACAGGACTAAGAACCTTTTTAAGTTAAGGCAATCGCTAAGATACCTAAGTAAGATTTCTTATTGAATATGGATTAGATGTTGATATCGATCCTTTATTTTTTTTAGATAAACAGTCGTGAGGAGTTCGAGAGCTTATAGCACGATGTATATCTTTGTGGATAAGGTATGTAAGGATATCCCTTTCTTTCAAAAGTATAAAATCTAAAAGATTGTCCTTTTCAAAAAAGAAACGTTGAGAACTCCATTCTATTGTCTATTGAAGTTTCATATTGAGAAGTATTCATTGTTATTAAAGTTCTTACGATCCTCGTTGTTGGTTACTAGTCATATCATAATTCTTCAAAAGGAAGCTTTCTAAGATATAGTTGTCGAGTGGACCATAGAGTCGCTCTAAGAGTAAAGTCAAAGAGTTTATGAGATACAAAAAGGGCCAAATAATCGTCGTTATCATAGTCTGTTATTCACACCCCGAGTTCTCTTTGGTATTAATATAGTTTTCATTGGCATTGATATCATGCATACAATCATGATCATATAGAGGATCGTATTGCACGCTCCGCAACAAATACATATAGAGGATCGGGTTGCACGTTCTGCAACATATACATATATTGGATCGGGTTGCATATTCTGAAACATATACATATGATGGATCAGGTTACACATTCCGCAACACATATATGAACTAGGGTGCATATTGCATTGTATTTTATACATACACCTAGAATCAAGGACATGTTATATCTCACACAGTAATGAGGATAGTTTATATAGTAAAAGTCTATCCAGACAGGTTATATTAGGTTTCAGAGTTTCATTATTCACCCCATGTGGCCCCCAGATTGCTTATGTTTTCCCTTACAGCTATTGCTTCACATTGCTTAAATGCTTTCTTTACAGCTTACTGATTCATATTGTTATTCATGCTTTATATACTCGGTACATTGTTTCGTACTGATGTCTTTTTCGTCCACAACTTAGGATCATCCTAGCATTTTGGCACCTCCGTATCCTCAGGAGCTGCGGAGATTATGTGATGGATGACTTGATGCGATCATGCGTGAATTTTGAACAGTTCGGCCCACGTCGCATATTGGACGTTTTCTATTTCAAGAATAAGAGGGATGTTATTCTTGATGTTAGAAACTGTAAGGGCAGGATGAAATGTATTCCGGGATGTAGACATATTGATAGAACAATATGTAATTGATGGATTTTGGGAGAAAAAATTTGGGAAGTAGAAGTACCGTCGGAATCAACCAATCCGAGAACAAGTTGCGGAAAAACTTTGGTCTCGATTTTGTGCACTGGTGGTCGACGGCCAAGAGCAAGAAAAAGGGGGAGAGTATTTTAAGACCTAGAGCTCTGATACCATGAAAGAAATAATCCTTTGATTATTTTCATTAATTGAAAGACGATATATACAAGTTACATATTTCCATAATAGGATAATCATATTCCTATTATACTCCTAAAGCCTTATTCTACTTGGATTCTAAATATACAATTATGATAAGTGTACAAGACTAATTAAGGTAACGTTTACACTATAATATTACAATAATATATACAACCAATATACACAACCCGTGATGGGCCAACCCGAGATAGGGCTTTCTGCCTTCTACCGTGTTGGGTTGTATCCGAAAGCACCCGTGATATACACCATGTATACCAAGTGTATATCACGGGTATATACCTTGCTTAACAGACAGAACTAAAGATTCTCGAAGTCATCCACTACAGAAAACTATAAAAAGAATCTTACTATTTTCTAGTCAAGATTACTAGCCAACACATGATCTATATTCTCAAAACAAATCAACCCCAAATACAACTTAAAACTAACTACTACACCTCTCTAACTTCAACCTTAAAGCCAAAAAAAACATCTGTGAAAACTATTGACATTCAAGTCGGCATTTTGATGGCCAACAAAAGTAGTACAGAAAAATTATACTAACATTTAACAACTGTACGGGTATCACGGCATTGGTTTCTAGAATCTAACCATCCAAGAACTGGGTCTGCATTCTCTAACTTGAAGTAGTTGAGAAGAAAGAGTTACCTATTCAGCTTAAGTAAAATAGTAATGGTTTAAGAGCAAAAAAGCTTGAAAGCGAAGGCTACAAACTATACGGCTCCAAATTAGGGTTCCAGATTAGATAGCAACGATAGGGAATGAGGGAAAATTATAGCTGTTGGATCAATTGGCTATTCCTTAGCCGTACTCCCTTTCATTAATGAAGAATCACGTGAAGAATGCTTTGAAGTTTTCCTGAAATGGCGAGACATAATGGAATGGGTTTTCTCTGCTCTCATTTGAGATAACTGAGAATACGATATATGGGATGGGTATTTCGGTCTTTCAAGAGGCTTTCGGGTTTCTGGAATATTTAGTGATAATGGGCCATACAGATTGTCTCGTTATTGGGCTTAAGACCACATCAAACTTTTTTTGACCTTCCTACGGACTTGTTTTTAAATTTTGCCTCTGAAATTACTTGTATTTAATTTTTGCCCCTACTTCTCATTTAATAAAATTTTGTGAGCCAAAGTACCATTTATTTTGTGGGTCTACTAAATCAGATATTCTGGGTTCGAATCCCAACAGAAGAAAAAACAATGTTTATTGAAAAAAGCAACCCCAAAGATTTGGGACCAAAAGCGGTTAGCAATGACCATTGAATAAGTTTCTTCGGCTTGAGTTGGGTTAAAAGCACGGAATGTAAGACTAGATTTTCATATAAATTATGCATAGTCGGACAAGGCATAATCTTAATTATTCAATGAAACTTTACATACAAGCATAGTTACATAGAAATTATGCCCTTAAGGCATAATCTCTATACAACTTGGGCCGAATAGGCATAATTTCTATGAAATATTGTATTGCGAATTTTTTTCTTTTTAACTCTGCTGGGATTCGAACCCACAACCTCAAGGATATTTTCGATTGTTTCTTTTGACGAACAGAAATAATTAAAGACCACAAATTTGAGGAGAAAAAAATTAAAGACCAGCGTAAAATAGGGGCAACCGTGTGAATTGCTCCACATCACAAGGAAGGAAATATGGGTCTTTATATATGTTATTAATGGATCATTTGAAATTTTGTCCCTATTTTGTGCTTGTCCTTAATTTTTTGCCTTCATAACAAATAACTTTTTCACATAACATAATATTATATTTTCTCGTGTACCTAAAGAATTTATGTCAAAAGACAAAAATTAAAGACCAGCCCATTTGAAGGGAAAAACATGTGTTGACGGGGCAAACGTATTGTCTGGTCATTGGGCTTAAGACCACATCAAAAGGAAGAGAATTGTTGACAAAAATGAATATTAATTTAGGTTTAACTACATGAATATTCACAAGGACAAAAATTAGAATTATCTTACACAAATAGCCGGCTGAATTTATTGTTATTTTTCTAGTTAATATACATAAATTATATATTAATTATACACCATTATACACATATTGTAACGACATGTTTCATCGTTACGTGTATTTTGACTATTTTACCCCTATCGACTTGATTCCCGAAGATATCGGACGATTTTAGTAGAAGTTGAGAAATTAGGACCTTAAATAGTGTAAATGTTGATCTATAGTTGACTTTTGTGTAAACGGACCTTTTTCGGAATTCCATTGATTCTGTGAGGTCCGCAGAGTCAATTAGGAATTGGTGGGATAGCTAGTTCGGTTCTCGAGACACTCGGTTGCCAGCAATACGGATCAAGCGATAAGTATGCATGGAAAAGAAATGTAAACGGTAGACATTTTGGAAAAATATTACCCATCGATTTTGGGGCATGCATAAGTAATCAACAGCCACAGACCGACTGCCTGATCGCGAAAGAGGCTAACTTCCCTTCAATTTGGAGAATGTACAGGAAAACGACAGCCATAGACATGTTGTCTGGTCACAATAACAGACCCTTCAATATGGGGTCGATACAACTAAGAAGCCGAATTGGTCGGCCTTGAACCAATCGAAGACTACACTACATTATCAACTATTGAAGTCTTAGGATTAGCTGAATCAATGGTTGCTTGGTCTTCCCGAATTGCTATAGTTTGTTCCTCATCACCAGCCGCACCAATGGCTACTATCTCAACTACCCCTAGCTCTTCGGGGATTCCTACTCCTACCCCCTGTGTGATCTCAGCCACACCAATTGATTGGACCTCGGTAAAAGCATGAGTATCGGTCGATACCTCTTGAACAACAGAAGCAACGATGGCTTCGGATTGCAAATCCATAAGGGTATCGGCTGACAACTCAGCAACAAGATCAGTTGGCAAGGGGGTAGTGATTTTCGGCATTGCTTGAACCAGACGGCTTTTCCATTCAGTCCATTCATTCTCCAGTTTGGCCAGCCGTTCACTACCAGCTCTCTGATCCATTTCCCAAACCGCCTGCTGGTTACCGAGTTCCCAGATTTTGTTATTCCAATTGAAAGCTCTGCCGAAACAAAGAAGAACGGGAGGAGTCGTGGGGACCAATAGCCGATTCTAAGGCACCTATAGCCGAAATAGTAGCCCCAATCTCCGCCTGGATCCGCTCCAACTCAACTCGCAGTTTGGACAGCTGTTCCTGCAAGTCATTCATTTGGCTGACATTTCATTTCCTTTCTGCATTCATCTCGTTGAAAGAAGTCTGAATGTGGTTTTTCTCTTGTCAAAGAGCAAATGTTGCAAAGCAGCGACAACCTCATCATGGCTATCTTTGCCTGTTTTATGTAAAGAAAATAAATCATTCAGAGCCAAAGACATGTCATTGTAAATGATGGCCAGAACCGGGGAATCCGTCGTTTCTTTTGACAATCGGAGTAAAGAGGCCCTCAGAGCATGGAACTCTTCTTTGTTGGTTGGAATTCTCTTGGCGAGAAACTCCTCGACTCGGTCTCGATGGATGCCAACAGGCGAAGCTGGTGTAGATGCAGTGTCGACTGAGCCAAAGTAACGCAAAAGCACATCTTCCGGGATGATTTCAGTTGGTACCTCTGAGTCGTTAGTTCGGTGGGCTTCAGCCGAAGGATTATCTCTAACGGTCTCCTGTACAGAAATGATAGATTCAATATAGAGACAAATGCCCAGAGGTAGTGAAAGGTCAAGCATATGGGAAAGGTATACCTCTACAGTTACCCCAGCATCCGAAGCCTCGGCTGCCTTGGCAGGAGAAAATATGGTTTTAAGGGCAGCCGATGATGGGTCCTGTGAATGCATGGCAGTATGAGCTAGGGAAGACGATCCACCAATATGAAGGGGAACATCAGACGCTTTATATAGCCGTCTGTGCCTTATCAGTTGTTGTCTCTAGAGAGCAAACATAAAACCTAGTAGCCGATGTGAATGTGTTTTAGCCGGCCGAGTAATATACCTCAATTTCTTCCTCCTCTTTGGAAGAAACAGGAACTCCATGTCTATGGGGGCCTTTCTCACTATAATCTCAAATGACAACCCCTCTGCTTCGTCGGGGTTGCTTGGACACTGGTTTCCTGGGTGATGGGGACTCGGTGTCAAAAGTAGTCTCCAGATCAACAAACACTGGAGGAGATGGAGTTGCTGAAAGATGCATAAGATATGTTAGCCGAAAATTCACAAGAACAATCTGGCCGACACATATATAACATACAATTTACTTTTTCTCGCCGTCTGCCGCAACCGGACAGAAGACCTTGAGCCAATAGGCCTAGCCGATTTAGGGGGAGCAGCTTTCAGAGTGGCTTTATTTGGCCACGGTTTAGAGGTTTCCGGGTTCTTCTTTTTTCTCGACAGAATCAGCCGATCACAATAAACATCTAAAGGAGATTGAAAAAACTTCTCCTTAGCCGTATCCCACCAATCATCAAAAGCGACGGTAGTATTCGCTCTCAGAGGAAACGATTGCCAGTCAAACAGGGCGAGCCTGTCAAGATTATGATCGGCTAACTTTTTGGCTTGTTCTGCATCCAGAATGCAGCGTTGAGTTGAACTGACAATACTACGGTGGGGCCACGACACGTGCTGAGTAAGGCCGAATTGCCTTGCTACAAAGTTTGGCTGATATGGCTAAGCGATCAATTTATTATTCCTAGAAGTGGGCTTTAAACCACCCAACAAGTCCCTGGTCATGAGAATTCGCCCCCACATGAGAACTATAATCCTCCGTTAAGAGAAAGTAAGGTCCTTATCAGCTACTTGACGAACCCACTAAGGGTGGCCCATCTCTCTATGACCGGTTGCCAATCTGTATAATGGTTTCTAGACAGACCATGCAAGATGGAGACTGCGGCAAAAACATCTTGAGGCACACGGGGTGTTCTTCGAAGGGTATCGGCTAATACTAGTGGGTTTAACGGAAAGCGATGGTCATCAAATCTATCAAGGATAAACTCATGAAAATAGAGGGTGATCCACAACTGAAGGAACCATAGGGGACCGACCAAGATATCCAGGTTTCTGGAATCCCTTAACCTCACCTGGGCATCACCCAGAGCCATGTAAGGATAGGTCAAGAAGAGAGATGCCCAGCTAATATCCCTCCCCGAAAGGCTAATGCCGCATAAATTTCCTGCTCTTTTACAACTGCACAAGAGGCCGCACAAACAAAGTATCGGCTAAACCAAAATAGCAAAAAAGCATGATGCTCGGCATCATCGACTGGAATAGTCGATATTCGGCGGTTGTTGGTTATAAACTGGTTGTAGCCTGAAGAAGTCTTTAAGATTTTGACGCCTAAATCGGCAACATCTATATCGCTTAGGACAGGCGCTTCGGCTCCCAGAATCGGAAGGCCAAGTATCGCCGTCACATCAAGCAGTGTGGGGTTATCATTCCCTAAGGGAAAACAAAGGCATTTGCAGCGGTCGACCAGTAATCCAGAAAGGCATATATAAGACCGATGTTGCAGGGGGCGTCAAACTTGGACAACACAATGTCGTTGTAGAGACCAATATGCTTTCATTCTGCTTCTTTGGCCGATTTTACTCGGCCCAACCAAGAAGAATAGTTGGCAATCTTTGTCGGTCGGTGCTTTGAACTAAGCGGGACAACGGTCGTCGGTGAACGATCCGCAGTGTCGGAAGGTCATAGTTCATCGGGCTTAGATGCTGAGAAAGAAGGAGGTCACCTTGTTCAAATGTACCAAAAATGGAAAGAACCAGTTGCCCATCTATGAAGGCGAAAGTGGGGATTAGGTCACCAGCAAAGAAACCGGTGCTATCCGATCCCAGAGATAGAGAAGAAGATGAAGACATAGTTTTTTCTTTTTTTGATGAAGAAATAAGATTTTCTGAAGAAGGCAAGAAATTTGGGAATGGCCGAGAAGATTGAATGAGAAACCCTTTTTGGTGGGGGGGATGTTTCTCCTAAATATTTTCTTTTTCTTGGAGATATGATTGACACAGTTGGGAGTCGTGTCGCCAAAACGTGCTACTTAAAACCTGTCAGAAACTAATTATGGAAGCCGAGACGTCTCTGTGGAATGAAAAAGAACCTTTTTAAAGACCATCATTGCATGCATTTGGGGCAAAAGTGATTGAAATGACATCTACGGCTGCCACACAAAACGACGGCCATTTTGGAATACATCAACTCGACAGCCACACTCAAGTTAATGTAGGGGGGCAATTGTTAACACTCAAAAGTGTTTAGCCGAAGGAGGAAAATGATTCTAAATCGGTAACTGAGCGGAATCATAGCCGAATCTGTTAGTCCCTACCTTCGGCTAGAAAAGCATCATCGGTTGTTACAGTAGTCTGGCTGAATCATAATTTCGAAGAATGGCTGAGACACACACACACTCGGACGCCTCGAAGACCAAGTCAAATGACCTTCTAGAAAAGGTAGCAACCAACAACAACATGAAGGGAGTCCCGCCGATCGTGCTAGGGGTCTAGGCGAAAAATTCGGCACCACCTCCTTATAGTTGGCTAGTGGATTTCGTGGGTAGTTCGATGGCTAACATAGGGGGTCACGTTTATTCTCTTTGTACTATAAATATAGGAATCAATTGTATAGAGGACACACACACAATCAATCAAAAAACTGATTCTTATTTATTTTCATTCTACCTTTACCGCTTTTATTGCAATCTAGCTATATTTATGTTTCTTACCATCTAGTTTACTCACTCACCATCCTAACGCTTTCTGGAGTAGTTGGGAACCCATTGCCGGAAGTTAGAGTTCCGCTTCCGGTCCAAATCGCTTTGTTAATGAATCAATTTGTCATCCGATTTCATCAGCCGATAATCGGCAAACACTTGGACGATAACATTGTGTAAACGCTTCCTATGTGTAATGACTTACAGATAAAAATCCGCCATGTGTATTTTTTTGTCCACACAAGCTAACTTGGGTTAAAACAAAACTACCCACCCTTTGCCAAAACCTGATACACCCGATTCCTTTTCCCTCTTCTGTTCAAATCACTCAACCCAAATTTATACCTAAACTCTTCCTGTAAAATCCACTGATTCAACGTGAATTCTTCTTCGTTTAAGGCCGAAATTAATTTTTAAACACTATTTCTTTGATATTTTTGATGTATTGTTGATTGTTAAGTGGGTGTTCGATTGTGGTGTTTGTTGCAAGTTGATGATAGCCTTTTATTTTCGTCATAATTTCATATTGATCCGACAGTAACAAATAATTAGTTCATTATCAGAATACGCAGTACTTTGTGATATCGATTTAAACGGAGGCTAAAGCTGTAAATCAAAATTTTAGAAGGCCTTAAAAGATTAAAGGCTGGATGCTAACCTCTACTGAAGAAAAAATAAAGTAAGGAACAGATGATAATAACTCAAATGTTCCTCTCTTCAAATATTGATATGAAACAAGAGAAAAAAAGAGGGAGAAATTTTGAGTGGAACCTTCAATCCAGTTGTTAGAGAAGACAAGGGCTTTTTTCCAGTGAAGACATGGTAAAATTCAGGTTTGGGGAATGGTCATGTAAAATGGATCGAAAAGTTACTGTTAGAGGCATCCAGGCCAGCACAAAAAACAATTACTTCACGCGCTTCCTGTGAGTGAAAGTCACTCTAGGTGACATGTCAGCAAATAGGGGTGGACAAAAAACTCAAAAAATCGAAAAAATCGAACCGAACCGAAATTTGGTTCGATTTTTTTCTCATTTTTTTTTTAAAAAAAAAATCGAACCGAATCAGGATTTAGTGATTCGGTTCGGTTTTTTTAATTTTGGATACGAACCGAACCGAAAAACAGAATTAAATATTTTTTTTTATTTCTATTTTCTATTTTAGGCTACTACTATCTCTTGAATCATAGCCATTGAAGTTAATCTATGAAACTTTTATGAAAGTCGCATGCGGCATGCACTTGATTAACATATCACCGAAGCATTGACATAAAATGTTGGGAGAAAAAGTAGTTGTAAATTGATAAAACTTTAAATGGTCATAACTCTGCGATCGGATGTCCGTTTTACCCAATTTTTATTTTGATTTTGCGTATTTTTTCGAGACGGGGCCTGTCAAACTTTCAAAAAGCGGTTTGGCTTAGCCAATTTTTAGAAAAACGTCCGTTTTTCCAATCAATTTGTGTTTTTCCCAAAATCGAATTCTAATTTTCCTTTTTCTTTAGTAAACATCTCACGATACACAATATATTTCAACGTCGAAATTCCATGATAGTGTAGGTGTGATTGTCAATTTCAGTTTTGAAAATTCAATTTTTTTTAAAAAAAAAATCTCCGACCTGACCCGGCCCGGCCCACTAGAAAAAATCGATATAATCTGATACGTTCGGCATATAAACCGAACATATCATTTTTTTTTTAAAAAAGTTGTATTCGGTAAAAAAAAAATCAATTTTTGTTCGGTTCATATTTTTCGGATACAAAACCGAACCGAACCGATATACGCCCACCCCTATAAGCAAATTGAGTTTATTTGGCACACTATAGATGATGTTGGAGTGTCTAATAAGAACAAGACTAAGAGGTTGTTTGTATTGATTTATTTTAAATGTTTATTAGTTTTTTTAAGTACTTTTCTAGTTTTGGTGGTGTTTGATAATGAAAATAACCACTTACTTTTATGCATGAAAAATACAAAATAGTCAAAAGTAAAAAAATTGGGTATTAAAATCTTATGACTTTTGGCTTTTAGGTTATAAGATACTTTTTAAAAGTCAATTCAAACCCCCTCTACCTTTTAAGTGTTTAAATGAAAAATTATGCCAACTTTTGGTAGCTGCTTATGCATTTATATAGTATTATTTTAGCATACTCAAACTCATCGCCAATCTTATAATTTGCAAAATAAGACCCTCCCCTCTCTTACAGTAAATCATGAAACGTTTATTTTTTTGACAAATTAAATCCTGAAATATTTTAGTAATGACAAATTTCATCAATCTACATCTTGTAAGTATATTTAAAAACATATTTTTAAAGACACGATATTTTTTCCCATCTATATCGATTTTGATACTTTTTTTCATTATAAAGGAAAATTTTGGTTAATGAAATTTCTATTAAACCCATTCAACATTAGTTGAGTGCATAAGAGATCATTAACTATATAAAAATTGGGAATTTGTGAAAATATTAAAAAGATAAAAGATGAATATGAACGTGTGTCGTATTAAAGGATTTTCAATAATGACGAACTCATGAATAGCCATTGATATTTTATACGGAAAATGTTTAAAATATACTTTAATCTTGGTCTGAATTCGATGTAACACACCTAATCGTTACGGGAGTCCTATTACATTGAATATATTTTTAAGGAATTTATTTAGCATTTTATTCATGCAATTGTTTACACTACGTACACTTAATGATGCGGTAGACAATACAACCAAGATATAGAAGAGTAACAGAGAAACTGTTATAAAAATAATTTGGTATCTCTGTTGGAAATTAAATTCGGGTAACCCACGTGGGTAAATACGGATTCATGTTTTAATATATAAATATATATGACTTATATATGTATTATATTAATAGAAAAAAAAAGAGAAGAGTCACAACTATTGAGAAAAATTATGAATAGTTATGTCACTTGAAGAATTATAAATAAGTTTCTATTAGGAAATATCTCAATTTAATTCTGCAGATTTTTCTCCTCTTCTTCCTTCTCCCAACAAATAGAAAATTCTCTTCTTCTTTATGTGAAGAACTTCTACGGAGGATTCCATAGAGACGTAAGCCGTCTTCTATGATGTTTATTGGAGCATTCTCTTTCATTCAAGTACGACTTAGACTGTGAACTTTGCGATATAGTTCGTGTTTATACATGTGATTATACTGTCGACTAGTGAAACAAAAATATGAATTTTGGGAGAACTATGTGTTCTTGGATTATTGCATTTTCCTTCAATCTCAAAAATAACTATTAAATTACTAACATTAGATTTTGGGTAAATTGTTTGACCATTGAATGTCTTGAAGAGCTCTCATTATGTGGCTGTTATAGAACGTTTTCTTTTACCAATTGTAACAGAATATTAGCCATTATTATCCTTCATTACATATTTTTAATTACAAATACTACATTAGTCTCAACCATTAAATAGTCTTAATGGCTATTAATCTTTTAATCTGTTGGAGCATCTTCACTATATGTTTGTTTACCTATATATATATATCTGAACAAAGATTAACTTAAGTTCTTTTCTCTTATTCTATTGGTGTGTTGGATTTTCTTTCTTATAAAATCTTTGTTAGATTATCGCTCCTAGTTTTATACTAGAAGAACTTGTTGAATCTCGGAGGATACACTCATACCAAGTGAAATATCATTAAGGACGGTGTCTTTTGACACTCCTCAAACTTTCAAGAATTCTCTACAATTGTTCGTGAGCAAGTATTTTTCGTAAGATTTCCAATATATATATATATATATATATATATATTATATGTTGTTATGGAAAATACCAATTATAAAGAATACCAAAATGACGGTTACATGAAGACAAGTGCATGCTAGTATTGGTTTCTTGAAGATAACATTATCTTATTTAAATTTGCGTTCAAGAATTCGTGCAATTACAGGGAAGGTTTCTTATAATTCTACTTATTTCTTGTTAGTGTTTAATTACTTTGTTTCACTTTTCTAATTTCTCAGAATGGCTCTAACATGCCAAGCATTTGGAGGTGCGACCATTTTTGGTTGAGGATGAAGAGGTGGTTCAAGTCACTAGCAAAAATAAAATTGTTGCTCACAAACAATTTCAAATAGAATAAGAGCTAACAAAGGAGAGAATTTACTGTTGGAAATTTGCCTTTGGTGGGTATTGAAGCGTGTGACCATCTGATCTTTAAGCTTAAGCTGTTAGATATAATACACTTTTAATAATTGATTATATTCTCAACACGCTCCCTCACGTGCTGGCCTGATTTTTTTCATGGTCCAAGCACGTGAAAATTCTTTTTGAGAATGGGTGGCGGTGAGGTTCGATCACAGGACCTTCGGCCTTCTTTGATACCATATTGAAGTGTGTGACCATCTGATCTAAAAGCTTAAGCTGTTAGATAGAACACACTTTTAATATTTGATTATATTCTCAACAGTGGGGAGATTGCGTCCATCCATGTTTAATGACTTAAACACTAGGGTTCCGCATGTTGGAGGCTTTGTCTCTTCACACGTGCATAATATACTAAGTGAGTAGATGATCGTAGGGCCAAGGATCGTCAAATTTCGTTAAGAAATGAAAGAGATATTGGTCCACGAAGTAAGGTGTTTGAGACTTGGAAATATGGTGTGGGACAAATCTACCACATCAGTGGAAAAAGGAAGAATTGTTCTCTTTATAAGCCTAAAAATGAATAAGGGTTTGGGACCCCAAGGGGTAACCCATGTGTTTGAAGGAGGGAAGACCTAGGTGTGCTTTGGTTCGAGGCTAAGCCCACACGCGCGACGCCGCCCGTCCGGTCACCGGTCACCGATCGCGGGTCACTGGTCACTGGATAAACTTCTGAAACAGATTTGAGGTACATAATATAGAGAAGAGAGAGGACGAAAAACAAGTCAAAATCTGTCCAAAAATTGAGCAACATAATCAAGTCAAAATCAGAATCAACCTATTTGCTTTGTAGTCGTTTCGTGTTCGTTTTCTTAGAGCTATCTCTCGACTCAGCCACAATTGTAACAATCCAGATTTAGTGTTTCTTGATTTCAGGTTATCAAGATTCAAGACTCAACAAACTTGCGGCAGTTCTCAATTTTGGTTGTTTGTTCATCCTTTCGAACACTTGTAATATTTATTTACTTTCCGTACTGCATTTATATCCAACATTTACTACGAAAGTCAACACTACAAAGGACAAGTAAATTGTTGTATTCACGCTAATAAGGTATGTGATGATACTATATGTTTAATGGATTTGTGTGTGACAAATTAATCCAACATATCCCTAAAAGATTCAGAGAAATGATAATCACGCTAACTAAATTTGGTTAAGCGGATGATATAATTGTGGTGGTCATTTTTCAAATGAATCTTGTGGCTGATTTAGGGGTTGGTTGTTAGACTTTGGTGTTGCTAAGCAGAGTGCTAACAAAATTATTTTGTGTTCTACAATCAAGTTGAAGAAGAAGAATTTTTTTTTATTTATATTGGTGATTTTAGAACTACTCAAGTTCTTGGAATGAAAAAGTTTTTTTAAAATTCACATATGAAAATTATTGACATCAACGGAGGTGGCATACTACTGAAATGCGAACCAACTTGGTTAGGAGGGATTATAAGGAAAGGTAGAGTGAGGGTTTTATTTGAAATTGATAAGGTGTTAACAAAAATTACGTTTTCGTGGACGATGAGTATTGTAGTTATGATTTATTTGTGTGCCCTGCTATTTTAAAATAAATTTTAATCTGATAATTATTTCTTAAACAGGTTTTCAGCGTCTGTTTTGTGATATGTAATGAGACATTAGGTGGTTTTAATTAATTCAATACCTTGAATACTTATCAGGTGGTTTTAATGATTGAAACTGTCATTTGATATCTGATTATTTAGCATTCTAACGTTAGCTCTAAACTTCATTTGTGGAAAAGTGTATCTGATAAATTGAATAGCCTTTAATTGCAACACATCATTATATAATATTGGTAGTCTTGAATAGACACAAAGTCTTTTAAAATGTGATAATAAATCTTCAAAACTCATAGAGCCTATATATATTTGTATGTTTTCACGTTCACATAGTGAAGAAACTAAGAGGCACGTCACTATTTTGTTTTTGATGTATTAATTAGTGTATAAGTCACATACAAAATAGAATATCTTATGAGATTGAAAAATTCCCTTTGAATTGTGGAAAGATTATCTCTTAGACTGAAATATTTAAAAGTGTGGGAGTGTATTGTAATGTTATGCTACACGATTTGAAAAGAAATTGAGAGCTACCACAATACTAGAGGGATACAATGATACTAAGTGGATCTCAAAATCCATAAGGTGGTTATGAGTTTATCCTCGATGGGGTGTCATAACATCAAAATTAGCTAAACTGAATTTTGTTATTTTGGAGTTAGTTGGTATTGAGGCTGAGTGGTTAAGAGACCTATTAGCGAATATTTCAACTAGATAGTACCAACATCTTTTGTGTTTATATATTGTGGTTTCCAAGCAGCAATAGCTGTAGTAAAAATAAATTTTTTATTGACAAAAAGAGACATTTAATTGAGATATAATGTGATAAAACAGTTGTTGTGAGATGAAATTATTTACGTAAATAAATTATGTGAAGTTAGAGGTGAACTTGATCAATTCACAGACTAAAAAATGGGAATGAGACTTTTATTTTGTCAAATTGAGAAGATCAACAATGATGGTAACCCAACCTATGTGATTGGAGATCCCATGAATTAGGTTCATATGGGTAATAACAAGTCACTAGATGATCATGTATGCACTATTAAATTATATCTCTTCCAATGGTGTGTGAATATAGTGCAGTTCTGCAAGGCAAAGTGAGTCTGAGTAATAAACTCTTAATCCATTACCATATCAATTATAGGTGGTGTATTTCTTTGCAGAATACACTTGATGGGTGGACCTATATGAGTGTGAAGTGGTACCGCTTCTATGAAATTGTGACAGATTTCTAGAACACTTATGAATATCAGGACACGCGCATGATCTCTTAATGCAAAACTGCTATAACGGCAAAGATTATGCGAGTATAATTGTAACGACATGTTCCGTCATTACTTGTATTTTGCCCATTTTACCCTTGTTGACCCGGATCCTGAAGTTATTGGGCAATTCTAGTAGAATTTGAGAAATTAGAACCTTGAAATATGAAAGCTTTGACCGAAAGTTAACTTTTGTGTAAACAAGCCTTTTTCTGAATTTCGTCGATTTCATGAGGTATGGAGAGCCATTTATGACTTAGTGGGATAGTTGATTCGGTTTTCGATGCCCTCAGGAGCATTTTTGGTTATTGGTTTAGGAACTAGTTTAGCCTGTTGAGGGCTGACTTGTAGAAATAGACCTCCGATTGAAATTTCGAATCCAATAATGAGTCTGTAGCGTGATTTTACATTGTGTACATATCTGGTTTGTGTCGGGAAAGTCTCGAGTGATTGTTGGATTCTGAATTAAAATTTTGCATAAGACTTGATTTTTTGGTTGCTGGTGTACTCGATGGGGCGAGCTTCATAGTGCCCCAGCGGATGGAGTTCGCCATAACGGACGACGATCTGCTGCGATGAGATTTTTGAGTTTTCATAATGGACCGCAAGTGCGGAGAGGGTCGGCGGGCGCGAATCCTATATAGCGGGACTGGGTCCGCTGCAGTGGACGTCGGGAATTTTCAGAATCATTAAAGTGTCTTCAAAATCCTAACTTCCCCTCATTTCGAAAACACACTTCCCAATCACCATTAGGGCGAATCGCAAGCTTTTCTAAGAGATTTCTTATTGAGGTAACCTTCTTTTACCTTGTATTACCTTTACTTAGCTTCATTATATTAATTTAATGGCGGTCTTGACCTAGAAACTAATTGGGGAAGAAGAGTTCAATCAAATTAGGGTTTATGAAATTGCTAAGCTTAAATGTGTAAATTGATTAGTGGATTTTATTAATCTAAGCATGCTGAATTATTATTTGGTACTTGTCAAGTTAAATCTTCCATTAATGTTGTTAGATTTGAATATTGGAAACTAGGGTTCATACCCAAATTGGGTTTTTTTCTTTTAAGCTGAAATTAGACTAATCTTGAGTTGATTTAGTAATTATTGGGTAGTATTGGACTCCTAAAATGTTAAATTCCATAGTTCTCCTTTAAAATGATTGTTTTACTCATAATGGCTCGTTTCCCTCTTCTTTACCAATCGATTTGGAACCAAAGGGCTAGTGTAATGATATGGGTGTTGTGAATTCCTTATTCTAACTTAGACTTTGATAATACTAGACTTCAAGTACGATCGTGATCCATGAAAGAGCAAGGCACAAGTGTGATTGTGTGACTCCCGCTCGGCTTTCCAAGTAGGTTATGGCTTAAGTTCTGGTTAGACATCGATTAGCAAAATGTATGTGTAGTTAGATTCTGTTGGAGAAATCATGTAAGCCTTCGGGTATGGAGTTGGGATGGAATACTTAGCTCGGTTATGTGACTAAGTATGATTTGATGTTGAGGGGGTATTGGGTGTATTTATGAGTCCCACTCAAACGGTTGTGATGAATGTTTGAGTGAGTACCGATGTTAAATTGTGTTGATTGATAATTTGGGGAATCAGCCTTAAGCTGATTCTGACTACTGTTACGTGGGCTTGTCACCATTATTTGGGTTGATCTCCATATTTGATATTATCGTGTTTATTCATCACACATGTTTTGATATGATATCCTAATTATACTTGGATTATTGTGGCTGGACTGGTTTGTATGATATCCTGAGTGTACATGGATCATTGTGGTTGAACTGTTTGGTATGATATCATGATAGTACTTGAATTATTATGGATAGACTGTTGATATGATATCCGAATTATACTTGGGTTACTTTTTGAATTCTGAAAGCATATGTTATTCATCTCCTATACTTGGTTGCATCTCATACATTCTGATTTCTTGCCTTGTATTATCATTTACATTCATACACTTATGATTATGATGATATAGATATGAGAGCGGTATGAAAATGTTGTGGGTCCAAGAGACCGAAAAGGCAAGGTAGTTATGAGATCAGTGGCAACATTGAGATAATGATAACATTACAGATGGACTTTGCGGGTCCCCCATGGGTGTGCTGCTCATAGAATTTGAGTGCCTGTATACGGGAAAAGAAAGGCACTTGGCATATTCATTGCATTCATATCATACATATCTCATTGCATTGATTATTTATTGATTGATAATCCATGATTGGGATTGTCTTGGTGAATACTTGGAAATTGGATTGATTCTATTGAATCTGGTGAATTGCCATGATTAGGCTGGTCTTTATGAACATTTGGATAAATGCCTGAATTGATTTGGTTGTCGTATATGGCTTGCTTTTTTGCGTATGGGTATTTGTGGTTTTAATAATTGTAAGTCAAAGGGTTTGATATCGACTGCTATTATGGTCAAAAATTTCAATGGGTTAGTACTATTATCTAGATCCAAAGAACTATGTGCATATGTGTGTTGTCTGATAATCGATTGTGTGACTGGTAACGAGTCTAATAAAGAACATGTGATATGTGTTACTATTGGGAAGGTAGACATTGGATGATCTATGTGTGTCGGACCGTAATTGTATAGAGACCTAACTAAGTCTAAGGTCAAGAATGATAAGAGAAGTTAATGTCATCTTGATTAGCTTAAGTGTAATACTCATATATAGAATTTTAAAAGGGTTATTGTGATCTAAGTGTTGACTTGTTTATTTGATGTGTTAAGTGGGGTTAAGCTTGAATATGACTTGGTCAAGAGAGTACTAGTCGGTGGGTATTGTGATAGTAAGATCCTTGTATATGTGTATGGATTGATTGTACTTGACTGTGGTTGGAACCTTATGTTAACAATGTGACTTGTTGAATCAGTGAATTGATATATGCACAACGTGATTTATATGGGCTATTGAATTATCTAGTAAAGGCTTATTTGGCATCAACTTGATATGTATCTCTATTACGTATCTTCCAACATTGTTGGCCAATGATGTCTACGAGGGTACGTTGTGTACATGCTACACTTGCTGCATATTTTCTGATGCTGATACAAGTCCCTCTACTTCTTTGCGAACTCGAGTGTGAGTCCAAGCAGGTGGATTTCTGCATTCCAAGGTGAGGATGCTTCTTCCGGCATACCTTGTATGCTTATTCTATTACTCCGTCTCTACATTTGGATTTGAAAGATGTAGTTAGACAGTTTCATTCAGACTTATATCTGCATTAGTGCTCTTGTATCACATACCAATTTTGGGTGTTTTTGTATCGATCGTATGACTTATGTTTCACATTTTCTTATTATGATAGACGAGGCTTTACATTATTTATTATTCTTCCGCATTTATTCGTATATCTTATATTTCTGAGATTGGTAGTGATTTGCCTACCAGTGGTAAATGTAGGTGCCACCGCGATTCTTGAAAAGGGGTCGTGACAAAGTTGTTATCAGAGCTTTAGGTTAAATGGTCTTAAATACAAGTGCAATGTTTAGTAGAGTCTTGTGGATCGATGTAGAGACATCTGTACTTATTTTGAGAGGGTATGAGACATTTAGGAAACTCTACTTTCTTCATTCCTTTCATGTTGAGTTGAATCAAATTGGTATCTGAAATTCTTCCTCCTATTCTATCACCGATGGTGGTAACACACTCTTAAATTCGTGCGTGAGTGGTTTGATATGATTTCACGAGGTAGGGTATGAGTTGTGCTACCATGATATGGGCGTGTGACCAGGCTTAGTCTTCGGTGATGATTTGAGTATACGGTTGATTGGGGTTAGGTTTGTGACTCTTCAGTTCGGTGGTATCTTTAGAAAGGGGGAATGACAATTCATATATGCAAGAGAAAGAATTTGAATGGATCAATCTCTTCTATATGAAGGAAAACATTGGTAGCTGACGTGTTTGTTGGGACAAGTTGCAAGGTGTACGAGGGTGGATGTCGAATAGGCTATGGAGTGTTGAGTTGACTTCAATTTCACAGTATTGTGGTAGCAGAGTAGAATTAGTGATTGTGAGTTCTTTCAGTAAATGGTTTTCTATTTGAGATCAGGTGGCAATATTACTTGTGATGAGTGAAGTTTAATGGAATAGACAGTCTCATTTATTCACCTAAAGAGTGTGTTCGTGGGTTCACTTTGTATTTCAAGGTTAGTGATGGTATGGGATTGTTTAAACTAAAATATTGTCAATTTTTGAGTGAGTGTAAGAAGTCGTATAATTCGCAGTTGTTTAGTATTGAGTGAGTGTAAGAAGTCGTATATGCATTGGTATATTAGACAAGTCGTAGGCTAATTGGAGCCAGTGATCGACTAATGGGGAGGACTTTAGCGCCGGATGATGTGAGGTTCTAATGAGGGGTTATCAGGTGTTGCATTAGTTCTTGGATAAGATTTGTGGGTATAATACTTGGGAAGTCCTTTAGTTAATGGTACAATGACTTTAGAGGTGACCAAATGACAGGGAAATTACAGGTTAGTTGGGTATGTTATGGTTGGTTTGGCAAAATAAGGTAAAGATTGGGTTTTTGCAGACAAATGTCGTACATACTCTCGAATAAGGTGTTGGTAAATGGGAATATTCATGGTAACGAGTTGACGATGGTTTGATTTAATTCTAGTTGTGAAAGGCTTTGAGTATTGATGACCGGGTCATCAAACATATGGACTGGTATGGAAATAGGAACATTTCGGTCAAGGATTTTTGGTAAGGGTATTTCGACGAAACTATATGAGGATGTTAGCAGGAGGTATGTTCGGTAATTAGGGATCACTTCCGGATTATGGATTGGTTCAGTGATGGTTCGGGTTATTGTTTGGGTACTAAATGACTGTTGGTCAGAGTAACCAGAGTGGGTTGATGTCTTCTCCGATTGAGGAATTTCATAAAGGATGGTACATAGAATGTGCCAGATTTTTGGGAGTAGTTTCCGTGTTTATAGGTTTGAGTATGATCGGTTGTTAATGGTGAACATGATTGGAATGAATGATGGAAATGTAAGAAATTTGATAAATGTGTGGGTTGATATAATTTGGATTAAGTAAGGTGCATCTTCAAGATAGGAAAGGATTCAGATTTGAAATAATGGAAATTCTTGGGTTAGATGTAGACTATGGTGGTATTATTTCAGACTGGGTGAAATTATTTGAGAGGGCTAGTAAATAGTGAGACATGACAAATAGAGGTTCCATAAAGTGTCCAGAGTGGGCGAGTTAAGAGAGCGTATATGAGGATTTGATGTATTTAGAGTTCATGGGGTTCTATCAGACTTGCGTATCATATGGAAATTGAGAAATATGAAGGTTACAATCAAAGGTATAAATCTCCGGTACTAAGTTGATGACTTGGATAGAATCTAGCTTTTAAAGTTGTGGGTGACGGCACATGATTGATTGTTTATAAGAAAAGAGATGGAAGAGGTCATACCATGATTATAGAAAGATTACTAGCTAATTTGGAATCAGTTCGTGTGGTTATCGATGAGTTAGATATTGAGCATTTTATTCTGGGTCAGAGTTGTTCAGTTGAGACCGGGTGGCTTGTGTTTCTATTGCGTGAGGGACTTATGGTATTCTATTAAACCACCGACCCAGATTCGATGGATTTCAATTCAAAAAATAGGTATGATAGTGTTACCGGTTCTCATTGAAATTGCAAGTAAGATTGATGATATTCTTCATATGACAACAAGTCAGATAGTTTTAATGGTTTGTACGGTTACGTGGTATGTATTTAGGAGGTACAAATTGTAATGGGAAGTCTTTAAATCGAACAGTTAATTTTCTACGAATTTAGCACATCAGGGTAATCAATAGGTAGGCTTATAGTATGGTGATTTGGAGATTTGAGAAAAATTGGGCTTGTGATGTGTGGTTATGTGTTCTAAGGAATTTTGGTGCGAAGGATGTCATTGATAGTGAAAATGATGACTAGTAATATCAAACTATGTTATCGCTACAGGTTGGACTGTGGTTGTAGCTATACCTAAAGGATGATGTAGATCGTCGTGATAGTTGCAAATTCAATCGGATACGTAAAGAGGTATAATTGTGATCAAATCAAGGATTTCGAGTAGAGTCAGTTCTTACATTCGAATCAGCTGTGAAAGAAATTTTGGTTATGAAGGAATAAAAATTTGAGGTGTTGAAGTAAGTTAACAGTAATTTGACTGGTTACGTAAACAGGAGGTGCCATCGATTTATTTCTGGCCTATTGGGGTTTTCATGAGGTTATGATGAAGTTTTCTTAGTTACTCGTCGGCTTTCATACTTTCTTTCTTTCCGTTTAAGGACGAACATTTGTTTAATTGGTATCTGATATAACGACACATCCGGTCGTTTTTAGCTAAAGACCAGTATCTGCCTATTTTACCCTTCTCGTGGTCTCTATGTGGGGTTAGTGATGCACATGGATGGGTGTCTCAGATCCCGAGGTCCATTAATTTGAGTTTCAAATGAAAAACTCAAAATTAAGAACCTTAGCGTTTGTTAGTTTGACTCTGGGTTGACTTTTGAGTATATGGGTTTATTTTCGAGTTTCATCGCTTCTAGTAGTTTCGGAGGGTCATCTATGACTTAGTCAAGTCATTGGTTCATTTCCTGAGGCAATCAGAGGTATTTTGTGGACTTATGTGTGAAATTTGGATGATTGGGTTTTTTGGACGATCTTTAGAAAAATATGCCTTAGCTCGATTGATTGTGAAATTTGAGAGAACGAGTGAGTTCGTAGCACTGTTTACTATAGACGAGCAGGTCTGGTCTGTGTTAGGGGGGTTCGGGGAGTGTTTCAGGTGTTTGATGGAGGTGTTGGCTAAATTTCCTTTGCTGGTATCTGGTGTCCATTGCGGCGGCACCAACATTTGCTCCGGAGGGTCTACTTCGGTGAGAGGTTGGCTCGCCGAAGAAGAAGTTTGGGGATAGGCAGTTTCCGCCGTAGCGGAGTAGCGTCCGCCACGACGAGGTATGAGGTGTCAAGTGACCTTTGCTCCGGCAAAGGCTTTTTTGCCGTAGTGGGTCCTCTCCAACAGAGTCGATTTCGATGGGGCAAAAACATTGTTCATGTGTCCTTTATATTTCCTAGGTCAGAAATGTTTTCCCCAAATTAGTAACCCTCGAAACCAGCGCCGCTTAGAAGCATTTTCAGAACCGTGGGAGCAATTCTAAACTTGAGGTAATAGATTATTCCCTTTTATTGACTTAAGTTATATTTCTAATCTCTCTAATGGTGGTTTAGCATGTTATCTAAGTTGGAAAAAATGAGTTATGCATATTGTGAGATTAAGAGAGCTATGTGGTTGATTTTAATGGATGTTTATGGATTAAAATGTATTATTATTGTGAAATAGGATTGGGTGATGATATATAATCATGTTTTTAGGCTCAATTTGATTATGGAAGCTTGTTTTCAATTGGGGGAAATTTCTAGGGTTTCAATTGGGGCTTTTTTATTATTGTTCAATTGAGGGGTCAAATGTGAATAGATTTTCAATTAATTCAAGGATATGACTACCTAGTATGTAATCTTGGTTATTGTGTATTAACGCTCAAGTCTTGGTAGCTTGGACTCGGAATGGGTATTTAAAATCTTATTTTTTTGTGTTAGCTTTATATTAACGATGTAATAAGCGTGAACAGACTTCGATTATCAAGAGGCGCAAAGGAAGGGCAAGGATATCATTGAGACTTGATTTTATAGTGAACCTGCTTGTCTTTGAGGTAGGCTATGGTTTAGTTTTTCGAGACTCCGATAAAAGTTTGTAGTAGTAGGCTACGGTTTAGCTTTTCGAGACTCCGATAAAAGTTTGTAGTAGTTATAAATGTTGAGGGTATTGGGTGTGTTTGGGGGTCCCACTCAAATGGTTATGATGAAAGTTTGAGTGGGTACTAGTGTTGAACTGTGTTGATGGGTGATTTGGGGAATCGGCCTTAAGTTGATTCCAACTACTGTTATGTGGGCTTTTCGCCATTATTTGGGCTCGTCTCCATATTTGCTATTGTCATGTGTATTGATCATACATGCTTTGATATGATGTCCTGATTAACTTTGATTATTTTGGTTAGACTGGTTTGTATGACATCCTGAGTGTACCTGGATTATTGTGGTTGGACTATTTGGTATGATAACTTGATAGTACTTGAATTATTATTGATGGATTGTTGATATGATATCTGGATTGTACTTGGGTTACTTGTTGAATTCTGAAAGCATGAGTTATTTATCTCCTATACTTGGTTGCATCTTATACATTCTGATTCTTGCCTTGTATTATTATTTGCATTCATACACTCATAGTTATGATGATATTGATATAAGAGTGGTATGAAAATGTTGTGGGTCCAAGAGACCAGAAAGGCAAGGTACTTGTGAGATAATCATCAACATTGTGATGATGATAATATTACAGATGGCTTGAGTTGCAGGAAATTAACATTCTTTTTTAAACGGATTAAAAAAGGAAAGTGAGATAAATATTTTGAAATAGAGGAAGTATTAGGTAGCTATCAGCAGGACAATTAATAGGTACACATTTTCTTTAGCCAGCTTTGTCTATGCGCTGATACATATGTCATGAAAATTAATATATACCCTATATTTTATACTTTATCCAAATAAAAATAGCATTAGCATGCACACAATGCTATATGTTACTCTATAAATAACTTTGTTTCAACACCTCTTATTTCTTCCCTTTCAGGCAGACCATATGTCACAGGCAAAGTGTGCCTCTGCAATTGGAATTTTGGCTGGTGTTGGGTCTGCTGCATTTGTCTGTGGAACCTAGCTAATCACTTCCTCTCCTCCTCAGATATTTATGGTCCTTTTTAAAATTTTCAGTTTTAGCTCTGGCTGCAGTCTGGGAATCTAGTCTGACCTTATGCTTTTCTTTATTTTTTTTTTTGATAATCCAGGTCTCCAGGCTTGCGCCTGACTACGTCCTGGAGGTAATAGCACCGGTCCTTCAACACTATTACCAGGTAAATCGCGGGATGTGCTCCGGTGGCCAGTTTTCTGGGAGCGCACAACTGATCAATGAGACAATGTCAAATTCCCCAACATGCAGAGTTTCTTCGTGCTTGCGGGGAATCGAACCCACGCTGTTCCATGCCAGAGCGCTTATGCTTTTCTTTATTGATAAAGGTAACAACAATTGCATCAACGATTGTTGCTGTATACATGCAAATTTTTCTAGAAGATACATCTTGCTTTAAAGATTCTATTGAGCAACCAATTTTGCGAACTGAAATGGAAAATATTGAATTGGATTGCGAGACTTTAAAGAATATAAAGGTGAAATTCCATCCCTGAGGGATATCGTTTGCTTTCTTAAGAAGAGGTAACATAGTACATGAGCTATTTTATCATCACTTCTTCTAACAAAATAAGCTCTATCAGGTGATGACTCATATCAGGCTGAAATCCATCTCATACAGTCAATCAAAATATCTCATGCCCTTCATCTCTAAGGAAGAATAGCAAATTTGATGTAGAGACTGAGTTTCTGCAAGAACTGAAAATTTTGTACCATTCTTTTTGTTGGAAATTTGCCTTTGGTGGGGAGGTTGCGTCCATCCATATTTAATGACTTAAATACTAGGGTTCTGCATGTTGGAGGCTTTGTCTTTTCACACGTGCATAATCTACTAAGTGAGTAGATGACTATAAGGCCAAGGATCGTCGAATTTCGTTAAGAAATGAAGGAGATATTAGTCCACAAAGTGAGGTGTTTGAGGCATGGATATATAGTGTGGGACAAATCTACCACATCAGTGGGAAAAGGAAGAACTGTTCTCTTTATAAGCCTAAAAATGGATAAGGGTTTGGGACCCCAAGGGGTAACCCAAGTGTTTGAAGGAGGGAAGACCTAGGTGTTCTTGGGTTCGAGGCTAGCCCCACACGCGCACAGTCGCCCGCCCCGTCCGATCATGGATCATGGGCTACTTCTGATATTATCTTTTGGACCCCAAACTGTTTAGTATTTACAGTGGAGTTTCAGGAATGGTGGGTAGCCAGAAAGCCAACAGTTTATGGCATTAAACTTCTGAAACGTTTTGCACTTACTACAAAACATTTCTGGCCATGAATACACCTCTTAAAGGACCTCTTAATTACCTCTCCTCCTCCTAAACACTATATATTGCCTGAAACAGATTTGAGGTAGAGAGAGAGGACGAAAAAGAGAAAAACAGTCCAAAAGAAAGAGCAGAAATAGTAATGAAAAGAAAAGAACAGAAACATTTCCTTTTCCTCTAATTTTCCATTCTTCAGCAAGTCATTTCATTTTGTTTTTTCTTCGTCAGAATCAACCTATTTTTTTTTGTAGTGTTGATTAGTTGTTGTTTTATCTTGGGAGACTATTGTCCGCTAACGTAAAAACATATATACGGGGCAATCTTGTCTTAAAGACAGAGAGTCATCTCTCGACTCAGCCACAGTTGTAATAATCTAGATTTAGTATTTCTTGATTTCAGGTTATCAAGATTCAAGACTCAACAAGCTTGCGGCAATCATAATCTTGGTTGTTTGTTTATCCTTTCGAACACTTGTAATATTTATTTACTTTTCGTACTGCTTTGATTCCAACAATTATATCCTACAAGTTTAAGACAAGATTGTATTAGTGTTCGAAAGATGTCGGTCAACAGTTGTGTGACCAAATCTGGCTATGGTTATGGTTTTTTGGTAGAAGACAGTTTTGATTATGTTGTTGAAGGTCAAGGTGTTCATGGTGTAACCGCTCCTAAGAGTAGTGGGAATAAGCGCCCACGAGAGGCTGATGATGTCAACTGGGACAAGAGGAGAAGGCTGAAGATGTTGTTCTATCTTGTAGCAGAAGGTCTATATCTGTCCCAGACAATGGATCCGAATTATGGTAAGGAGGAAACAAACACTCAGTCCGACGAAGTGACTAAAGTGGGCCAGAATCCAAAGTTGGGATAAGTAATTTTTATTCCTTGTCAAAAATAAGATTAAATGATGTCTGATTAAAAAGGGCTTAAAGTAAGGAGGAATATGAAAATATTTTTCCCTAAATAAATTATATTCCTTACGCTTTAAAATCAGGAATTTAATCTCACCTTCCTTCCCGGTTAATGATTGAACTATTGTAAACAAAACTTAAAAGATCCGTTCTTTTGAGTGTAATTATTAAAAGTGTGTAAAGTATGTTCGCACATATGAAGGATAGAGATCCACAGACTGTGCGAAAACTATTACCATTCTTAAGTGAGCGCCAAGAATTGTCTGGGCACCAATCTCAAGGGAAGGAGACTAAAAGATAATGGCTTATCTTAAGACGTTGAACCTGTCAAACTATTTGACAGAAGATCCTTCATTTGATAAGATGATATTGGACACTTAGTCGTACAAAGCCTACGGGCGACTGGAGTGGGCCAGAATTCATTTGATAGGATGATAATGAACACGCAGTCGTACAAAGCCTACGGGCGACTGGAGTGGGCCAGAATTCCAGGTCTTAAAGGATCTGAAGGCCAGAAGAAAGGCAAAAAAGTAATGGACACCTAGTGAGGTGGGCCAGAGCTTCCGGGTCTTAAATGATCTGAAGGCCAAAACAAAGGCAGAAAAGAAATTGGACACTCAGTTTGCCAAAACAACTGGAGTGGGCCAGAATATCCATATCACATTTGATCCGGTTACGCCCTAACCACGGGCAAGAGGTTGTTCATGTGAAACAACGCCACCTCTAAAGTAGAAGGGGTTGGAGAGGGTGTCCTTAAAAAGGACTTTAGGGAATGAGATCACTTTAAAAGGAAGTGATACATGTCCCAAACTTGGTTTCAGGGACGTTGTTGGTCAAGCTGGTTTGAGACTAGTCCAACAGGTCTGTAATAACTAAGAATGGTACAGTATGTTTGTAGCCAAATGAATGATATTTGTAATCTATGCATCTATGCCATCATAGATTAAGACACATTAAATAGAAAGTTATTTAAAAACTAACGAAGTTGAGATTGTTTCCTTCTGTCGACATAAATCTTCAAAATGAATGTGAGGTAGGCGAAGAGACAAAATCACTTTTCCATTCCCATCATAGGAATAGCGAAAGAAACATCGCTCCTCTAGAACTTAGTCACACCTACATGGGTGATTTGAAGTTTATACAAAATAGAGGGGGGAGACAAGTACTATGTGACCTTCATTGATGATGGTACAACGTATTGCATCCTTTGTTTGTTGAAAAGCAAATATGAAGTTGTTGAAGAGCATAAGCGCTACAAAGCAGAGGTTGAAAATCAACTAAGCCTACAGATTGAGGAATTCGTAGTGATAGAGGGGGAGAATGTAAAGAATCATTTATCAAAACGACTGCTCATTACTCACCTCAATCTAACGGTGTTAGCCAAGCGCAAAGCCGTACGCCCAAAATATGTGTAGCAAGGTGATCCTTACCGCTAATGCGATTCTCAACAGAACTACGCATAAGGATAAGGGTAACCCTCCGTGTGAAACATGGAAATGATCCCACCTACAAATGTTGGGATGTGGGGTGGCTTGGTAGAGGTTGGAATACTGAAATAGTTCAAGTTGGACCTAAGACTGTAAATTGCATATCCAATGGATCTGCAAATAACAGTAGTGTTTATAGCCTCTTGGTGTCAAAAACTGCTGAATTCTTTGAAGATAACTTTCCTTGAGAAGGAAAAAGAAGTAATTGCTCGAGGTTAACAAGAACCCGCGAGTGCCTGATTTTCCGAAACCAGACATTCCAGAGTTACAGGACTCGAAAGTTACTGACTATCCGGAACTTAATATTCCAGATCTATAGAACTCAGGGATTCTAGATGTTGAACCGAGACGGAGCAAAGAGGGGACAAAGACTTGTTCCAGGCCTTCTAGCTTGTATGGTTGAGAACGAACCATGGACAATTAACAAAGAATTGTCATCTCCAGAAGCGCTGCTTTGGAAAGAAGTTACAGAGAGAGAAATAAATTCCATCAGATAGAACCATACTTGTGTAATGGTTGACCTTCCTCCGGAAAAAGAACCTTTGGGTTGTAAAAGTAGATACTCAAATTGAGTACAAAATAGACGGATCTACTGTCGAGTATACGGCATCGGCTACTTGGACATGTGCTCCACTGTGAATAGCTTAACATCTAGGGCCATTGCAGTCTTGCGTGACATGGATGTTGAGACAACCTTCCTAACCGGAGAGTTGAAAGGGGAGGATCAGAGTTGGTTTGTTGGACTGTTGGGCTTCTTCTTGAACTTTCATTTTGGTCCCTGAAATGTTTACATTTTGGTCTTGGAAGTTTCAGGTGAAACAGAAATAATGAATCTGACAACAGAAACATTGACTCTGAAATTAGAAAACCAACAGTCTGAAAGTGGAACACATATTGACACAAAAGTCTCGATATGAAAGATATGGGTATCACAGATGACATCTTAGGAATTGGAATTTCTAAGACATCTAAAGGACTAGTCTAATTCCAAACTCATTTGTGAGGTAGTTGACAGTCTCGTTGAAGCCACCAATGGATATGAATCATATAATTTATTGGAATCATAGTGCATATATATACCAGGAGCGATATTCGCAGGTCACATGTAGTTCAATGTATTTTACAACTACAACCGACCTGGTATCGGCTTACAAAGTAGATCAGTTGAACTAAAGTTCACTCGTGATTCTAAAAATGATCAATAGAAGACGTTAAGTCGGATATGACGATATCTGAAATATTCGCTTATCTACGGATTATGGTATTCTGGATGTCCAGCTGTTCTGGGAGAACACAGTGATGCAAACTGGACATCAGATATGAAGAAGACCAAAGTCACAAGTAAATGTGTAAGGTGGGTCTTGGAAAATCCTCTAAGCAAACTTGCATCGGCCGATTCATGATGGAATCAGAGTTTATCACTTTAAACAAAACATGAAATAAGTTGAGTAACTTCATGACTCCTTAGAGGACGTCCCTTATTGGGAGAAACCCGTGCCTTCAACATTTATACACTATGGCTAGCCGGTCGGCTTCAGGAAGGGCACGGATGACGGCGTCTGGACATATCTGTAGGATCTGTCGGAGACATAAGACCGTATGACAGTTGATCATCACGGGTGTCACTTCCTTTATTACTAATCAAAGGATATAGCGGACCCTTTAACTAAGGGACTACTCAAAGATCAAGAATTCTGCCTGTCTAGGGAAATGGGCTTAAAACCCAAACAAAATGAACCTTTGCGGTGGTAACCCAACCATACTGACTGGAGATCCCAAGAATTTGGTTCAATGGGAAAACTAAGCGGCAAAAGGTTCAGTTGAGCGCTTTGGTGGAAGCAAGAGTACTTCGGATGATGATTTATGTAAGGAAACATGAATCCAAAGTTGTTCCCGCGATAGACATTAAAGTACTATCTGCATGGTGGGTAAATGTTAAGCTTCCAAACTTTTAACGATCCTCAAACGGTTGAGGTTAAGGTTTGGGAAACTTTTAATGATTCCTAACACTTGTGAAGTGGAGTATAGAAGGATACCTTATAGGAGATCACCTATTTAAGTGCGAGGACATGCCGCCTCAAATGAACGAACTTAAGAATCCAAGTGTGTCCACGGCCACAACGGACAAAACAATAAGAATGAAAACGAATAAGGTGAGTTATTGTGTTGGTATCATTGTCTTAGCTTACACTAAACACTGACGGTTCAAGACATCACATTCACCGCGCAGTAAGTAAGTCCGGTGGTATTCAACTAGGAAAGGTTCAAAGCGGAAGCTACCTCTCCTGATGCAATATCTTTTCGCTGAAAGATTGCTGAAAGTAGACACCTTGCGTGTGCACTAAAATCTCTTCCAAGAGGGGATTGTTGGAAATTTGCCTTTGGTGGGGAGGTTGCGTCCACCCATATTTGATGACTTAAACACTAGGGTTCTGCATGTTGGAGGCTCTGTCTCTTCACACGTACATAATCTACTAAGTGAGTAGATGATCGTAGGGCCAAGGATCGTCAAATTTCGTTAAGAAATGAAATAGATATTGGTCTACGAAGTAAGGTGTTTGAGGCATGGAAATATGGTGTGGGACAAATCTACCACATCTATGGGAAAAGGAAGAATTGTTCTCTTTATAAGCCTAAAAAATAGATAAGGGTTTGGGACCCCAAGGGGTAACGCATGTGTTTGAAGGAGGGAGGACCTAGGTGTGCTTGGGTTCGAGGCTAGCCACACACGCGCGCGGCCGCCTGCCTGTCCCGTCTGGTCTCGAGTCGTGGGCTTCTGGGCTACTTCTGATATTATCTTTTGTACTCCGAACTATTTAGTATTTACAGTTTGGTCCATGGAGTTTCAGAAATGGTGGTAACCAGAAAGCCAACAATTTATGGCATTAAACTTCTGAAATATTTTGCACTTACTACAAAACGTTTCTGGCCATGAATACACCTCTTAAAGGACCTCTTAATCACCTCTCCTCCTCCTAAACACTATATATTGCCTGAAACAGATTTGTGGTACAGAGAGAGAGGACGAAAAAGAGAAAAATAGTCCAAAAGAAAGAGCATAAACATTAACAAAAAGAAAAGAACAGAAACTCTTCCTTTTCCTCTAATTTTCCATTCTTCAGCAAGTCGTTTCATGTTTGTTTTTTCTTCGTCAGAATCAACCTATTTGCTTTGTAGTGTTGATTAGTTGTTGTTTTATCTTGGGAGACTAATGCCCGCTAACGTAAAAACATATATATGGGGAAATCTTGTCTTAAAAACAGAGAGCCATCTCTCGACTCAGCCACAGTTGTAACAATTCAGATTTAATGTTTCTTGATTTCAGGTTATCAAGATTCAAGACTCAACAAGCTTGCAACAATTATAATCTTGGTTGTTTGTTTATCCTTTCGAACACTTGTAATATTTATTTACTTCCCGTACTGCTTTGATTCCAACAATTATATCCTACACTTTTTTGGCCTAAAAAACCTACCCAAACCTTTAGGCTTAGTGTGTTTTCAATTAATATTTTCATTATTTATGTCAAGAAATATGATGGCAATTGTTGGTTGTCTTGTTGCAGTGCTACTTTTTCACTCGCAGAAGGCGGGGATCGAGCTCCATTTCAGGTATTTTTTCCTTTTTATTTTTTCAAGTGTTAATTGGGCATTCATTGATGAGAGCGCTATCATATTCAGAATAAAATAAGTCCTTGCTGTAAAATTGACACGTCGAACACTGGTTCATCTTGAGAAATAACTACATGATAGTATGAAGCTTCATGAGCAAAGGGAGCTTCTGGAAGGCCATTCTAACTTCTTTCAACCATATGGCTAACTTGATAGTATCTTTAATTATTTGCGTGCAGTACTTATTAAAGGCTCAATTTCACTTCAAGAAAGATAACTTTGCTGATGTGATGCTTATAGCCAACATTTGCTCGGCAACTTCTCAGGTTATTTTGGCTATGTAACTTATTTCTTCCTCAGCTTTCAGATGGTTTTCTATTTCATATATTAACGTTTTAAATCATGCAGTTGCTCCTCATGCCTATGTTGGCTCCTCTTATAGGAGAGGAGGTTCTGCTATGCTTAGGACTGACTGCTGGATTTACAAACGTACGTGAACACTTAAATGTACTTTTCCAGGAGTTTTTGAGTCCAAGTCACCCTCATGATCCCAATGCTTACCTAATTATTTTAGATGTCTCTTCACAATAATTGTGATGGAGAAAATACCAATTCAAATTGAATGGATTTAAAATAATGTTACGACATGTATCGGGATTAAAAAAAAATTCATTTTCATCCATTAAATAATATTTAAATTTAATGCTAAGCATGTACGCATTGATTTTATCCGCCCTCCTACTAATTTTCAGTCTGTGTTTACGTAATTCTGCAGCTTCTTATTGACGTTGTAGCACGAAAAATTTGAGTAAGCACTAAAATGTTGAGCTCGAATTTTCTATCCGTGTATTCATGCTTCAAGTGTGTTAACTCCATGACTGCATGATTTTCAGATTCCTTACACTGCTGCATTGCTGCCTATTTTCACTTCCCTCGTGAAACCCTCTGTGAGTTTTCTCAGATTTACTTTCAATTCCGGTGCTGTTAATGATGGTTGCTGGATGTTTCATAACTGTAGCTTCTAAGCATTGTCTCAAAACAAAATGGGTGAATCACTATTCTGAATTCATGGTTGGATATACAACAAGCTAACATCAATTAAAAAAAACATATTCTGACAAGTACGATGTTTCTTATTCTCATTCTAGGGAATTGCTCAAGGGTGCATTTCAAGCATAAGTTCCATAGCAAACATTCTATCCCCATTCATATATAGTCCTCTGACACCTAAGTCAAATTGATACTTATGCTGTAGCAAAATATTTCTCTCCACATAAAGCTAACACTTGAACCTTTTCTTTTCCAGCCTTATTCCTTTCAGGAAAAGCTCCTTTTCCATATCCTGGCTTTAGTATCCTATGCATTGGCCTTGCTTGGGTAAGCAGATCTATGGCACAAGCCAATGTGGAAACTATTGATTGATGAGGATGTTCCCACATCGAGATCTATTTAACAACCCACAAAATTGGTGCAATATTCTAGTTCTTATGTGTATTTAACTTATAACACGGGTGAAGTTCGTGTTTTCTGTATATGCAGTTGATAGCCCTTATACCCAGTGCAATGATAAAGGTGATTCCTCTCGTCTCAAGACGGTAACGACATTGGAAGGGTAGCACAGCTGAGATATCTACTTTGGCTGGATAAAGAAGTCTCCCTTACCAACAATAGTACACGTACCCAGAAATGAGAACCCTATTAGAACATCCCATAGGCTGAAAATTTTGCAAGGATACATTTTTCCATTTCTTGCAAGATCACTTGGAATGTGTTTTATCGCATTGTAATGTAACTGGACCCACGTTCCACTTTAGTGAATATTGTAATTCATCAATTATAGTTGTTATTGTTCCACTTTAGTGAATATTGTTCTCATCGACTATTGCTATCAGGATTACAAAAGCTAAATTACTACCAGTTGTGGTTTGAGAGTTTGCCACTGGCTGGCACAGGAAATAGACTCTGTTTTATGAAACCATGAAAGGTGTAAAATAGGCGAAAACACACCCAAGGAACCCTGTAAGAATAGAGATTGAATTGCTAAAGAAGTTTCCAGATCTTCTAATTCATTCTGCCAGTATTACAGAAACAAGAATGATTTTAATCTCATGTGAAGGTCAATAGTTTCTAAGAAATGAAAGGTCAACCTGACGCTGAGGTTGCCAGGTTGGATATTGCATCAGTATACAGCTTCTAGGCCAAGATTCAATAAAAGCCAAGCAGCACAAAGTCAAAAATTCTAACAGTGAGGATCTGAAAAAATGCAGGAATGCCGAGTGGTTATAAATTATTTTTGCCGCTACACTGGAAGCTTCCGTCAGGTCAGGGAAAAGCTTCCCTATTTCCTCGACCATGTAGCTTCCTGGCAGTATCGTACATGAAACTGCATTAATGCTGAACTGCCAACTATAGCTAAAAGCAGCAGTAACATGGTAGCAACTGTCACATGGGAAACCTGTCTTGCCAACCAACTGATACCTGAGTTAGTATTACCTAGAGAGGAATGAAAAGTTCAAAAAAAGAACTCAACGGAGGATCCTGACCACAAAGACACCGCCACCACCTCTGTTGAAATGAGAAACTCAATTCAAACACGTTCAAGATTAAATTAGAATAGTTGAGGAAATGAGAAAAAAGGCCAGTGCATTGAACGAGATAACGAGAAGTGTCACGATTGATCAATTTCTTGGCCCAGAAAATAGAGCTATCAAATCTAAACGATCAGCAGGAAACATTTAATCAAGTTAACAAGGTTCAAGATATCGTTAAACTAAGAAATCACTAATACATAAAGCTTCGGTACCGAAGAGAAAGAATAACCAAAAAGAGACAGAACGTACAAGGTTAAAAGCAAGAAGATGATAGCTTCTATTATCACTGTCCGCTTATATGTGAATGTCATTAGCATTCTTTTCGAGTATCAAAGTAAAAATAAAACATGATCCTTAACAATTCTTCATGTATCGCGAGGCATTAAAAAAATCCAAGCATGTTAGGCGACCGTCCTTACTAAATGAAATCTGGCAGGACAAATTCAAATACTCTAATGATTTATTTTAACCTCAAACTTCAGCAGGTTTCAGTGTCTGAAACTCGAGACTTTTGCGAACTTTCAGTTCTCCATGTTTGAATGCTAACACTTGGGGGTACAGTTGACATAAAAGATTATACTTTAAATATAAATCTTAAGCCAGCATGTTCAACTCCCGACTGGTTTAATACCAAGAGTTCATCCAGTTCCTCACATCCATGTTAAATAATTCCTATTGCAAAATGCGTGAGCTGCAAGTCAATAATCTATTTAACAAAGAAGTGTAAATAGTAAGACCGTATACATGATCACCAACTTGAATGCAAAAATCTTTTATACATTGAAGCCTGGTTAATAGAGATAGGACTTATCTGAACCAAATTAGCTATCTACCAGCAGAGTTGGAGAACCATCAAAGACTCAATCATAGTGAATTTCAGCAATTCGACCATGAGCTCCCTTAATAATGTACATGTAGAGCATCAAGCTTTGGCAGCGCATAATATCCAAATATTCAAGTCTTGAATAACCAGTCACAAGGGTCAGCAAGTCTCTGTCACCAATGCTTGAATCAGAAAGGTTTAAAAGCTTCAAACTTGGGAAGCATTTTATGAGGCTTGATGAGAAAAGAGGTTGCACAATTCCGTTTCGTCTAATGCCTCTAATATTAGGACAGCGGATCCCCATCGCTTCTAAAACTGAGAGGGTAATGTATGGTGAATCAGAGAAGTCCACAAGTTCCAGACTAGGACAGCTACGCACAACTTCCAATAAAACTTCTTCAGAGGCATGGAAGGATCCATGAAATGATAGGTGTTTCAAATTGGGGCACCTATGGAAAAATTAATAACACGACATTAGAAGTCTTGTAAATCCAGCAAATGTAAATGTTGGACAAATCTCTGTTCAAGTTTTTAACAGGTTATTAAAACAAACTACTTAATTGTTAAACTAATCCTATCGAAAGAAATGTCACTTGTTGAATAACATGAACAATTTGTTATTAATCTGTATTCCAAATAAAACTAATAAATAATAAACACTGAAAATAAACAGAATCAGTGTTGAAACATAAGAATAATTTTTTCAGAATATAATCGAGCCCACTTAGTTCTAAGTGTGTCCTTAAGGAAATTATTCCCCTCACAGTACTCGAGGTTGATGGAATATCCCCTTCCAGGATAGAACGATTATCTTACCAGAATAGTAGTACTCCAAATTCAGGTAGCGGCGAACCACTCAACGGCAGTATATCACACATAATTTATTTGTGCAGAAGAAGAAGAAGTTTGTGTTGTTCAGAAAATTCGTAAGTAAAATTCTGAGGAATCAAACGAATTTATAGCCATGGAAATCTTGTTTGAAGGTTTGCAACCTTTACGAGCGACCATCAAATGGTGGGAAATTTAAATATGGAAAAGAAACCGGTCGCGGGTCAGACACGCGGATCCGGCCGGATCGCGGGTCAGGGTCACTAACGGGTAGGATTGGATAAGTTAATTAATTTAATTAAATAATAATTAATTAAATAATTAAAAATTAAAGAAAATTTCGTCCAAAAAGATTATCAATCAATCACATCATTTGACCGAATCCGAAGCCGAGCCGAAGCCGAAGCCGAGCGAGCGACGACGGCGGCGCGAGGGGTCATTGCCCCCTCAACCCTTTTACTGACAAGAAGGAGTAATTCTACTTATAAGTAGAAGAACTTTTCTTTCCACTACCGATGTGGGACAAATGCTTATTTTTATAAAGCAAGAGGGAACTCCCACTTTTCTTTCCACTACCGATGTGGAACAACTCCCACTTTTCTTTTCAATCATTTCCCATTCACCAATATCAATACCCAACAATCCCCCACATGAATGGGGAATGTCTATAATATAAAAGCGCGGACAAGTGTGATATACAAGCGAGAATTGACTGCATCTGGATAAGTAGGTTTCCCTTTGAACTTTCCGTAGTGAACTTATATCGGATATACTCGATCAATCGGTAGATTTGATATCTTTGAACCGTCGAACTTTGTTGTATACCTAGACAACATAAGTCACATAATCAACCCTCAACCGTTTATGGTTCTCACAGTTGTGTTCGTTTCAGCCATAAACACATCCTGGTTTCATGAGTGTGTAGAGAATGGGCCTTCACTGTCATTCCCCTTTAAAGCGGCTTACACTTAACACTCACATAGGTGATTTCTAAGCATGTGGTCCTATAGCCACATTATCTGGTCATACAACGCTGATTTAGATAATCATTAAAGAACCTTAATGCTTTATTAACTCATTAACAAGCCATAAGGTTTTATCCTTATTTCTGAACATTGTCTTCATCCGAGAATGGGTTGAGTTATTTGACAACGTTGAACCGTCAGTCACAACTTTGTTTGATCTCCTTGAACCTAGCTCTTGGGATCTCCAGTCTGCTAGGTAGAGTTACCGCCATGATGACTAATCCTCGGCCTTAACCCCATTCCCATTGATGATCTACTAACCCCCTCTCTAGATAAGCCTTTTGTAAGCGGATCCGCCACGTTATCTTTTGACTTTACATTGTCAATCGTGATAACGCCACTAGAGAGGAGTTGTCTAACGGTATTGTGTCTTCGTCGTATGTGACGAGATTTTCCGTTGTACATTACGCTCCCTGCCCTACCTATTGCTGCTTGACTGTCACAATGTATACATATAGGAGCCAAAGGTTTGGGCCAGAATGAAATATCTTCTAAGAAATTCCGAAGCCATTCGACCTTCTTCAGGCCTTGTCTAAAGCTATAAATTGATTCCATTGTAGAGCGGGCGATGACGTATGCATTTTGATGATTTCCAAGACACTGATCCACCCCCAATTGTGAAAACATAACCACTCGTGGATTTAACTTCAGATGATCCGGTGATCCAATTTGCATTACTATATCCTTCGATCACGGCGGGATATTTGTTATAATGCAAAGCATAATCTTGGGTGTGTTTTAAATACCCCAAGACTCGTTTCATTGTCATCCAATGAGTTTGATTGGGATTACTCTGAATCGACTCAGCTTGCTTATAGCACATGCTATATCTGGTTGTGTACAATTCATAATACACATCAAACTTCCCAAAACTCGTGCATAGTCCAATTGTGAGTCACTTTCACCTTTATTCTTTTGAAGTGCAAAACTTACATCAATCCAGTCTTTGCAACATTGAAATTTAAATACTTAAACTTGTCAAGTACTCTTTCAATATAATGAGACTGCGATAATGCAAGACCTTGTGGAGTTTTATGAATTCTGATGCCTAAGATCAAATCAGCAACTCCTAAGTCTTTCATATCAAATTTGCTAGCCAGCATACGCTTCGTAGCATTTACATCGGTAATATCTCTACTCATTATCAACATGTCATCAACATATAAACAAACAATGACTTCATGATTTGGAGTATTTTTAATGTAAACACATTTGTCACACTCATTAATCTTAAATCCATTTGCCAACATTGTTTGGTCAAATTTCGCATGCCATTGTTTGGGTGCTTGTTTAAGTCCATAAAGTGACTTAACAAGTTTGCACACTTTTCTTTCTTTACGGGAACCACAAAGCCCTCGGGTTGTTCCATGTAAATTTCTTCCTCGATTCTCCATTTAAGAAAGCTGTCTTGACATCCATTTGATGGATTTCAAGACCATATCTGACTTGAGTGCTACTAACACCGAATAGATGTTATTCTTGTTCTGCGAGTATGTGTCAAAGTAATCAAGGCCTTCTTTTTGTCTATAACCTTTGACCACAAGTCTTGCCTTATATTTGTCAATAGTGCCATCGACTTTCATTTTCCTTTTAAAAATCCATTTTGATCCTAAAGGTTTATTTCAGGAGGAAGATCAACCAATTCCTATGTATGGTTGTTCAAAATTGATTCAATCTCACTATTGATCGCCTCTTTCCAAAATCTTTGAATCGAGAAGAAGACATCGCTGCTTTAAATGTTTGAGGCTCATTTTCAAGCAAGAATGTCACAAAATCTGGTCCAAAGGAAGTAGATGTCCTTTGACGTTTTCTACGCCTTGCATCCTTTTTACTTGGTGTAATTTCCTTTGGTTCTTCCCGCGGTCGTTTAGGTTTTTCACTTGACGACTCACATTCGGTTTTATACGGATAAATGTTTTCAAAGAATTCAGCATTATCTGATTCAATTACCGTATTAACATGAATTTCGGGATTGTCCGATTTGTGAACCAAAAACCGACAAGCTTTGCTGTTTGTAGCATAACCAATAAAAACACAATCCACAGTTTTTGGTCCGATTTTTATCCTTTTGGGCAAAGGAACTTGGACCTTTGCTAAACACCCCCACACTTTGAAATATTTCAAGTTGGGTTTTCTTCCTTTCCATAGTTCATATGGAATAGATAGATTGTGTTTTGTTGTGGGGCACCCTGTTGAGTATTCGGTTAGCTGTAAGGATAGCTTCCCCCCATAAGCTTTGCGGTAAACCGAAACTTATTAGTAAGGCATTCATCATTTTCTTTAATGTTCGGTTTTTCCTTTCCGCAAATCCATTTGATTGTGGTGTGTAAGGGGCAGTAGTTTGATGAATAATTCCATATTCTAAACATATCTCTGCAAAAGGAGATTCGTACTCTCCACCCCTGTCACTTCTAATCATTTTTATCTTTTTATTCAATTGATTTTCCACTTCGTTTTTGTATTGCTTAAATGCATCAATTGCTTCATCCTTACTATTAAGCAAATACACATAACAATATCGAGTGCAATCGTCAATAAAAGTTATAAAATACTTTTTCCCACCGCGAGATGGTATTGACTTCATATCACATATATCTGTATGAATTAAGTCTAAAGGATTTGAATTCCTATCAATAGACTTATATGGATGTTTAATAAACTTAGATTCAACACAGATTTCACATTTAGATTTATTACACTCGAATTTAGGCAATACTTCTAAATTAATCAATTTTCGCAAGGTTTTGTAGTTGACATGTCCTAAACGAACATGCCATAAATTATTTGACTCCAATAAGTAAGACGAAGCTGAATTTTTATTATCATGTCAACAACCATTACATTGAGTTTGAAAAGGCCCTCGGTGAGGTAGCCCTTTCCTATGAACAATTCATTCTTACTTACTATAATTTTCTCACTAACCAACACCCCCCTAAACCCGCTTTTGTCGAGTATTAAATTTGAAACTAAATTCTTCCGAATTGTTGGAACGCATATAACATTATTGAGAGTCGAGGACCTTGCGGAAGTCATCTTGAAGTATCTTCCCATATCCTTCAACCTTGGTCATTGCGACCATAAGCGATACCTCTTGGTCCAGTGAGCATAGGTTGCAAATGCTTCTTTTGTAGCGCAAACATGTCGAGTGGCACCAGAATCAAACCACCACTCATTTGGGTTTCCAACCAAATTGCACTCTGATAGCATTGCACACAGCTCATCCATATCATCATTCTTTTCCACCATATTGGCTTGTCCTTTTCCCTTGTTCTTTTTCGGGAGACGACAATCTAGGGCTTTATGGCCAGCTTTCCCACAATTAAAGCAGTTGCCCTTGAACTTTTTCTTGTTGGAATCCTTCTCCTTTCCAGAAGGCCTCTTCCTTTTCTTGTTCTTTTTCGTGAGCAAAGATCTTCAACGATGTTTGCCCCTTCAATTGATGAAGTCTTACGATACCTCTTCTCGGCGGTTTTGTTATCTTCCTCGATCTTGAGATGAATCACAAGATCTTCCAACTTCATTTCCTTTCTTTTGTGCTTAAGATAATTCTTGAAATCTTTCCATGAGGCGGCAACTTCTCAATCATTGTAGCCACTTGGAATGCTTCATTTACTACCATACCTTCAAAGAATAAGGTCATGAAAGATAAGTTGAAGCTCTTGAACTTGGGTTCCAACGGTTTTCCATCCACCATTTTGTAGTCTAGGAATTTGGCAACCACAAACTTCTTCAAGCAAGCATCTTGATTTTGTACTTCTTTTCAAGTGCAGTCCATAGTTCTTTGGAAGTCTCTCTGCCTTGTAGAGCGTTGTACAAGTCATCTTCTAAGGCACTCAAAATGTAGCCTTTGCACAAAAATCAGCTGTTTCCAAGCCTCGGTAACCATGAACTGTTGGTTGTCGGGCATGTCGGCGGCAGAACGCAGGAGGTCCTCATTGGTGAACTTTTGCATACCAAGGGTGGTAAGCCAAAGAACATTCTTTCTTTGCCATCCTTTAAAGTTGGCACGGTGAACTCGCAGTTTCTCGGCCCGTGGCATAGCGGTACGGGTTGTAGGAGTATGGTGCAAGATTCGCAGAGGTAGTTCCAGTCTTAATTGCCATTATTCGTTTGTCCTTTGTCAAATTGACAAACTGTTTTGAATTAATAAAACGGAATAGCAACTCAATCACCGACTTAAACGATGAAGATTTTATTTCTTCAAATCGCAGTATAATTATGAAACTTTAGTTTTCCAACGAAGTTTTTATATCTTCGAGTCAGAATACTAATATTCATATGGAGTAGAAAACTACACAAGTTTTAATCTCCAAACCAGAATACAGCAACGATGAAGTTTTTATGTTCTTCAAATCGTTGTACAAGTATGAACTTTAATATTCCAATGAAATTTTTATTTCTTCAAGTCAGAATATGAAATTTCATACGGAGTAGAAAACCACACAGGTTTTAGTCTCCAATACAGAATATAGATTAATCTAAAAATATAATTTCCTTAAGATTGTTATTAATCTGTATTCCAAATAAAACTAGTAAATAATAAACACTGAAAATAAACAGAATCAGTGTTGAAACATAAGAATAATTTTTTCAGAATATAATCGAGCCCACTTAGTTCAAAGTGTGTCCTTAAGAAAATTATTCCCCTCACAGTACTCGAGGTTGATGGAATATCCCCTCCCAGGATAGAACAATTATCTTACCAGAATAGTAGTACTCCAAATTCAGGTAGCGGCGAACCACTCAACGGCAGTATATCACACAGAATTTATTTGTGCAGAAGAAGAAGAAGTTTGTGTTGTTCAGAAAATTCGTAAGTAAAATTCTGAGGAATCAAACGAATTTATAGCCATGGAAATCTTGTTTACGAAGGTTTGCAACCTTTACGAGCGACCCTTTGGCGGTGGAAAATTTAAATATGGAAAAGCCGGGTCAGCGGGTGGACAGCGGATCCGCCGGATCGCGGTCGGACACGCGGATCCGGCGGATCGTAGTCGAGTCACTAACGGGTAGGATTGGATAAGTTAATTAACTTAATTAAATAATTAAAAATTAAAGAAAATTTCGTCCAAAAAGATTATCAATCAATCACATCATTTGACCGAATCCGAATCCGAATCCGAATCAGAATCCGAATCCGAAGCCGAGCCGAAGCCGAAGCCGAGCGACGGCGGCGGCGCGAGGGGTCCTTGCCCCCTCAACCCTTTTACTGACAAGAAGGAGTAATTCTACTTATAAGTAGAAGAACTTTTATTTCCACTACCAATGTGGGACAAATGCTTATTTTTATAAAGCAAGAGGGAACTCCCACTTTTCTTTCCACTACCGATGTGGGACAACTCCCACTTTTCTTTTCAATCATTTCCCATTCACCAATATCAATACCCAACACAATTAAGGAAAAATGCGTAAAATACACCCGAACCTTTACCAAGCCGGTCCTATTAGGACTAAATATATTTTTAAAGCATTTCTTTTGTATTTATCTGAAAAAATCGAACAAAAATCGAACACAACACAAGCCAACACTCTTATGAAAGAACGTAATGATTCACAATATCAAATTCTGAGAGAATCAACTGCTTTCGAAAATTCTAATTTTTAGTTTTGTTGAAATAACCTGAAAATGACCGGAATTTTATTTTTGGGAATTTTGTGCAACACATGTTTGAATTCAAAGAAAAGATTAGGCAGCAAATCCGGGAAAAGGCATTTTCCCAACAATTAATTAAGGAAGTAAAGAAAGAGAGCTTACAATCGAGCGATGAGGGAAAGAAGGGCGTCGTCATTGGGAGGGCCATCAAGAGAAGTGAGGAAAGGGAAAAAGTAGAGAGAGGTAAGGGCGGCTCCACCGCTAGCTTTACCGATGAGAGAATGAAGACCAAGAATGCCAACTTGGGGATCGCTGCTGCGTCTACCATTAGAAGGGTCTAGAAAAGCTGCTTCATAAGGGAAGGAAGATTTAACAAAGGCATCAACAGCAGAAAAAGAGGAGTAGTAAGAGTCAGGGATGAAAGAGGCCCAACAGTGAGGGTGGCGAGAGGAATTAGCCCAGGATTTGCAGACCAAGGGGAGGTTGTATATGCGGTCTTTGAGGGAGGATTTCGACAATATATTGACTAGAGCTGTGCTCGGTAGATTATCCCATGACCTTTGCTGCTGCATCTTCTTCCCTCTGCACATGATTAGTCAATTCGACCGGAGGTGAGGAGATGGTGAATTCAAGCCTAAGAGGGAAGAAGAAGAAGAAAAAGAATGACGACGACCACTACTCACTGCGCCAGTCTATTTTATTCTTTTGCCAAAGTTTTACTAGAGGAATGAGTTGGCAGAGCCCTTCAGTTTTTATTTTTATTTTGCTATGCCCCCTATTTCTTCTCTTTATTTTGGCCCCAAAAAAGATGCTAAAATTTGGTTTAGGCATCACATTGGGATCTCTTTATATAATTTATGGGACTCTTTTTAAACTTTTCAAAATAGTTATCAAAATCGTTTCTTTACAACTGAAGAACAGTTGATGCTTGAAAAAGTGCTGAAATTATTTTTTGCCTCACGATTTGAAGCTTTGCAGGTTTGAAGCTCTAATTTATTCTTATTCTGATTTTATTAAAGTTCAATCTACTGTTTTTCATTTTGTGATTTTTTGAGTTTAAAGTCATGGCGAAGTCCTAATTTATTCAGATTTTATTCCAGTTCAATATATTATTTTGCATGTCTTATGTGATTTTTCTGAGTTGACAATCATGAAGAAGTCCTAATTTATTCGAGTTTATGTTGTTTTGGATGTCTTGTTTTGTGATTTTTTGGAATTTTCTGTCATGTCGTTGACAAGAGGAGGTGTATGATCACTTTGAAAAGTTGATTACTTCACTTCTACATTTAAAAGTAAATCATCGCCTTGTGATAGTTTGGGTCTGTTTTAGTGGTTTATGTATGATGAAATGTGTCATTGTTAAGACTTAAATTAAATTTTAATTGGGCCTGGTATATTCCTGAATTTGAATCTTTGAGTTTGGGCCTGTTTTCTCTTCTTACCTGTTTTTCTTGAGATAAAGCCCTTGACTTCAATTGTGTAGACAGTTTGCAATTGAGCCTCTGTTTGATTCTGGGCCTTTCAGTTTCTATAAATTGTTAATTGGATGTGTGTGTATATGTGCTTGGTTTATTCATTTATATTATCTCTTTTGATAAAGCTTGGGTGCATTCTAACTCCTACATTTGTTTTCCCCCTCTCCTTTTCATGGTCATGGGCCACTGGGCCTGCATTTTGCTGATTCATGACCTTTTGATCATAATTGGGCTAAAAGCCCAAATCCCTTTCTTCATCGAATCCGAAAATTTGATGAAGGCCCAATCATAGTTGAAAATGGCCGGAAAATGCTAGAAGACCCAGCCATGAGTTAAAACGGTCTAAAAAAATAGATGTTTTAAATTTTTTACCGAAAATTGGTGGACCATATACTCACCAGACTGTTTCATCTTATATTTTTCATTTACTATAATTGTAATTATGTGTAAAACATTATTACTTATTGAAACCTTTAGGCTAGAATTTAATTAAAATAACTTAGTCATCATTTTTCTTTCTTTAATGAAAAGAGTAAAATATTACAACTACATTTCGGCTTTTTTTTAAAAAATTGTGACTTATCGTTTTAATTTCGGCTATTTGTATTTAGTTTATCTCAAAAAGTATTTTTGTTGGTTAATTTATAAACAAGGAAAGCGCTTCAATACATGGACTTTTAAGATAAGTTTGAATATTTTCTCAAGTGTTTTCAAATCCTTCAGAAAAGTCTTCGTACAATCCGAGTTTGAGGAAAAGGAAAATAAAATTCTTGAACGAAACTAGATCTCGTGAAATCATATTGAATATTTGACGTAAAGAAAAAAGTTATTTTTTATTTCCATTTACATGGAGGTAAACTATCTTTCTCTTATAAGAAAAAACAAGTATTTCATTACTCTTTGGAAACAAAAAGGAGCTATATTCCAAGAGAAAAGGTTTCACAAAGGGGAATTCTATACTCATATTTAATTTAAGTGTTGTGTGAAATGCTAATTTTTTGGCGGAAAATGATTTGAATGACAATGTATACTTACAATATTTTTGGACATTTTAAGCAATAAATTTTTATTTTATTTTAAATTCGAGGTCAAATGTATTTTACAGATCCTTAATATCCGGGTGCCTAACACCTTCTCCGGGGAATCACTTGAAACCTTACCTCGAACTCTGGTTATTTAGGACTTTTCTTTGTTTGAAAAAATTATTTTATTTGGTTTTCCTAGTTTTTCCTTATAAATTAGGTGGCGACTCTAATAAATAAAATAAATTCTAGAGTCCATAAGTTATGAAATATCTTTTATGTCTCACGTAAAAGTGAACTGTAACAGTACTCATGAAATGTCTGGATAACAAGAAATTCTCTAAGGAGAAGTTGAAGGTGTATTTGTGGTTTCTTCACAACATTTTATCTGTGCATGATAAGTGTAAACAAGTTGAGAAGAAATATGGATAACCATGGTTGCTTTAACAAATATTCCTGGGAAAGATATGCTTTGATCTGACATTGAATACTGGATGAACAAGTGCAAATTGTTTAAACAAGTCCTTTGTAACCCTACGAAAAGACTAAGTTACTATCCTTTCGGACTTCCCTAGGCATTGATTGCGTTCCAATAGCATTTTATTATATACCGTAGGTGTTTAATTGATTGTTTTGTGTCTTGCATTCATTAAAAATATGGGTTTATGAAGCATTACCCTTTGTTGGATGTAATTGTGCCAAATAAAGGGATATTCCGTTTCCAACTCCAAGGATGTTGAGATGGAGCACACTTGGAAAAATTTGAAAATCTGAAGAATGCGGTGGTTCAGACTTTAACCTTTTAAGGCACTAGATGTTGTGCCATGCTGCTTTGTTCAAGACATATTACATGTCTCATTTTTTGCTATCATTGTTATGGACTTCATGACCAGTTGACTATCTGGCTAAGTTCAGCCCGTTAAAATGTTGTTTCTCTACATTCTTTTTCTCTATCCGTCTATGTTATTTTTTATGCTAAAAGGGGAGAACAGAATATATCAGGAGTAGTCGAAGAACAAGTCGACTTGTTCAACAATTTAAGGGAGAAGTTGACGCATATGCAACTACTCAAGGGGAGCAGTCAACTCGTACACAAATCTTAAAACTAAAAAGGGAAGTATTCAAATTATCATTAATGTTTTGTCATTACCAAAAGGGAGAGTGTCACGCCGTGAACCATGGCAGGGCGAACTGGCACCCGAACCAACTATACATGAACATATAAACTTGAGATGTGTATCAAATAACATGAGATAAGCTTCATAATATAAACTCTTTCCAAAAAAATCCATTTGTATATAATTCACTCAAGGCCAGTACATTGAGACATGAACAAAACAGGTCTAATGACAAACATTTGCATAACTTAAGTGACTTAGTCTATGAAGCCTCTAAGACATAATTATGAATAGCAAAAGTTAAGGGGATAAGGCCCCACCATATCCAAAAATAAATAGAAGTGCTAATGAATACGCCCCCAAGATCAAGTTGGGATTACCAAAAGCTGAAGAGTGCGGAAAGTCTAACTGGAGTCATGTCGCCTTGAGTATATGAACCTGCATTGTGAAATGCAGCGCCCCCTACAAAAGGGATGTGAATATTGTGGAATAGCATTTGTATGATAAAGTATAACCTAATGAAGTAATACTGAGGGGTGTTGCACCCTATTTTTAACGGATTAAAAATACGTTTCCTCTGATTTTGAAAACATTCAGAGTCGCCACCTAATTTTAGGAAATATTAGGAAACCATTTGTAAAAGAATGCAAACTCTATTTTAGTCTTTGAAACCTACGAGATACTAGATAAGGGTTTAATTTACCTCGAGAGGAAGGTATTAAGTACCCCTCAGATCATGTCCAAAGACAATCCTTAAACTTAATTTAACTAACACTAGAGGAAATTATTTATCTGTTTCTTATTTATTACTACCTATTTTTAAAGAAAACGCCAAAGAGACTACCTCCTAAAGTGAATTGTAAAAAATGGTTTTAACGTGATAATAGCTATGTGAGTAAATGCATATTTACGAAAGAACTAGTTAATGATAATGTATGCGTGAGGAAAATGTGTATAATGTATATTATATATAAGAATAGTATATGTAGTATAGAATAAGAAGATATATATATTTTATGAGAAAATAACGTATATATGTGATATGTGTATTTACATGAAAATGAAAATAGAATATGTACCTTATAGCTCAAGCAAAATAGCTTGGGCCACTATACTTGGACCCTAATATGTACCGTACAACAGATCCTTATGGTCCGAGCCTTCAACGAACTTCGCGCATAGCGAAAACTTAGTGCACCAGACTGCCCTTTTGAAAATAGTTCCTGCTCATGGTAGTGTGAAAACAATAAGGAAAAAATGGTTTGGATCCTATCTGTTTCTTCCTTTGTTTTTTTTTGGAAAGGGTAACTTACAAAAATGACTATAATATTATAGGAGCTTCTAACCATTCATAGCTATTTTTTTCTTATTTACCATTCATAGCTATTTTTAGGCAATTCGCGTATATTTGAGTGTATTTGAATACACTGTTCAGTTGTATCCAACCTTATTTGATATCGCGTGTATTTGAATGTATTTAAATACATGCAACCTTATTTTCTTTGAATACGTGTGTATTCAAAATGATTGTATTCCAGTTTATTCAAATAGACGAAGGAGTTGTTGGAAATTAGCCTTTGGCGGGGAGATGCGTCCACCCATCTTTGATGAATTAAACACTAGTGTTCCGCATGTTGGAGACCTTGTCTCTTCGCACATGCATGATCTACGAAGTGAGTAGATGATCGTAGGGCCAAGAATCGTCTAATTTCGTTGAGAAATGAAAGAGATATTGATCCACGAAGTAAGGTGTTTGAGACATGAAAATGTGGTGTGGGACAAATCTACCACATCGGTGGGAATATGAAGAATTGCTCTCTATATAAGTCTCTAATTGGTAAAGGGTTTGGGACCCCAAGGGGTATCCCATGTGTTTAAAGGAGGGAAGACCTAGATGTGCTTGGGTTCAAGGCTAAGCCCACACGCGCGCCGCGCGCCCGTCCCGTCCGGTCCGGTTCCGAGTTCTAGGGTTATCGGGTTATCGGGTCGTGGGCTGTGGGCTGTGGGCCTTTCTAATATTATCTTTTTGGACCAGAGAACTCTGCCAGGTGTACAGTTTGATCCCTGAAGTTTCAGATGTACAGTTTGGACCAGAATTCTTTCATATGTACCGTTTGGTCCCTGAAGTTTCAATATTTACAGTTTGGTCTCCAGAGTTTCTGGGAAGGTGACGGAAGGCAGAAAGCCTACCGTTGGGACTATTTTTTGAGGCATTAATCAGCCATATTAACTCCTCCATTAACAGCCCATTACTTGGCCATGAACAGCCTTAAATCAGCCTCCTTGATGGCCATTTACTGCCTTTACTTGGCTGTTTTAATGGTCATTAACAGCCATGTTTTGGGCAGTTGTATCGCCCCTTCTCCTTGCTATATATTGAGCCTTCTTTGGCTCAATTCAGTGGCCAGAAAAAAAACAAAAATAAAGTAACAAACAACCTGAAAACAGACGGTAAATACAGCAACATAGCAGCACAAAAACAGACTGAAAAAAACCACGAAATCAGTGAGCAAAAACTGCTCGAAACAGTGGCTGAAAATCAGTCAAAAACAGTGACCAAACCCTCACATATACACAACATATACACTATAGAGACACACTATATACACAGAGACAAAAGAGAAGAGTAGACAGAAACTCTTCTTTCCTATTCCATATCTTCAGCAAGTCGAGTCATATTTGTTTTCTTCGACAAGCTCAACCTATTGGCTTTGTAGTGTTGAGATTAAAGTATTGTTTTATCTTGGGAGACTATTGCCCGCTAACGTAAAAGCATATATACGGGGCAATCTTGTCTTAAGGATAGAGGGCTATCCTCGACTCAACACACAACGTTGTAACCATCCAGATTTAGTTGTTTCTTGATTTCAGGATATCAACATTCAAGACACAACAAACTTGCGGCAGTTCTCAACATTGGCTTTGCAAGGTGATCAAGATTCAAGACACAACACGCATGCGGCCGTTTTGAAGATTGACCATTTATTTATCCTTTCGAACATTTGTATTAGTTATTACTTTCCGTACTGCTCTATAAAGTACCATAGAAATACCAACAAGTTAAGACAAAATTGTATTGTAATACTATTAGTGTTCGAAAGATGTCGGTCAAAAGTTGCGTGACCAAATCTGGATATGGCAATGGTTTTCTGGTAGAAGAGAGTGATGATGATGAATGTGTTCATGGTGTCACCGTTACCAAGACTGGTTGGAACAAGCGCTCACGAGAGCCTGAGGATGTCAATTGGGACAAGAGGAGAAGACTGAAGATGTACTTCTATCTTGCAGCAGAAGGCCTGTATCTATCCCAGACAAAAGATCCGAATAATGGTGAGAAGGAAATGGACACTCAGTCTGATGAAGTGACTGAGGTGAGCCAGAATCCGAAATTGGGATAAGTATTTTTCTTACTTGTCAAGAATAAAGATTAAATGATAAGTATTTTTCTTACTTGTCAAGAATTAAGATTAAATGATGTCTGATTAAAAATGGATTAAAGTAAGGAGGAATATGAAAATAATTTATATTCCTTACGCTTTAACAAATCAGAAGTTTAATCTCATCTTCTTTTCCGTTTAAAGATTGAATTTTGTAAACGACTTAAAAAGATCCGTTATTTTAAGTGTAATTATTAAAGTGTGTAAAGTATGTTCGCACATACGAGGGAGAAAGATCCACTGACTGTGCGAAAACTATTACCACACTTAAGTAAGCGCCAAGAATTATCTGGGCACCAATCATAACGGAAGAAGTCTAAAAGTTAATGACGTTGAGCCTGTCATATTATTTGGCAGAAGATCCTTCATAGGATGATATTGGACACTCAGTCATATAAATCCTCCGGGCGATTGGAGTGGGGCCAGAATTCATTTCATAGGAAAAGTAATAGACACCTAGCAAGGTGGGCCAGAGTTTCCAGGTCTTAATGATCTGAAGGCCTAAAGAAAGGCAGTAAAGAAATTGGACACTCAGTCTGCTAAAACAACTAGAGTGGGCCAGAGTATCGAGATCACATATGATCCGGTTGCGCCCTAACCACGGGCAAGAGGTTGTTCATGTGAAGCAACGCCACTTCTAAAATCAAAGGGGCTGGATAGGTTGTCCTCAATAGGACTTCAAGGAATTGGATCACTCTATAAAGAGGTGATACATGTTCCTAACTTGGTTTAAGGGACGCTGTTGGTCAAGCTGTTTTGAGACTACTCCAACAGGTCCGTAATAACTAAGAATGGTACAGGATGTCTGTAGCCAAATGAATGATATATTCGTAATCTGTGCATCTATGCCATCATAGATTAAGATACGTTAAATAGCAAGTCATTCAAAAGCTAGCGAAGTTGAGATTGTTGCATTCTTTCGACATAAACCCTCAAAATGAATGTGAGGTAGGCGAAGAGGCAAAATCACCTTTCCAAATTCCATCAAGAGAATAGCGAAAGAAGCACCGCTCCCCTAGAACTTAGTCACACCTACTTGGGTGGTTTGAAGTTTATACAAATAGAGGGGGGAGACAAGTACGTTGTGATCTTCATTGATGATGGTACAACGTATGTAATCCTTTGTTTATTGAAAAGCAAAGATGAAGTTGTTGAAGCGGATAAGCGCTACAAAACAGAAGTTGAAAATCAACTAAGCCTACGGATTGAGAAATTCGTAGTGATAGAGGGGGAGAATGTGAAGCATCGTTCATTAAACGACTGTTCATTTCTCACCTTAGTTCAACGGTGTTAGCCAAGCGCAAAGTCATACGATTAATTTATGTGGGGTTGCTTGGTAAAAGTTGGAATAATGAAACTGGTCAAGTTGTACCTAAGACTGTAGATTGCATATCCACTGGATCTGCAAATAACAGTAGTGCTGATCGCCTCTTGGCGTCAAAGAGTACTGAATTCTTTGAAGATAGCTTTCCTTGAAAAAGGAAAAAGGAGTAATTGCTCAAGGTTAACAAGAACCCGCGAGGGCCTGACTATCCGGAACTAGACGTTCCGTATCTACATGACTCAAAAGTTGCTGGCTATTCGGAACTTAATATTCCAGATCTGCAGAACTCAGGGATTCTAGATGTTGAACCGAGACAGAGCAAAGAAGGGGACAAAGACTTGTTCCAGTCCTTCTAGCGTGTATGGTTGAGAATGAACCATGGACAACTAACAAATAATTGTCATCTCCAAAAACGCTGCTTTGGAGAGAAGCTACAAAGTAGATGGATCTACAGACGAGTTCAAAGCCTCGGCTACTTGTACAAGTGCTCCCCTGCGAGTAGCTTAACATCCTGGGTCATTGCAGTCTTGCGTGGCATGGATGTTGAAACAGCCTTCCCAATCGGAGAGTTGGAAGAAGAGAATCAGACTTGGTTTGCCGGACTGTTGGGCTTCTTCCTGAACTTTCATTTTGGTCCCTGAAATGTTTACATTTTGGTCTTGAAAGTTTAAGATAAAACAGAAACAATGAATCTGACCACAGAAACATTGACTCTGAAATTAGAAAGCCAACAGTTGGAGAATCAACAGTCTAAAAGTAAAAGTCATATTGAAACAAAGTCTCGATATGAAAGATATGGGTATCACAGATGACATCTTAGGAATTGGATTTCTAAGACATCTAACAGACTGGTCGATAGTTGACAGTCTCGTTGAAGCCACCAATGGATATGAATCATAGAACTGATTGAAATCATGGTGCACCCATAGACAAGGAGCGATATGCACAGGTCATGTGTAGTTCAATATATTTACACACTACAACCGACCTGATATCATCCTACGAACAGATCAGTTGAACTAAGGTTCACTGATGATTTTAATACATGATCGGTAGAAGGCGTTAAATCAGATATGACGATATCTGAATTATTCGCTTATCTACAGATTATAGTATTCTGGATGTCCAGCGGTTCTGGGAGAACACAGTGATGCAAACTGGACATCAGATCTGAAGAACACCAAAGCCACAAGTAAATGTGTATGGTGGGTCTTGGAAAATCCTCTAAGCAAACTTGCATCGGCCGATTCATGATGGAATCAGAGTTTATCGCTTTATACAAAACATGAAAGAAGTTGAGTAACTTCACGGCTCCTTAGAGGACGTCCCTTATTGGGAGAAACCCGTGTCTTCAGCAGTTATACACTGTGGCTAGCCGGTCGGCTTCAGGAAGGACACGGATGACGGCGTCTGGACATATCTTTCAGGATCTGTCGGAGATATAAGACCGTATGGCAGTTGATCATCACGGGTGTCACATCCTTATGTACTAACTAAGGGACTACCCGGAGATCAAGTGTTCTGCCTATCTAGGGGAATTGGCTTAAAACCCAAACAATTCGAACCTTTGCGGTGGAAACCCAACCATACTGATTGGAGATCCCAAGAATTTGGTTCAATGGAAAAACTAAGCGGCAAAAGGTTCAGTTGAGCGCTTCGGTGGAAGCAAGAAGCACTTCGGATGATGATTTCTGTACGGAAATATGAATCCAAAGCTGTTTCCGCGATAGACATTAAAGTGCTACCTGCATGGTGGGTAAAGGTTAAGCTTCCAAACCTTTTAAAAGATCCTCAAATGGTTGAGGTTAAGGTTGGGGAAACTTTTAATGATTTCTAACACTTGAGAAGTGGGGTATAGCAGGATACCTTGTAGGAGATCACATATTTAAGTGCGAGGATGACCGCCTTAAATGAACGGACTTAAGAATCCAAATGTGTCCATGGCCACACCGGACAGAAACGTAAGAAGGAAAATAAATAAGAAGAGTTATTGTGTTGATATTATTGTCTTGGCTTACACTAAACATTGACGGTTCAAGACATCACGTTCACCGCGCAGTAAGTAAGTCCGATGGTTTCGACTAGGGAAGGTTCAAAGCGAAAGCTACCACTCCTGATGCAATATCTTTTCGCTGAAAGATTGCTGAAATGTAGGCACCTTGTGCATGCGCCACAATCTCTCTTTCATAGAGGGGATTGTTGGAAATTAGCCTTTGGCGGGGAGATGCGTCCACTCATCTTTGATGAATTAAACACTAGTGTTCTGCATGTTGGAGACCTTGTCACTTCTCACATGCATAATCTATGAAGTGAGTATATGATCGTAAGGCCAAGAATCGTCTAATTTCGTTGAGAAATGAAAGAGATATTTGTCCACGAAGTAAGGTGTTTGAGACATGAAAATGTGGTGTGGGACAAATCTACCACATCGGTGGGAATAGGAATAATTGCTCTCTATATAAGTCTCTAATTGGTAAAGGGTTTGGGACCCCAAGGGGTATACCATGTGTTTAAAGAAGGGAAGACCTAGATGTGCTTGGGTTCAAGGCTAAGCCCACACACGCACCGCCCGCCCGTCCCGTCCGGTCCGGTTCCAAGTTCTCGGGTCGTGGGCTGTGGGCCTTTCTAATATTATCTTTTTGGACCAGAGAACTCTGCCAGATGTACAGTTTGATCACTGAAGTTTCAAATGTACAGTTTGGACTAGAATTCTTTCATATGTACCGTTTGGTCCCTGAAGTTTCAATATTTACAGTTTGGTCTCCAGAGTTTCTGGAAAGGTGACGGAAGGCAGAAAGCCTACCGTTGGGACTGTTTTTTGAGGCATTAATCAGCCATTACTTGGCTGATTAACTCCTCCATTAACAGCCCATTACTTGGCCATGAACAGCCTTAAATCAACCTCCTTGATGGCCATTTACTGCCTTTACTTGGCTGTTTTAATGGCCATTAACAGCCATGTTTTGGACAGTTGTACAACCCCTTCTCCTTGCTATATATTGAGCCTTCTTTGGCTCAATTCAGTGGCCAGAAAACAGACGAAAATAAAGTAACAAACAACCTGAAAACAGACGGTAAATACAGCAACATAGCAGCACAAAAACAGACTGAAAAAAACCACGAAATCAGTGAGCAAAAACTGCTCGAAACAGTGGCTGAAAATCAGTCAAAAACAGTGATCAAACCCTCACATATACACTATAGAGACACACTATATACACAGAGACAAAAGAGAAGAGTAGAAAGAAACTCTTCCTTCCTATTCCATATCTTCAGCAAGTCGAGTCATATTTGTTTTCTTCGACAGGCTCAACCTATTGGCTTTGTAGTGTTGAGATTAAAGTGTTGTTTTATCTTGGGAGACTATTGCCCGCTAACGTAAAAGCATATATACGGTGCAATCTTGTCTTAAGGATAGAGGACTATCCTCGACTCAACACACAATGTTGTAACCATCCAGATTTAGTTGTTTCTTGATTTCAGGATATCAACATTCAAGACACGACAAACTTGCGGCAGTTCTCAACATTGGCTTTGCAAGGTGATCAAGATTCAAGACACAACACACATGCAACAGTTTTGAAGATTGACCATTTATTTATCCTTTCGAACATTTGTAATAGTTATTACTTCCTGTACTGCTCTATAAAGTACCATAGAAATACCAACAGGAGTTATGTATTCCATTATATTTACATATTGATGTATCCTTTTGTTTTGACTGTATTTGAATGTATTCAAGCTCCGATCAATAATGTTGACGTCGGGCGTCGCAAGATTGAATGTATTTGAATGTATTTCAACAAAATTTCAAATGCGCAATTTCAGATACACTGTATTCACTCAAAAAATTGTATATAAACATATGTATATAGATCATTCAAATAACATATACAAACAAATACATCTAGTTTTCCCCAAAATACAATAAGCCAAATACATATAACTTAAATTTAAATTTAAAAAATGACGAATACACTCAGATCTGAGATACAATAAGGAAAAGAAGACATTGATTCCGACAAGAAAAATACACTAAAAACACTCAGATTTGACGAAAAAATAATCAAACACTCAGATTGATCTCAAATGATCCGTATCCAGTGAGAAGAACTCGATTTCAATCAATTGTGTAAGGTTCGAGAAGGGTTGGTTGTTGCTACTGAGCGAAGAAGAAGCACTGTAAGTACTTTAATTTCATGAAAATTGATTAATTTTTTCTCTCTATTAGATTTGTTGATGACGGTAACAACCATATCCACCGACTTCAAACGAAAAAGTGTTAACGTTGGATCTTAAATTTGTTAATACCTCTTGGAGAACTCGGTATTTGTCCAGATCTGAGAAGAAGCCAGGGCCGAGGAAGAAGATAGAGGGACGAAGAGAGAGGGGTGAGAGTCGAGGGAGAAGAAAGAGGGAACAGAGAGAGAGATAGGTGAGCGAGAGAGGAAAAAGAGAGAGAGGGGCGAGCGAGAGAGGGAAAAGAGAGAGGGAAGGGTGAGGGAGATAGGTTAGGGAGAAATACAAAATCATTAACCGTATGAATTTGGTATATGTATGATATGTAAATTGAAAATTTATTGTAGCTACTAAATGTAATTAAATTAAAAAGTAATTACTAGCCATAAATACCTACAAATATTCCTTTTGAAAATAAGTTTTGGGGCAAAGCCCATATCCCCTTTTATAAACATTCAAAATCACCTAATTTCCTTATACAAAAAAAAATCACTGATTTTTCACTCCTTATCATGACTGAAAACTTCCTAAACCAGTAAACAGTAACAATCACTTTGTAAAGAATTTTAATTTTTACCTCTTTGTAAAACCAATATGACCTAAAAAATTTGTTAGAAAATGTTTAAAGAAAAAAAAGCAGTTAACAAACAATATCTATCCTAAATATGCCCAAGTCAAATGGTTATACTAAATTTAGTATCTAAAGGGGTGAGAAGATAGGGACTAAACTTGCTGTTATAAGCCATTTTACCCGCAAGTTCACAAGCAAGAACCAAATATGCTACAAATACAATCCATAAAAATGTTAGTTGAATATGTAATCAGCATGTATATAAGTCAATATAAAGGACATTAAGCTTTAAAGAGAGGAAGAAGGACGGAGACTCTTGACGCGAACGAAGCTGCTAGACACGAGCAGATAGTGTGGCTGCTACTGTTTGCTCCTATACTTCTGGGCAGAATTGGAGTCGAGTTACAACTGTTAAGAGTCCCACATTGAATATGGAATGGGAACATGGACTCCTTATATGAACGTGAACAATCCTCACCCTATACGCTATCTTTTGGGGTTGAGTTAAGCCCAAAATCAATTCTTTAGATGATATCAGAGCCAGACCCATTCCAATTCTTCGTTCACCGATGTTGGACTCCCAAATTATATTATACACGCTTCAGTTAACAAGGTTTTGACATGCGGGGAGTGTTAAGAGCCCCACATCAGATATGGAATGAGAACATGAACTCCTTATATAAACTTGGACAATCCTCGTCCTACAAGCTACAGTTTGGGGTTGAGTTAGGCCCAAGATTCATTCTTTTAACACAACTCCAATATTCTCCCATGGTGCTCATGTAAAAAAAAGAAGTAAAGAAAAGGATTAGAGACATCTTTAATCAATCTTAACAACAACAAAGGCAAATGGGTAAAACATGTCATATAAAGTAAAGTAAACAGAACTTAGAATTCAGAACCAAACATCTGTTCTACTTGGGAGAAAAGCTAACTTAGTTTGAGTGAATATTGTAAATGAACTAAACACATCATGAAATTTCTTAAAAGAAAACATCAAGACAAGGAACTGTGACATTATGCAGCTCAACTTCCTGTTGTTATAAAACCTCAAACTTTGTCATTTTTAAGATAAAGACTCTGAATTCTTCTTTTTTGACTTTTTTTCTGTTGGACGCAATAGACTCTTAAAATGTGTTTTATTGTCCTTTCCTACCTGACTAGAGGCTGTTAGAGCCTAAAGAGATTTTCGCTGCTCTGAAAGAGTCAATTGGTTTCTTCATGGTTTTAGTCTCCAACGCCTGAAATGAGCCCCTTTACCCAGAGGATCGTTGGAAATTTTTGCATTCCCTTTCAAACCGCAGTCGATTCACTTTGAAGAAAAGGGAGAAAGAGACTGGCGTTGATGGGATACATGGTGGCAGTGGTGTCGCTGGTTGCGTGGGTTGAAGGTAGCCGTGAGGTGATGGCCACGAGAGAATGGGTTTTTTTAGTTGGGTTGGGGTGTTGGGCTCGGGTCGGCGGGAGTAGTGGGCCTTAGGGTTTTAGTTTAGAGGCAAAAGGAATTGGCCCGAATCTCTAGGTAGATGAATTACCTATTTTGCAACTAATCCAATTTCCTCTATTCTTTTTCTACTTTTATTAATTAAAAATGCTTCTCTTCCTAATTAATCTCCAAAACTTATACATATATATTACGGTATAAGTAATTTAGTATACGTATTTAGTTTAAAAATAAAATAGTAGTAGTATGATAAAATAATTAATTTAGTAATAAAAAGAAAGATACCTATACTAATATTGATATGAAATCTCAAAACTATTTTTTGGGTGATTTTAATTATAATTTTTTAGTAATTTATAAAAATAATTTATACACTCAATTTTATAATATCTCAACATTAATATAGTAATTAGTGAAAAATATTTAAAACTTGTTTTTTTGGAAACTTTTCAGGACTGGGAAGCATAGTGAAATTAATTAAAGGGAAAAAAATGGACAAAATTGGGTGTCAACAAGGGGTATATGAAAAGAAGGGCAATCCATATCAATGAGAATTAATACATGAAGAGATCAAGTAGATCAAGTAACCCTAACATCAGAATAAACCTATCATGAACATCATTAAACATAAGATATTTTGATTAGGGGAGTTTTTTGATAACCGACAACCACTATGTGAGCAAATGGAGTCCGATATTGACTCGAGCGGCTAAGCCATCCCACCACCTTGTCGGGGTGATGAGATATACGTAACACTTACTAGCAATGGGATCCATATCAAAACTCTCTTTGGGTTAACATGTAATACCCTGTACTTCTCATTGTGTCTACGACTAAGTTGATATCGATGAATTTACTTAAATATGGAAGAATAAGGTTACAGTTGCTGCCTAAGGGTACAAGTGTATGTAAATGTTAAAATTAGTTAAAGTAGAGGAGATTCATAAATGAATGAGCTAGTCGACAAGTAAACAACCTACTAGTTTCACTTATGTGTTTCACCTACTTGCTTAAATGTCCGATGTGCTTCACCTACTTGCCTACACTTCCTACTTGTTTGAGCTACTTTTTTCTATATCCTACTTACTTGACCTACTTATTTTTCGTTCTACTTGTTTCACATCTTACTTATTAAATGAGGACGACACACGTGTTTAGAAGGAATTAGTAACCAACTTGCTTAAGTAGGTGACAAGTAGGTGCATCACCTACTTAAAATGTATACTGGACCAAGTTAAAAGGGAAAGGAAAAGGTGAGATGAGTCAGCCCAAGACCCATCTGCCAAAAATCATTTAATGGGGCCATATATACATGCATATATCTCATTCTCACTCAGAAAAATTACACAATCCTCTATCACTTCTCTCTCTATGTAAACAACCAACCCTATACTTTTCTCTCCCTCTCTCTTAAATGATCTGCCCCAACCAGACCAGCCATGAACGTTTTCTTCTCCTTCTCATCCACAGCTCAAGGTAATTCTCTCTCTCTCACACACACAAACAAAGTAGCCGTCACTTTATTCTATTAGGCTCTTGAGTTGTTCTTCACTTTTCATAAAATCAGCCCATAAATCATCTCTTCTCCTTTAGGACTTCAAGTAATTGAGATATTTTTACAAGATAAGTAAGTAGAAGAGGCAGTAGGGTTGGAAGCCAAGGTGTTGCCTTTTCTCTCATGTTTAAGGTGAGTTGTAACTAAATTCCCTCTTCAATTCTCCTTCAAATTCACAAGATCTAATCTGTCACTCTTTCGTAGTTGTGATAATTTCTTGGTTCTTGTAAATTTGGGGCTGAGTGGGCTGGTTCCCTTATTAATCATGTACGTAATCTCTTCCTAATCTTGTAAAGGGAGTAGTAAGTATGATATTGGTGTGTTTATTGTGTAGGACTCACGGGATGGTGATCGAAAGTCGTGAATCAAAGTTTTAGTTGTTGTTTCTAATTATATTTTGGGATGTTTGTGATGGTATGGAGATTGGGAAAGGTTTTATAGTTTTTGATGAGCTTGTATGTTGTAAAAAAGAGGTCGGGTCTGAAGTATACCATCGAATTATAGCATCGGTAGCTTGTCGCTCCTTGATTGCTTGACAATGTTGTTGGTATAACTGTAGAATGTCATGTGACTGTTGTATAGTTATTATGTGTTTTGGGGTTGTTGGTTATGTGATATTAGTCCATCTTAAATAGGTTAGACGCTGGTTGAAAGGATTGACTTGTTATAAGTTATTCAAAGGCGGATTTGAGGTACGTAAGGCTAATTCTTCTTTCGCCGCTATGACACGACTTCCGTTTATTATTCCTTACGTATAAGCCATGATGTTTTAGAATCATGAAAGTATGTTAATTCCATGTTATCGGTTTCATGAGTCAATGTCACGCCCCAAGTCTAGGAGGTGGTGGCCCATACCTGCTGCCTTACTTGACCCTAATCGTACCATCTATAACCGGTGAGCTTTGGAAACCTAACAATAATTTGGGTCGACAAGGCCAATCTATAAACTAATCATAATATCTTAGGTCAAGGCCACCATGGATGTCTACAACAACATACCCAAAACAAGTATATACAAGGGCCAACAAGGCCACTATACTGACTTACTATACACACATGACATGTCTACAAGTCTCTAAAGAGAATACAATTATACTATGATCGGGACAGGGCCCGACCTACACATTATCTCTATAATCATATCAATCCTCTAGACCTGGCAACTCCAAATGACATGGAGCTTATCAATCAAGTTGAGCTCGGCACCGCCTACGGAGGAGGTCTGTCTACCTACTCTTAAGACCTGCACGCATGAAATGCACATCCCTCCAGCAAAAGCGACATCAGTACGAATATAAAGTACTGGTATGTAAGGGAACTAAAAGCTGAAACTAAACTGATAAGCATAGCAACTGAATATATCTGAAATCAAGGCTGTTCTAGGTGCACTTACCTGCTTTGACTCACCTCTTACGTGATGTAATAGTATATCTAACTAGACATATATAAGGCCTGATATATATATATATCACTAACCAATAGGCCGGACATCTCACCAGCCAATAGGCCGAATATCTCACCAGCCAATAGACCGGACATCTCACCAACCAATAGGCCAATATATAGTAACTTTGTATATAATAGTAGTACTGTATAACTGTAGGTCTGAACTCTTTATTCTTTCTATTGACATAAAGCCAGTATAAATTGAAAGTGAGCTTCCAATAAGGAGTAAGTAAGATATCAGATGTCATCAACCATGGACTATGTCCACACGATCTATACACACTCATTAAGTGAGGAAATATGTTCTAAGGCATAAAGTACTCCCGACAAGGTACAACCAATAGAATTTGAGTGATATCTGAATACGCGACACAAGATTGTTATGAATACTTATTTTATACAACTTATATGAATACCATTTTAGGTACGAAGTGATGCTATAGAAAGAAGGGATAGCCATTACATACGTTGAGATAATCTGCCCAACTATCATGATAAGCCCAACCAACCACACCTTAATCTACAATAATGAAAATGATGCAATCGTCAAGCTATAAGTGATACAACTATCGTATTTCTAATGGTAAACTTATCCTATAACAAATCGGACATCATATCCCCTGTTTCTCTTACTTTACTCAAGTATCGAAAGATAACAACAACCCAAATAACAACCAGCAACTATAAGATAAGATTCTTAACCAAAAATAATGATACAACGAGCGACAAGCTCGGTTTACGACTAATAAAACTATACCTTTGAACTCTTTCTTCTTTTAAATACATGTCAACAACAACAACAACAACATAGTCAGGTTATTCCATTAATTTCCAGCCATAAAATACCATAAGAACAACCTCAAAACAGTTCAGCAACCAACGACATCACAACTACGATTTCTGATATTTATTTCACGAGTTTTCAATCGTACAAGTTAGCCATGACTTTTATACGCTCAAATATATGAAGGAGGAGTATAATATTATATCAAACAACAAGAATGACCTCTGATATAAGATTACATCACTTTGAAGAATTCTCCAAATCAACTACAAGAAGAACAACAACAATTTCAGAAGCACTACGAGATTCTCGATGTTAGATTCACGTTGTTTGCCTTGGTTTTTGCTCTTGGATCATATGTGAACTTTGAGAAAGAATATTAGGGTGTTTCATATCTAGAAAGAGTGTAAACGGAGGCTCAAGGTTGAGCCACCACTTTAAATAGGTGACAATAATTCTCCATCGCCTCAAGTGGGTCCCAATGGGGCTGCATGCATCTCGCAAAAACACGAATGTCTCTCTACCTTGATGTCGTATCGATGTATGGTTTAATGTGTTGGAAACTAGAATTGTAGACCTTCAATTTCATCATTCTATAACCCCGCAACCCTTAGTATATTGAGATAAAAGCTATGCTATATCTGACCCAAATTTCAGCGAACTTATGAACGTAACTTGCGATGACCTTTGTCAACCTTTTTCTTACAACTTGCTTGACTTCAAGACTTATCATACGACTATTTTATTATTCAAATACCTTATATAAAGACCCTTTGATCATATTAATCATTCTTATTCTTACCTCAAAACTACGGGCTATTACAATCCACTTTCCTTTGGCGAACTTCGTCGAAAAGTATTTTCTTTGATTTGTTCAACACTGAACTCTTACATAACTTACTTAACGCTTGTTTAAACTCATTGTCATCCGAATAGGTGATCTTATCCTTATCAAGCTTTTGTTACATTACTTATGATGCATACTAGAGTGAAAAAAATACGGGGTGTAACATCCTTGCTTCCTTTGGAATATTCATCCTCTAATATAGAAAGGTATAGGAGAGAAACTAACTCTTAAGGGTCTTATGAAAATTTCAATAATCTCATGTGTATACTGGACTATATCCAACATGTCACATATAAAAATACAATATATATGCCACGCATGGCCAGAATCAATACACAACAACATTTGGCTCCACACATCCATCAATTGTAATAAAACACCACAAAGATGTAATTGCATCATATATATACATATCTATCTCTGATTTATGTTGTAACTTTTTCAACTCGAATATCCTCTAATCATAAAACACTTTTGTAATATAGATACATGAAATACTGGATACATAGACTCCAATTTCGGAGGCAACTCTAACTTGTAGGCCACTTGGCCTATTACTCAAAAAATTATGTACGACCCAATTTACCTTTGGGGTAAGCTTTCCTTTCTTACTAAATCTCATTACGCCTTTCATTGATGACATTTTCAGGAAGACCCAATCATTTACACAAACTCTGGATCTCAGCGTCGCACATCTATAAGTGATTTCTGGTGACTCTGGATGACCTTTTCTATATCCTGGTGGACCAAAATAGGTCTATGCAGCTTTGATCTTCCCGAGTTGAATCAATCGGTAGGAGATTTGCACTCTCGACTATACAAGGCCTCATAAGGAGTCGTCTCGATACTGGAATGATAACTACTAATATATGCAAACTCATTGAGGGGTAAATGATCATTCCAATTCTCTTTCAAATCTAGTATACATGCTTGTATTATATTCTCGAGCGTCTGAATCGTGAGCTTGGCCTGTCCATCTATTTGGGGTGAAAACTACACCAGGGTTCTCTTGTATTCCTAAACCTCTATGAAAGGATCTCCAGAGGTCCTCCATCTAAAATAATAGATATTAGAATGTCATGAAGTCGTACGGTCTCCTTAATATAAAACTTTGCATAATCTTCGGCCATGTGAATAGATATGTCTGGAAAGAAATTGGTCACTTTTGTAAGTCTATTGTTAATTTGCACAACCTAATGTCTATCCTAAGTAGTACCCCATTTTCTCCTACAGGATTGAACATGTTACTCCACTTGTTCTAAGCTAGCTCTTTGTGAAATAATAATAATGAACAGTAAAGTAAGGACACAATATTTTTACATGGAAACCACCCATTTCAGAAGGGCAGTAAAAACCATAACCTACACCTCTGTAGGATGTATCTCCAACTCTACTACAACTGTGAGCCTATTCAAATTCAAGTTCAAACTCTGTAACCTTGGAACTACTCTAATTCCTATCTCACTAATCTACGCAGACTAGTAAGCAACCTTAGAGTTAAACTCTAACTTGAAGTTGATTTTGACAATATTTTATACCTATACAATTTCTTCTATGAAAGCAATTAAGGTATAACTCGATAAACAACCTAATACATGATTCTAGACTTAAGCACTGGAAAATATCATTCAGTAGAATGGCTTCTTTAATCTTCTTCATTGTATTAGAGTCGCAAGTCTGGAATTATAACTCTATCAATAATATAGTTAATCGCTCAGTATTCTGAATTCGCTCTATGTGAGTGCATAACACTCATCATAGTAAGACTTGGTATATATAGCAATTGTGTTCATCAAAAGCAGCTGACCTAAACCCTACTTGATACGGCCCATTAAGGTAGAATAGGGTTTGAGGTTGATTGGGATTCTTACACCTTATCGCATAGTTAGTTTCCTTGTAGGACTCTGAAATATCTTGATAAGTATGGTGCAAAATCTTGATAAGTATAGTACTGAATCCTGCCACCTTGTATGCCAAGTATTTTCCATAAATAGCACAAATCCTAGCTGCTGTAGGATTTGTTTGGAATATGTCATTAAACGTAGTTCAACCACCTGGTACTCCAACCTCTGAATCTTCTCACTGTTTTGAGCTGGAATATGTTCAAATACTTGTTCCATCAATCTTCTCTCGTACATGATACGACTTGCTCTTGACCTGCTTCTGAGATATTGGATGGAACATGTTGACAGACCTGTTTCATTCATTATATGTCTCTGTTTCTGTGTCTTTTTACCTGATTTCTGAGCTTGATTCATTTAGCTTTGTACTACATCTGATTCATTCATCCACTACATGTAATGACTCCGTGAGATAGAACATTTTACATGCTTGTTCTATTCATCATTGAACTGCTCTGTAGCTATGTCATCTCTTTCTCATTTGCACCCGTTTGTATCTCTCTTTGTGATATATCAATTCTATGGACCTGGTTCATTCATTGATTACAATCGTCCACACCTCTGACTGCTACTTGTTCACTTGAATGAGATCAAACATGTCTACCTGGTTCATTCTCTTTGTGCAATCTCTTTGTCAATCATAAAAAATAACACTAGTTAGTCTTGCTAATGCCAAAAAATTTCCCCTTTTTGATGATGACAAATCCATTCCTGTTATGCCACTATGCAATGCTGTATAATCCTGTTCTAAACATTTCAACAACCCAAAAAGTTGGATGGAACATCACTAAGATGAACCAAGTTAGCATACATGGATTATAAATTACACAGCATCTTTCCCCTTTTGACATCATTAAAAAGTTACTATGGTTCAGTTAAATCTTAAACATTAATAAGACAATACTAAATTTATGGCCACTGGGCTATCACATATACAACATCATGGAACAAATAACGTCATAGCTTATTGAACATGTAAAGCATAACCACAAATATAAGAAATAGCACAACAATTATCATTACACTGATATAGTAACATAACCCATAGTTAAGAACAAACAAACATATCAGTCAACTATGAAATAAAAGTAGGATCTTTCTAATTTCAAAGTTGAAGGTCCTAGGACAAGATAAATATTTCTATGAAGAAGACTTGGGTTGGTGTCTGAGGATGGCTTTTGGTAAGGGCGTTAACAAAGTTTTGAATAACCTAGGTATTTTCTGCTCTTCCCTTATCTAGCTCAGCTTGAGATATATGATTCTAGCTTGCAGCACGTTTTGCTCATGCCCATACTCAATGTGTATAAGATCCAATTCATGTTGATGTGTTTCTCTTAGCTCAAGTATTTTAGGGTCCTTAGCTGCCAACTGAGTTCTCAGAATTTCCACCTCATCTTATCTGCTATCGACCTGTTCCACAATGCCTATAACTTCCTTAGAGGTTTGATACTGTCAGACCTTGATGAGCACTTGAAAATGTTTGAATATGTCCCCTAACCAGAACCCATAGGAAGGGTATGTTCCTTGTTCCCATGTTGAGCTATCCTCCCCATGTGTTAAAGCATAAGACTAGGCAAATTTATCTGAACACCTATGTATATGAGTTCCATTAAGACCATATCCAGAAAACTATCATTACTTGTGCCTTCCTTTCTAGGAAGAATGATCCTATACACAAACTCAAAGTATAACTGATGCAGTCCATTCATGTTCTTCTGCTGCACCCTTTTGGACATAGTGGCTGCAGGGTTATTTAAGAGCTTTATGGTAATCTCCAAGGCCGTTCTTAGCCCATTCAATGGTAGCCAATCATTTTTCACATAATGTGCCCAGCCAACTGAAGGTACATTCAAAACTTTCCCAACACTTGCATATTTAGTGTGAATTGGACACCTAACACATAGCTGGTCAATGATGTTTCAGTGCAAACGACATTGATGTAGACCTCCGTTACTTGATTTTTTTCCATCTTCCACTTCTTTTCCCTTGGAAGAAAGAGATTACTCCAACCTTGCAAGATAATTTTTTCTAGTAAGATGGGCATGTCTTCACCACTATTCCTAGTAATTATTGTTCCCCTTAACACCAACAATGCTCGAACATGAGTAGCCCTTTCTGCTGCATGAGTAGTTACTTCAGTCATATTCTCAATAACTTCATGTCCTAATTGTTTTCATACTCAGAAGCCAAGATCACATTTTCTTTAGATAGTCCCTTCATTTTTAATGAGAGATTCATCATTCTGGTTAACCTTTGCCTTGTAGTGACAACAACCTTCCATGTATTCTTTCTAATTTTAGACGAGTTTTCTCCAGGAATTCCAATCCTTTCATTGCTTAATTTTTTAGACCTTCTGCATTTTTGCAGGACTTCTTCAACCTCAGCCTCAGCCTATTTCTTCTTGCTCTCAACGTGAGGAGTTATAGACAAGGTTTGTTGATCCCTTTTCTCCATACTTCCCTAAGCATACCTCAGAGTTTGCTCTCTAAAGGCCTTTTTAAACTGAGTTCTGACCTTCTTATTTACGAACATGACTATAGGTTGATTGTGTTCATCCACTATTGTGGGAGTATATATTCGTGGAATGGGTGATGTGACTTGTTCCATATTTTCAACATCAGTCATATCTGGAATATGTTACTCAACCTATTCCATCTGTTCATGACTACCACCCTTTTCCTGAAGATTTACACCTTTACTTTCTCTTTCCTCCACCATTTCTTCGAGATATATAGATACATCTATTGTCTCCTTTTCATCCAATATGACAACCTCAGTTTGTCATCCATAAATTTCCTTTCTGTTGTCTATTTCTGCACTCTGCGCTGGTGAGTCAGATTTACCTATCTAATTCTGAACTAGTTCCCCCTCACTTTGTGCCCTTATTGGTTCTTCTCTTATTTCATTTGTTCCAAGGTATGAAATAGGCATTTTCTTTGAACCTTGAGCCATCTGATTCATTAGGAATTAGGGCTGAAATGATATGAAAGGGTTGGGAAGTTTTTGGCTAAATAGAGGTAAGAGGATTAGGCATAATTATGGTAGATTGTGAGGATGAGACAATGATAAGATCAATGGTAGAAGGGTTTGGATTAATTTGAGTGGGGTACTGAGGTACTTATGGAATGGTGACAATATGTGTTAGTTGTTCTATTTGAGGGTTTTTTGAAGCACAAAGTTCTCGAGGATGGTAGTGTGGAAGATTTGTGAGTAGAGCTAAGAGATAGCCTACTAGTTTTCTTTTCAAGTATAAGTGAGAAGTGAGATATAGCCGGTGAAGTCTAAGGGGTTGAAACACTTATTTCAAGGAGTTTTGGTTCAATTATGATTTCGGGGAAGGGTTTGACAAGATGGTTGAGTGTTTTAAAAAACAAGCCTATTATTACAAGAACTCTTTAAAGAATGATTCCGATTACACGCTGCCAAAAGAGGATTTTCAAAAATTGACATTTAAGGAATAATTCTCTTTTGAATTTGAAGAGTGATTAGGAACTTCAAGATATGTTGTGACCTAAATTTGTAATTAAATACATGGGAAGTGTACATACCTTAGTTTTGACAAGCCATCCAGAATTTCCATTTTAAGCAAATCTCTGTGACATCACATATTCAGCCAGATGTTATAAATTTAAGTTCTATAATGGTATAGGACATACAACTGAATGCACAAGACTGAGTAGAGTATTAATCAATCAATATTCTAATTCCAACTAACAAAGTTATTCTAACCAAACAGGGAGATATACTATTGCAATTTTGATTGTCCCTTGTGTTCATCCTATCATTACCATATGAATCTTTCTAGCTAATACCAGTTTGCATGAATTAAGCTAATGAGTCATTATTTGATGGCTTCCACACATATTTCCCCTATCAATACACCTTTTTCTTTCTTGTTATTTCAGAGTCCTTATTTTCCTTTTCAGCCTGTGAATGACCAGGATTATTGTTCTACTTTCGTTGTATGATTTGATCAAGCATTGTTTCAGTGTCACATTGGATTACTTCCTGTCAATCTTTCCTGCAAAATGACTAAATGTTAGATTCAAAACACGGATTAACTTATTTCCCTTTTCCTTTCCATCAGATTTCTTGACCCTTTTAGAGTACATTCAACTGATATTTTAACTTTTGTATCAGTTCCAACATTCTTAGCACGCGTGAAGAGTATTTTTTTCACTTTTTAGCCTTTTTACTCTAGCCTTTATTGACTAAGTACCTGGTTTTTTTTATTTTGGACTCCTAGATACCTCTCCAAGGATTTATTCCTTTATTCTCACCAGTTCAGGTTTATGAGTCAAGACAGGTGGACCTGGTTGCTCTACCTGTTCTTTTAAGGAGCAGGTTTCCTTATACTTTGGTGTTTTGTCATTCTTCCATATGAGGATTCACCTTTCATTTGATCTAGCCTGCTGAGTAGCTTTCTTCTTTCAAGGCCTATATCTTTAGTGATAATACCAACAAGCTCTCCAGATTTATCTTCTGAATCTTCCCTAGTCTCTAAATCTAATGACACCATCATATCCTTTTTCTAAAGTATAAGCTTCTTGATCATGTGGTCAGGTTTTCCACACACAAAGGAGTTTTTGCACTTAACTTCATCCTTCAATTTTTCTTTCTCAGAACCTCCCATCCTTTCATGCCTTTTCCATCTCAATCATGTTCTTTTAGTTTTCCTGAATCTTTTTCTGACTTAGCTTTTACACTTGATGATTTAAGCGCTGCCCTCTCATCTTTCAAAAGTTCATAAGAGGTTAGCATTATAAACAAGTCTTCTACTTATAGTTTTCCCAATTCACATACTTCTTCGATTGTAATCACATTAGGTCTGCATAAGCGAGTGAGACTCCTTAGAACTTTCCTAACCTGTTCCTCAGAGGAGAATTTCCTTCCTAGAGTCTTAAGTTCACTAATGATTTTGTAGAATCTGACGAACATATCCCAGGCTGATTCACTTTTGTGCATTGAGAAAGATTCATACTTTCTCATGATATTATTGAGTCTATGCCAGTTTCTCTGAGATATGCCTTCATGTGTTTGTTTCATACATTCCCAAATCTTATTGGCACTGGAATATTCTAAGACTCTGTTTCTCTCGTTTCTTTCATGACTGTAGAGTAGGTTGTTTAGTTGCAGAGTTTTATGCCATCATTCTGAAGTCTTCGGAAATAAATTCCTCCTTGATTTTTGGCATCTTGTGCCATTATGTGTGATTTTATTGGGAATTAGTGGTCCTTTAGTTGTGATCACCCAGAGCTCATAGTCTAGCTCTTTGAGATAGACTTCTTTACGTTCTTTCCACAAGGTGTAGAACTTACCATTGAACAATGGTGGTCTACATACGAATGGACGTCTACTGTGTCCACTTCTCTATGCAGAATTCATTGTGATTTTCTTTTTTGCTGTTAACCTTTTAAAGAGAGCCTGCTCTGATATGAATTGTTAATTTGCACGACCTATTGTTTATCCTAAGAACTACTCGATTTTTACCTATAGGATTGAACACGTTACTCTATATAGTCTAAGCTAGCGCTTTGCGGAATAATAACAACGAATAGTAAAGCAAGGACACAATATTTTTACGTGGAAACCACCCGACTCCCAAGGACGGTAAAACCCATGACCTACACTTCTGTAGGATTTATCCCCAACTCCACTACAATGGTGAACCTCTTCAAATTCAAGTTACAAACTCTATAACCTAGGAACTACTTTAATTCCTATCTCACTAATCTACCCAGACTAGTAAGCAACTTTCAAGTTAAACTCTAACTTGAAGTTGAATTTGATAACGTTTTATACCTATACAATTGCTTCTATGAAAGAGAATAAGGTACAACTCGATAAAAAACCTAATACATGATTCTAGTCTTAAGAACCGAAAAACATTATTCAGTAGAACAACTCCTTCAATCTTCTTTATTATATTAGGGTCACAACTCTGGAATCATAACTCTATCAATGATATAGCTGATCGCTCAATATTATGAATTTTCTCTGTGTGAGTGCATAACATTATTCATGGTAAGACTTGATATATATAACAAGTGTCTTCGTCAATAGCGGATGACCTAAACCTTGCTTGATATGACCCATTAAGGTAGAATAGGGTTTGAGGTTGATTGTGATTCTTACACCTTCTTGCATATTTAGTTTCTGGTAAGACTCTAAAATATCTTGATAAGTATGGTGTGAAATATTATTAAGTATAGCACTAAATCCTATAGCATTGTACGCCAAATCTTTTCCATAAAGAACACAAATCCTAGTTCCTGCAGGATTTTCTTGGAACATGTCGTTGAACCTGGTTCAACCACCTAGTACTTCAGCCTTTGAATCTTCTGAGTGTTCTAAGTTGGAACATATTAAAATACTTGTTCCATTAATCTCCTCTCGTACATGATGCGGCTTGCTCTTGACCTGCTTATGAGATATTGGATGGAATATATTTACAGACATATTTCATTCATCATATGTCTCTATGTCTATTTCTCTTCAGCTGTTTTTGAGCTCGATTCATTCAGTTCTGTATTGCATCTGATCCATTCATCCACTGTATTTAATGACTCAGTGAGATAGAATATTTTACGTGCTTGTTCTATTCATCATTGAACTGCTCTATAGCTAAGTCATCTCTTCCTACTTTGTACTCGTTTGCATATGTCTTTGTGATAAATCAATTTTATGGACCTGGTTCATTCATTGATCAAAATCATAAACCTCTGACTGCTACTTGTTCACTTGAATGAGATGAAACATGTTTACCTGGTTAATTCTCTTCATGCAATCTCTTTGTCTATCATCAAAACTAATATTAGTCAATCTTTCTATTACCAACATCTGTCGACCATCACTCATATGGAGTCATATTTCTGATAAGAGTGTGGCGACTCCATAATAAAATTCGTATTAATCATCTTTCATTTTCAAGTAGAGATCTCTATACTTTGTGCTAGCCCTCTAGGCCTCTGATGCCCTATCTTTACTTGGTGACAATTGGGTCACTGTGCCAAAACTCGGCAATGTATTTCTTCATATATATATATATATATATATATATATTTATGATATTATGGTACATCTTCATCGAACCAGGATGAATAAAATGACATGAATAATGTACTTTCGCTCTAATCTTTCCCCGTAGACCAACTATATTTAGGGCCCACAATCGACCTCTATATTAGAGAACTACATCTCCCTTAAACTCAAACATTGGTTTCTTTATCCATGGAACTTTCGCTTTTGTTATCACTAACTCAGGATCCTCGTATTGTCGTTTCTTTACCCCCATCACAAGGGATGATGCAATTACATTCTGCACCACTAAACTACAATCATCGAAGTCTATAAGTTAAACTCCTGAACTTGCTACTTGATAGAGCTCGTTGGATAACTTTCTATCTTTTTAGCCTTTAGGTAAGCTAAGCTACCCATAAATCTTATCTTATGCTACCTTGAAGGCTTTCACCTTGTCTTGCTGAACTTTCACTTTAAACTATAATAGGACAGAATCTGTATACTGCTAATCTTCCACTTTTACCACTAAAGAGTGATACCACTGAAATCTAAATAGTAACTCTACTATTATCTTAGTAAATAATCAGACCCTCAAACTGGATGGCTGATGCAAATCTATATTCTTACTTTTCTACCACTTTCGTGGGATACTCTTTCATAGTAGTGTAACTTTTGAGTCGTCTCTCTCACGAGGAGGACCATACTCAACTATATCATACGGGCTCATCTTTACTTACTTTTCAATACAAAAGATTGTTACTTGTATGTCTCAATACTATTCTGACTTATCCCGGAGGATGCTTTTACTATTAATAAGAGAAACTCATCACGCCATATCTTAAATACGTGCTCAAATGACACCAATCCTAAGTCATGGGCCAGTAATTTTCCTCGGCTTCCTCAATTGCCTTTTTCTTAAACGACCTCATTTCCTTATTCACCCTTGTACGTGCATTAACTTATTTCAGTCTCCAACATCTTGGAGTTTTTGTCACACCCCCAACCTTGGAGGTGTGGCTGGCACCCGACACCCTAAGGTCCGAGCGTACCAGTCATGATACCTGTAGCATACTCGACAAAACATGAGCTAACAAGGCCTTTGAGATATGATTACCTTACCCATAGACATAACTACCTGCACACAGAAAAGGCCCAATATATATATATATACATACAACAAGGCTGAAAAAGATGATATAAACACAACGAGTCTACTGAAAAGGCTTACAAGACCGCACAAGACTACTATACATAAAACGATTGTCTATAAGCCTCTAGAGAGTATGTAAATGACATCTGGTTAGGATAGGGCCTCATCATACCCAACTATGTACATATACAACCATCATACCTATCAGTTCACAAGACAGCTCCGTAAGAGGGGAGCGTGACAACCCTCAGCTGAATCGAGTCACCTACTATGAGGTATTGTTTGAGTCTCTATCTGTACATGCAGGCATAAAACTCATTGCCCTCAGGAAGGGACATCAGTATGAAAGATATATTGAATATGTAAAGCATGTAACATATAAATAAAGGATGAAATATGAAGGAATAGTATATACGTCAACCTGAAACTCATAAATAGCCCCGGAGGCATACACTATCACAATCATGAATACAGATGCATGTCTAAAAAGATCAAGCCGCTCAATGGGGCCATATAGTATAGTATCAAGCTGCTCTGTGGGGCAAATCATATCATAATATATTGTACCCGGCCTCAAAAGGACTCGGTCGTACACTACCTGATATGAGACTCAGTCATGTAAAACATAACTACAGTGGTATGCATATATAGGTGCCGTACCCAGCTAATAATAGCGCAGCTCAGTAAGAAAATAGCCGGCCACTCCCCTTCCCCCCTCCCAAGGTTGGGGTGTGATAAAGTGATATCAGAGCAGGTCAGTCCTAGGAGTGTCTACAAGCCATGTTGGTGTAAAAATCCCAGTGAGCTCAAAGTCCCAATTTGATCCTCGAGAAAATACGATCAGAGTTCCAAAGTTGGTGGATCATCCGATGATAATATACTAAAAATGTCATGGAATAGGGAGCAGGATCGAAGATTGGACTTTAAAATTTTAAGAAGAAGGCATTTTATTTGGACATCTTGTTGGTCTTGGCCGAGACCATGTTTTCCTTTTAGCTTGTCTTTATTTCTTAGCTTAGCTTATAGTTATTGTCTTTAATTCCTATATTAGTTACTAGTTCTATTAGAACATATTTGGTGTCCTGTGTAATAAGGATGACTAGGCCGAGAGGACAAGATGGCATAGACAAGTGGATGACTTGGCCGAGAGTGAAAAGTTGGCAAGGGCAAGAATGATCTAGAGGATGAGGCTTTCAAAGAGATAATACGATCATGCATCTAGCTACGTGGGAGGTATCAATATCGGCCATGGGAATAACAAGAGTTGGCCGAATGACTCATCAAAGAAAACACAAAGAGTGGAAGCTTCCAAACTTATTCCAAGAAGATGAGATTCATAAAGATCCAATTTCAAGCATTCTTCTTCACGGGATCCACAAAGGGGTGTGAAAATATTGGATTCATCCTTTGTCCCCAAGTAAAGCCAAGACTTTTCCATTGATTCACATAGGCCGAAAACACCTTTGGTTATCAAGAAAACACGAACCCTTTCCCATTTGTCTCCATTTGGCCGAGAATGCCAAGTAGTTTTTGTCTATTTTGATACACTTCTAGAATAGTCCTTGTACTGGTATAAATAGGACCTTAAGTCATTATAAAAATCAGAGTTGATGAATAGAAAACTTGAGTTTTACTCAAACACTAAAGTATACAACTTGTGTGCCGGCCACCCCTCCCCCACCCAAGGTTAGGGTGTGACAGTGGAATCACCGTAGGTCAGTCCTAGGAGTGTCTACAAGCTATGTTGATGTAAATATCCCTATTAGCCCAAAGTCCCAATTTTATCCTCGAGACAATAAGCTCAGACTTCACAAGACGGTGGATCATCCGATGATAATATGCTTAAAATGTCATGGAATATGGAGTTGGATCGAAGATGGGATTTGAAGATTTTAAGAAGAAGACATTTTATTCGGACATCTTGATGGTCTTGGCCGAGACCATGTTTTCCTTTTAGCTTGTCTTTATTTCTTAGCTTAGCTTTTAATTATTGTCTTTAATTCCTAGATTAGTTACTAGTTCTATTAGAACATATTTGGTGTGCTGTGTAATAAGGATGACTAGGCCGAGAGGACAAGATGGCATAGACAAGTGGATGACTTGGCCGAGAGTGAAAAGTTGGCAAGGGCAAGAATGATCTAGAGGATGAGGCTTTCAAAGAGATAATACGATCATGCATCTAGCTACGTGGGAGGTATCAATATCGGCCATGGGAATAACAAGAGTTGGCCGAATGACTCATCAAAGAAAACACAAAGAGTGGAAGCTTCCAAACTTATTCCAAGAAGATGAGATTCATAAAGATCCAATTTCAAGCATTCTTCTTCACGGGATCCACAAAGGGGTGTGAAAATATTGGATTCATCCTTTGTCCCCAAGTAAAGCCAAGACTTTTCCATTGATTCACATAGGCCGAAAACACCTTTGGTTATCAAGAAAACACGAACCCTTTCCCATTTGTCTCCATTTGGCCGAGAATGCCAAGTAGTTTTTGTCTATTTTGATACACTTCTAGAATAGTCCTTGTACTGGTATAAATAGGACCTTAAGTCATTATAAAAATCAGAGTTGATGAATAGAAAACTTGTGTTTTACTCAAACACTAAAGTATACAACTTGTGTGCCAGCCACCCCCTCCCCTACCAAGGTTAGGGTGTGACAGTGGTATCAACGTAAGTCAGTCCTAGGAGTGTCTACAAGCTATGTTGATGTAAATATCCCTATTAGCCCAAAGTCCCAATTTTATCCTCGAGACAATAAGCTCAGACTTCACAAGACGGTGGATCATCCGATGATAATATGCTTAAAATGTCATGGAATATGGAGTTGGATCGAAGATGGGATTTGAAGATTTTAAGAAGAAGACATTTTATTCGGACATCTTGATGGTCTTGGCCGAGACCATGTTTTCCTTTTAGCTTGTCTTTATTTCTTAGCTTAGCTTTTAATTATTGTCTTTAATTCCTAGATTAGTTACTAGTTCTATTAGAACATATTTGGTGTGATGTGTAATAAGGATGACTAGGCCGAGAGGACAAGATGGCATAGACAAGTGGATGACTTGGCCGAGAGTGAAAAGTTGGCAAGGGCAAGAATGATCTAGAGGATGAGGCTTTCAAAGAGATAATACGATCATGCATCTAGCTACGTGGGAGGTATCAATATCGGCCATGGGAATAACAAGAGTTGGCCGAATGACTCATCAAAGAAAACACAAAGAGTGGAAGCTTCCAAACTTATTCCAAGAAGATGAGATTCATAAAGATCCAATTTCAAGCATTCTTCTTCACGGGATCCACAAAGGGGTGTGAAAATATTGGATTCATCCTTTGTCCCCAAGTAAAGCCAAGACTTTTCCATTGATTCACATAGGCCGAAAACACCTTTGGTTATCAAGAAAACACGAACCCTTTCCCATTTGTCTCCATTTGGCCGAGAATGCCAAGTAGTTTTTGTCTATTTTGATACACTTCTAGAATAGTCCTTGTACTGGTATAAATAGGACCTTAAGTCATTATAAAAATCAGAGTTGATGAATAGAAAACTTGTGTTTTACTCAAACACTAAAGTATACAACTTGTGTGCCAGCCACCCCCTCCCCTACCCAAGGTTAGGGTGTGACAGTGGTATCAGCGTAGGTCAGTCCTAGGAGTGTCTACAAGCTATGTTGATGTAAATATCCCTATTAGCCCAAAGTCCCAATTTTATCCTCGAGACAATAAGCTCAGACTTCACAAGACGGTGGATCATCCGATGATAATATGCTTAAAATGTCATGGAATATGGAGTTGGATCGAAGATGGGACTTGATGATTTTAAGAAGAAGACTTTTTATTCGGACATCTTGATGGTCTTGGCCGAGACCATGTTTTCCTTTTAGCTTGTCTTTATTTCTTAGCTTAGCTTTTAATTATTGTCTTTAATTCCTAGATTAGTTACTAGTTCTATTAGAACATATTTGGTGTGCTGTGTAATAAGGATGACTAGGCCGAGAGGACAAGATGGCATAGACAAGTGGATGACTTGGCCGAGAGTGAAAAGTTGGCAAGGGCAAGAATGATCTAGAGGATGAGGCTTTCAAAGAGATAATACGATCATGCATCTAGCCACGTGGGAGGTATCAATATCGGCCATGGGAATAACAAGAGTTGGCCGAATGACTCATCAAAGAAAACACAAAGAGTGGAAGCTTCCAAACTTATTCCAAGAAGATGAGATTCATAAAGATCCAATTTCAAGCATTCTTCTTCACGGGATCCACAAAGGGGTGTGAAAATATTGGATTCATCCTTTGTCCCCAAGTAAAGCCAAGACTTTTCCATTGATTCACATAGGCCGAAAACACCTTTGGTTATCAAGAAAACACGAACCCTTTCCCATTTGTCTCCATTTGGCCGAGAATGCCAAGTAGTTTTTGTCTATTTTGATACACTTCTAGAATAGTCCTTGTACTGGTATAAATAGGACCTTAAGTCATTATAAAAATCAGAGTTGATGAATAGAAAACTTGTGTTTTACTCAAACACTAAAGTATACAACTTGTGTGTCAGCCACCCCCCTCCCCTACCTAAGGTTGGGAGTGATAAAGTGATATCAAAGCAGTGAGTCCTAGGAGTGTCTACAAGCTATGTTGATGTAAATATCCCTATTAGCCCAAAGTCCCAATTTTATCCTCGAGACAATAAGCTCAGACTTCACAAGACGGTGGATCATCCGATGATAATATGCTTAAAATGTCATGTGGAGTTGGATCGAAGATGGGACTTGAAGATTTTAAGAAGAAGACATTTTATTCGGACATCCTGATGGTCTTGGCCGAGACCATGTTTTCCTTTTAGCTTGTCTTTATTTCTTAGCTTAGCTTTTAATTATTGTCTTTAATTCCTAGATTAGTTACTAGTTCTCTTAGGACATATTTGGTGAGCTGTGTAATAAGGATGACTAGGCCGAGAGGACAAGATGGCATAGACAAGTGGATGACTTGGCCGAGAGTGAAAAGTTGGCAAGGGCAAGAATGATCTAGAGGATGAGGCTTTCAAAGAGATAATACGATCATGCATCTAGCTACGTGGGAGGTATCAATATCGGCCATGGGAATAACAAGAGTTGGCCGAATGACTCATCAAAGAAAACACAAAGAGTGGAAGCTTCCAAACTTATTCCAAGAAGATGAGATTCATAAAGATCCAATTTCAAGCATTCTTCTTCACGGGATCCACAAAGGGGTGTGAAAATATTGGATTCATCCTTTGTCCCCAAGTAAAGCCAAGACTTTTCCATTGATTCACATAGGCCGAAAACTCCTTTGGTTATCAAGAAAACCCGAACCCTTTCCCATTTGTCTACATTTGGCCGAGAATGCCAAGTAGTTTTTGTCTATTTTGTTACACTTCTAGAATAGTCCTTGTACTGGTATAAATAGGAACTTAAGTCATTATGAAAATCAGAGTTGATGAATAGAAAACTTCAGTTTTACTCAAACACTAAAGTTTACAACTTGTGTGTCAGCCACACCCCTCCCCCCACCCAAGGTTGGGGAGTGATAAAGTGATATCAAAGCAGTGAGTCCTAGGAGTGTCTACAAGCTATGTTGATGTAAATAACCCTATTAGCCCAAAGTCCCAATTTTATCCTCGAGACAATAAGCTCAGACTTCAGAAGACGGTGGATCATCCGATGATAATATGCTTAAAATGTCATGGAATATGGAGTTGGATCGAATATGGGAATTGAAGATCTTAAGAAGAAGACATTTTATTCGGACATCTTGATGGTCTTGGCCGAGACCATGTTTTCCTTTTAGCTTGTCTTTATTTCTTAGCTTAGCTTTTAATTATTGTCTTTAATTCCTAGATTAGTTACTAGTTCTCTTAGGACATATTTGTTGAGATGTGTAATAAGGATGACTAGGCCGAGAGGGCTTATGGCAAAGACAAGTGGATGTCTTGGCCGAGAGTGAAAAGTTGGCAAGGGCAAGAATGATCTAGAGGATGAGGCTTTCAAGGAGATAATACGATCATGCATCAAGCCACGTGGGAGGCATCAATATCGGCCATGGGAATATCAAGAGTTGGCCGAATGACTCATCAAAGAAAACACAAAGAGTGGAAGCTTCCAAACTTATTCCAAGAAGATGAGATTCATAAAGATCCAATTTCATGCATTCTTCTTCACGGGATCCACAAAGGGGTGTGAAAATATTGGATTCATCCTTTGTCCCCAAGTAAAGCCAAGACTTTTCCATTGATTCACATAGGCCGAAAACACCTTTGGTTATCAAGAAAACACGAACCCTTTCCCATTTGTCTCCATTTGGCCGAGAATGCCAAGTAGTTTTTGTCTATTTTGATACACTTCTAGAATAGTCCTTGTACTGGTATAAATAGGACCTTAAGTCATTATAAAAATCAGAGTTGATGAATAGAAAACTTGTGTTTTACTCAAACACTAAAGTATACAACTTGTGTGCCAGCCACCCCCTCCCCTACCCAAGGTTAGGGTGTGACAGTGGTATTAGCGTGTCTACAAGCTATGTTGATGTAAATATCCCTATTAGCCCAAAGTCCCAATTTTATCCTCGAGACAATAAGCTCAGACTTCACAAGACGGTGGATCATCCGATGATAATATGCTTAAAATGTCATGTGGAGTTGGATCGAAGATGGGACTTGATGATTTTAAGAAGAAGACATTTTATTCGGACATCTTGATGGTCTTGGCCGAGACCATGTTTTCCTTTTAGCTTGTCTTTATTTCTTAGCTTAGCTTTTAATTATTGTCTTTAATTCCTAGATTAGTTACTAGTTCTCTTAGAACATATTTGGTGAGCTGTGTAATAAGGATGACTAGGCCGAGAGGACAAGATGGCATAGACAAGTGGATGACTTGGCCGAGAGTGAAAAGTTGGCAAGGGCAAAAATGATCTAGAGGATGAGGCTTTCAAAGAGATAATACGATCATGCATCTAGTCACGTGGGAGATATCAATATCGGCCATGGGAATATCAAGAATTGGCCGAATGACTCATCAAAGAAAACACAAAGAGTGGAAGCTTCCAAACTTATTCCAAGAAGATGAGATTCATAAAGATCCAATTTCAAGCATTCTTCTTCACGGGATCCACAAAGGGGTGTGAAAATATTGGATTCATCCTTTGTCCCCAAGTAAAGCCAAGACTTTTCCATTGATTCACATAGGCCGAAAACACCTTTGGTTATCAAGAAAACACGAACCCTTTCCCATTTGTCTCCATTTGGCCGAGAATGCCAAGTAGTTTTTGTCTATTATGATACACTTCTAGAATAGTCCTTGTACTGGTATAAATAGGACCTTAAGTCATTTTATAAATCAGAGTTTATGAATACAAAACTTTAGTTTTACTCAAACACTAAAGTAGTATAACTTCTGTGCCGGCCACCCCCTCCCCCACCCAACGTTAAGCGGGGACAAAGGTATCAGCGTAGGTCAGTCCTAGGAGTGTCTACAAGCTATGTTGATGTAAATATCCCTATTAGCCCAAAGTCCCAATTTTATCCTCGAGACAATAAGCTCAGACTTCACAAGACGGTGGATCATCCGATGATAATATGCTTAAAATGTCATGGAATATGGAGTTGGATCGAAGATGGGATTTGAAGATTTTAAGAAGAAGACATTTTATTCGGACATCTTGATGGTCTTGGCCGAGACCATGTTTTCCTTTTAGCTTGTCTTTATTTCTTAGCTTAGCTTTTAATTATTGTCTTTAATTCCTAGATTAGTTACTAGTTCTCTTAGAACATATTTGGTGAGCTGTGTAATAAGGATGACTAGGCCGAGAGGACAAGATGGCATAGACAAGTGGATGACTTGGCCGAGAGTGAAAAGTTGGCAAGGGCAAGAATGATCTAGAGGATGAGGCTTTCAAAGAGATAATACGATCATGCATCTAGTCACGTGGGAGATATCAATATCGGCCATGGGAATATCAAGAGTTGGCCGAATGACTCATCAAAGAAAACACAAAGAGTGGAAGCTTCCAAACTTATTCCAAGAAGATGAGATTCATAAAGATCCAATTTCATGCATTCTTCTTCACGGGATCCACAAAGGGGTGTGAAAATATTGGATTCATCCTTTGTCCCCAAGTAAAGCCAAGACTTTTCCATTGATTCACATAGGCCGAAAACACATTTGGTTATCAAGAAAACCCGAACCCTTTCCCATTTGTCTCTATTTGGCCGAGAATGCCAAGTAGTTTTTGTCTATTTTGGTACACTTCTAGAATAGTCCTTGTACTGGTATAAATAGGACCTTAAGTCATTATAAAAATCAGAGTTGATGAATAGAAAACTTGAGTTTTACTCAAACACTAAAGTATACAACTTGTGTGCCGGCCACACCCCCTCCCCCACCCAAGGTTAGGCTGTGACAGTGGTATCAGCGCATGTCAGTCCTAGGAGTGTCTACAAGATATGTTGATGTAAAAATCCCTATTAGCTCAAAGTCCCAATTTTATCCTCGAGACAATAAGCTCAGACTTCAAAAGACGGTGGATCATCCGATGATAATATGCTTAAAATGACATGGAATATGGAGTTGGATCGAAGATGGGACTTGAAGATTTTAAGAAGAAGACATTTTATTCGGACATCTTGATGGTCTTGGCCGAGACCATGTTTTCCTTTTAGCTTGTCTTTATTTCTTAGCTTAGCTTTTAATTATTGTCTTTAATTCCTAGATTAGTTACTAGTTCTCTTAGGACATATTTGTTGAGCTGTGTAATAAGGATGACTAGGCCGAGAGGACAAGATGGCAAAGACAAGTGGATGACTTGGCCGAGAGTGAAAAGTTGGCAAGGGCAAGAATGATCTAGAGGATGAGGCTTTCAAGGAGATAATACGATCATGCATCTAGCCACGTGGGAGGCATCAATATCGGCCATGGGAATATCAAGAGTTGGCCGAATGACTCATCAAAGAAAACACAAAGAGTGGAAGCTTCCAAACTTATTCCAAGAAGATGAGATTCATAAAGACCCAAGTTCATGCATTCTTCTTCACGGGATCCACAAAGGGGTGTGAAAATATTGGATTCATCCTTTGTCCCCAAGTAAAGCCAAGACTTTTCCATTGATTCACATAGGCCGAAAACACCCTTGGTTATCAAGAAAACCCGAACCCTTTCCCATTTGTCTCCATTTGGCCGAGAATGCCAAGTAGTTTTTGTCTATTTTGTTACACTTCTAGAATAGTCCTTGTACTGGTATAAATAGGACCTTAAGTCATTATGAAAATCAGAGTTGATGAATAGAAAACTTGAGTTTTACTCAAACACTAAAGTTTACAACTTGTGTGCCAGCCACCCCCCTCCCCCCACCCAAGGTTAGGGTGTGACAGTGGTATCAGCGCAGGTCAGTCCTAGGAGTGTCTACAAGCTATGTTGATGTAAAAATCCCTATTAGCTCAAAGTCCCAATTTTATCCTCGAGACAATAAGCTCAGACTTCAAAAGACGGTGGATCATCCGATGATAATATGCTTAAAATGTCATGGAATATGGAGTTGGATCGAAGATGGGACTTGAAGATCTTAAGAAGAAGACATTTTATTCGGACATCTTGATGGTCTTGGCCGAGACCATGTTTTCCTTTTAGCTTGTCTTTATTTCTTAGCTTAGCTTTTAATTATTGTCTTTAATTCCTAGATTAGTTACTAGTTCTCTTAGGACATATTTGTTGAGCTGTGTAATAAGGATGACTAGGCCGAGAGGACAAGATGGCAAAGACAAGTGGATGACTTGGCCGAGAGTGAAAAGTTGGCAAGGGCAAGAATGATCTAGAGGATGAGGCTTTCAAGGAGATAATACGATCATGCATCTAGCCACGTGGGAGGCATCAATATCGGCCATGGGAATATCAAGAGTTGGCCGAATGACTCATCAAAGAAAACACAAAGAGTGGAAGCTTCCAAACTTATTCCAAGAAGATGAGATTCATAAAGACCCAAGTTCATGCATTCTTCTTCACGGGATCCACAAAGGGGTGTGAAAATATTGGATTCATCCTTTGTCCCCAAGTAAAGCCAAGACTTTTCCATTGATTCACATAGGCCGAAAACACCCTTGGTTATCAAGAAAACCCGAACCCTTTCCCATTTGTCTCCATTTGGCCGAGAATGCCAAGTAGTTTTTGTCTATTTTGTTACACTTCTAGAATAGTCCTTGTACTGGTATAAATAGGACCTTAAGTCATTATAAAAATCAGAGTTGATGAATAGAAAACTTGAGTTTTACTCAAACACTAAAGTATACAACTTGTGTGCCGGCCACCCCCCTCCCCCACCCAAGGTTAGGGTGTGACAGTGGTATCAGCGCAGGTCAGTCCTAGGAGTGTCTACAAGCTATGTTGATGTAAAAATCCCTATTAGCTCAAAGTCCCAATTTTATCCTCGAGACAATAAGCTCAGACTTCAAAAGACGGTGGATCATCCGATGATAATATGCTTAAAATGTCATGGAATATGGAGTTGGATCGAAGATGGGACTTGATGATTTTAAGAAGAAGACATTTTATTCGGACATCTTGATGGTCTTGGCCGAGACCATGTTTTCCTTTTAGCTTGTCTTTATTTCTTAGCTTAGCTTTTAATTATTGTCTTTAATTCCTAGATTAGTTACTAGTTCTCTTAGGACATATTTGTTGAGCTGTGTAATAAGGATGACTAGGCCGAGAGGGCTTATGGCAAAGACAAGTGGATGACTTGGCCGAGAGTGAAAAGTTGGCAAGGGCAAGAATGATCTAGAGGATGAGGCTTTCAAGGAGATAATACGATCATGCATCAAGCCACGTGGGAGGCATCAATATCGGCCATGGGAATATCAAGAGTTGGCCGAATGACTCATCAAAGAAAACACAAAGAGTGGAAGCTTCCAAACTTATTCCAAGAAGATGAGATTCATAAAGACCCAATTTCATGCATTCTTCTTCACGGGATCCACAAAGGGGTGTGAAAATATTGGATTCATCCTTTGTCCCCAAGTAAAGCCAAGACTTTTCCATTGATTCACATAGGCCGAAAACACCTTTGGTTATCAAGAAAACCCGAACCCTTTCCCATTTGTCTCCATTTGGCCTAGAATGCCAAGTAGTTTTTGTCTATTTTGATACACTTCTAGAATAGTCCTTGTACTGGTATAAATAGGACCTTAAGTCATTATAAAAATCAGAGTTGATGAATACAAAACTTGAGTTTTACTCAAACACTAAAGTATACAACTTCTGTGCCGGCCACCCCCCCTCCCCCACCCAAGGTTAGGGTGTGACAGTGGTATCAGCGCAGGTCAGTCCTAGGAGTGTCTACAAGCTATGTTGATGTAAATATCCCTATTAGCTCAAAGTCCCAATTTTATCCTCGAGACAATAAGCTCAGACTTCAGAAGACGGTGGATCATCCGATGATAATATGCTTAAAATGTCATGGAATATGGAGTTGGATCGAAGATGGGACTTGAAGATCTTAAGAAGAAGACATTTTATTCGGACATCTTGATGGTCTTGGCCGAGACCATGTTTTCCTTTTAGCTTGTCTTTATTTCTTAGCTTAGCTTTTAATTATTGTCTTTAATTCCTAGATTAGTTACTAGTTCTATTAGAACATATTTGGTGTGCTGTGTAATAAGGATGACTAGGCCGAGAGGACAAGATGGCATAGACAAGTGGATGACTTGGCCGAGAGTGAAAAGTTGGCAAGGGCAAGAATGATCTAGAGGATGAGGCTTTCAAAGAGATAATACGATCATGCATCTAGTCACGTGGGAGATATCAATATCGGCCATGGGAATATCAAGAATTGGCCGAATGACTCATCAAAGAAAACACAAAGAGTGGAAGCTTCCAAACTTATTCCAAGAAGATGAGATTCATAAAGATCCAATTTCAAGCATTCTTCTTCACGGGATCCACAAAGGGGTGTGAAAATATTGGATTCATCCTTTGTCCCCAAGTAAAGCCAAGACTTTTCCATTGATTCACATAGGCCGAAAACACCTTTGGTTATCAAGAAAACACGAACCCTTTCCCATTTGTCTCCATTTGGCCGAGAATGCCAAGTAGTTTTTGTCTATTTTGATACACTTCTAGAATAGTCCTTGTACTGGTATAAATAGGACCTTAAGTCATTATAAAAATCAGAGTTGATGAATAGAAAACTTGAGTTTTCCTCAAACAGTAAAGTATTCAACTTGTGTGCCGGCCACCCCTCCACCCAATGTTATGGTGTGACAAAGTAGTATCAGAGCAGATCAGTCCTAGGAGTGTCTACTAGCCATGTTGATGTAAAAATCTCCATTAGCTCAAAGTCTCAATTTTATTATCGAGACAATAAGCTCAGAGTTCCAAATACGGCGGATCATCCGATGAGAATATGGTTAAAATGGCATGGAATATGGAGTTGGATCGAAGATTGGACTTGAAGATTTTAAGAAAAGGACATTTTATTCGGCTTGTTGGTCTTGGCCGAGACCATGTTTTCCTTTTAGCGTGTCTTTATTTCTTAGCTTAGCTTTTAGTTATTGTCTTTAATTCCTAGATTAGTTACTAGTTCCCTTAGGACATATTTATTGAGCTGTGTAATAAGGATGACTAGGCCGACAAGACAAGATGGCAAAGACAAGTGGATGACTTGGTCGAGAGTGAAAAGTTGGCAAGGGCAAGAATGATCTAGAGGATGAGGCTTTCAAAGAGATAATACGATCATGCATCTAGTCACGTGGGAGATATCAATATCGGCCATGGGAATATCAAGAGTTGGCCGAATGACTCATCAAAGAAAACACAAAGAGTGGAAGCTTCCAAACTTATTCCAAGAAGATGAGATTCATAAAGATCCAATTTCAAGCATTCTTCTTCACGGGATCCACAAAGGGGTGTGAAAATATTGGATTCATCCTTTGTCCCCAAGTAAAGCCAAGACTTTTCCATTGATTCACATAGGCCGAAAACACCTTTGGTTATCAAGAAAACACGAACCCTTTCCCATTTGTCTCCATTTGGCCGAGAATGCCAAGTAGTTTTTGTCTATTTTGATACACTTCTAGAATAGTCCTTGTACTGGTATAAATAGGACCTTAAGTCATTATAAAAATCAGAGTTGATGAATAGAAAACTTGTGTTTTACTCAAACACTAAAGTATACAACTTGTGTGCCAGCCACCCCCCTCCCCTACCCAAGGTTAGGGTGTGACAGTGGTATCAGTGTAGGTCAGTCCTAGGAGTGTCTACAAGCTATGTTGATGTAAATATCCCTATTAGCCCAAAGTCCCAATTTTATCCTCGAGACAATAAGCTCAGACTTCACAAGACGGTGGATCATCCGATGATAATATGCTTAAAATGTCATGGAATATGGAGTTGGATCGAAGATGGGATTTGAAGATTTTAAGAAGAAGACATTTTATTCGGACATCTTGATGGTCTTGGCCGAGACCATGTTTTCCTTTTAGCTTGTCTTTATTTCTTAGCTTAGCTTTTAATTATTGTCTTTAATTCCTAGATTAGTTACTAGTTCTCTTAGGACATATTTGTTGACCTGTGTAATAAGGATGACTAGGCCGAGAGGACAAGATGGCAAAGACAAGTGGATGACTTGGCCGAGAGTGAAAAGTTGGCAAGGGCAAGAATGATCTAGAGGATGAGGCTTTCAAGGAGATAATACGATCATGCATCTAGCCACGTGGGAGGCATCAATATCGGCCATGGGAATATCAAGAGTTGGCCGAATGACTCATCAAAGAAAACACAAAGAGTGGAAGCTTCCAAACTTATTCCAAGAAGATGAGATTCATAAAGATCCAATTTCAAGCATTCTTCTTCACGGGATCCACAAAGGGGTGTGAAAATATTGGATTCATCCTTTGTCCCCAAGTAAAGCCAAGACTTTTCCATTGATTCACATAGGCCGAAAACACCTTTGGTTATCAAGAAAACACGAACCCTTTCCCATTTGTCTCCATTTGGCCGAGAATGCCAAGTAGTTTTTGTCTATTTTGATACACTTCTAGAATAGTCCTTGTACTGGTATAAATAGGACCTTAAGTCATTATAAAAATCAGAGTTGATGAATAGAAAACTTGTGTTTTACTCAAACACTAAAGTATACAACTTGTGTGCCGGCCACCCCCCCCCCCCACCCAAAGTTAGGGTGACAAAGGTATCAGTAGGTCAGTCCTAGGAGTGTCTACAAGCTATGTTGATGTAAATATCCCTATTAGCCCAAAGTCCCAATTTTATCCTCGAGACAATAAGCTCAGACTTCACAAGACGGTGGATCATCCGATGATAATATGCTTAAAATGTCATGGAATATGGAGTTGGATCGAAGATGGGATTTGAAGATTTTAAGAAGAAGACATTTTATTCGGACATCTTGATGGTCTTGGCCGAGACCATGTTTTCCTTTTAGCTTGTCTTTATTTCTTAGCTTAGCTTTTAATTATTGTCTTTAATTCCTAGATTAGTTACTAGTTCTCTTAGAACATATTTGGTGTCTTTGTGTAATAAGGATGACTAGGCCGAGAGGACAAGATGGCATAGACAAGTGGATGACTTGGCCGAGAGTGAAAAGTTGGCAAGGGCAAGAATGATCTAGAGGATGAGGCTTTCAAAGAGATAATACGATCATGCATCTAGTCACGTGGGAGATATCAATATCGGCCATGGGAATATCAAGAGTTGGCCGAATGACTCATCAAAGAAAACACAAAGAGTGGAAGCTTCCAAACTTATTCCAAGAAGATGAGATTCATAAAGATCCAATTTCAAGCATTCTTCTTCACGGGATCCACAAAGGGGTGTGAAAATATTGGATTCATCCTTTGTCCCCAAGTAAAGCCAAGACTTTTCCATTGATTCACATAGGCCGAAAACACCTTTGGTTATCAAGAAAACACGAACCCTTTCCCATTTGTCTCCATTTGGCCGAGAATGCCAAGTAGTTTTTGTCTATTTTGATACACTTCTAGAATAGTCCTTGTACTGGTATAAATAGGACCTTAAGTCATTATAAAAATCAGAGTTGATGAATAGAAAACTTGTGTTTTACTCAAACACTAAAGTATTCAACTTGTGTGCCGGCCACCCTCCCCCGTAAGGTTGGGGTGTGATAAAGTGATATCAGAGCAGGTCAGTCCTAGGAGTGTCTACAAGCTATGTTGATGTAAATATCCCTATTAGCCCAAAGTCCCAATTTTATCCTCGAGACAATAAGCTCAGACTTCACAAGACGGTGGATCATCCGATGATAATATGCTTAAAATGTCATGGAATATGGAGTTGGATCGAAGATGGGACTTGATGATTTTAAGAAGAAGACTTTTTATTCGGACATCTTGATGGTCTTGGCCGAGACCATGTTTTCCTTTTAGCTTGTCTTTATTTCTTAGCTTAGCTTTTAATTATTGTCTTTAATTCCTAGATTAGTTACTAGTTCTATTAGAACATATTTGGTGTCCTTGTGTAATAAGGATGACTAGGCCGAGAGGACAAGATGGCATAGACAAGTGGATGACTTGGCCGAGAGTGAAAAGTTGGCAAGGGCAAGAATGATCTAGAGGATGAGGCTTTCAAAGAGATAATACGATCATGCATCTAGCTACGTGGGAGGTATCAATATCGGCCATGGGAATATCAAGAGTTGGCCGAATGACTCATCAAAGAAAACACAAAGAGTGGAAGCTTCCAAACTTATTCCAAGAAGATGAGATTCATAAAGATCCAATTTCAAGCATTCTTCTTCACGGGATCCACAAAGGGGTGTGAAAATATTGGATTCATCCTTTGTCCCCAAGTAAAGCCAAGACTTTTCCATTGATTCACATAGGCCGAAAACACCTTTGGTTATCAAGAAAACACGAACCCTTTCCCATTTGTCTCCATTTGGCCGAGAATGCCAAGTAGTTTTTGTCTATTTTGATACACTTCTAGAATAGTCCTTGTACTGGTATAAATAGGACCTTAAGTCATTATAAAAATCAGAGTTGATGGATAGAAAACTTGTGTTTTACTCAAACACTAAAGTATACAACTTCTGTGCCGGCCACCCGCCCTGCCCCACCCAAGGTTAGGGTGTGACAGTGGTATCAGCGCAGGTCAGTCCTAGGAGTGTCTACAAGCTATGTTAATGTAAATAACCATATTAGCCCAAAGTCCCAATTTTATCTTCGAGACAATAAGCTCAGACTTCAGAAGACGGTGGATCATCCGATGATAATATGCTTAAAATGTCATGGAATATGGAGTTGGATCGAATATGGGAATTGAAGATCTTAAGAAGAAGACATTTTATTCGGACATCTTGATGGTCTTGGCCGAGACCATGTTTTCCTTTTAGCTTGTCTTTATTTCTTAGCTTAGCTTTTAATTATTGTCTTTAATTCCTAGATTAGTTACTAGTTCTATTAGAACATATTTGGTGTGCTGTGTAATAAGGATGACTAGGCCGAGAGGACAAGATGGCATAGACAAGTGGATGACTTGGCCGAGAGTGAAAAGTTGGCAAGGGCAAGAATGATCTAGAGGATGAGGCTTTCAAAGAGATAATACGATCATGCATCTAGTCACGTGGGAGATATCAATATCGGCCATGGGAATATCAAGAATTGGCCGAATGACTCATCAAAGAAAACACAAAGAGTGGAAGCTTCCAAACTTATTCCAAGAAGATGAGATTCATAAAGATCCAATTTCAAGCATTCTTCTTCACGGGATCCACAAAGGGGTGTGAAAATATTGGATTCATCCTTTGTCCCCAAGTAAAGCCAAGACTTTTCCATTGATTCACATAGGCCGAAAACACCTTTGGTTATCAAGAAAACACGAACCCTTTCCCATTTGTCTCCATTTGGCCGAGAATGCCAAGTAGTTTTTGTCTATTTTGATACACTTCTAGAATAGTCCTTGTACTGGTATAAATAGGACCTTAAGTCATTATAAAAATCAGAGTTGATGAATAGAAAACTTGTGTTTTACTCAAACACTAAAGTATACAACTTCTGTGCCGGCCACCCCCCTCCCCCCACCCAAGGTTGGGAGTGATAAAGTGAAATCAGAGCAGGTCAGTCCTAGGAGTGTCTACAAGCTATGTTGATGTAAATATCCCTATTAGCCCAAAGTCCCAATTTTATCCTCGAGACAATAAGCTCAGACTTCACAAGACGGTGGATCATCCGATGATAATATGCTTAAAATGTCATGGAATATGGAGTTGGATCGAAGATGGGATTTGAAGATTTTAAGAAGAAGACATTTTATTCGGACATCTTGATGGTCTTGGCCGAGACCATGTTTTCCTTTTAGCTTGTCTTTATTTCTTAGCTTAGCTTTTAATTATTGTCTTTAATTCCTAGATTAGTTACTAGTTCTCTTAGAACATATTTGGTGAGCTGTGTAATAAGGATGACTAGGCCGAGAGGACAAGATGGCATAGACAAGTGGATGACTTGGCCGAGAGTGAAAAGTTGGCAAGGGCAAAAATGATCTAGAGGATGAGGCTTTCAAAGAGATAATACGATCATGCATCTAGTCACGTGGGAGATATCAATATCGGCCATGGGAATATCAAGAATTGGCCGAATGACTCATCAAAGAAAACACAAAGAGTGGAAGCTTCCAAACTTATTCCAAGAAGATGAGATTCATAAAGATCCAATTTCATGCATTCTTCTTCACGGGATCCACAAAGGGGTGTGAAAATATTGGATTCATCCTTTGTCACCAAGTAAAGCCAAGACTTTTCCATTGATTCACATTGGCCGAAAACACCTTTGGTTATCAAGAAAACCCGAACCCTTTCCCATTTGTCTCCATTTGGCCGTGAATGCCAAGTAGTTTTTGTCTATTTTGATACACTTCTAGAATAGTCCTTGTACTGGTATAAATAGGACCTTAAGTCATTATATAAATTAGAGTTTATGAATACAAAACTTTAGTTTTACTCAAACACTAAAGTAGTATAACTTCTGTGCCGGCCACCCCCTCCCCCACCCAAGGTTAGGGTGTGACAGTGGTATCAGCGTAGGTCAGTCCTAGGAGTGTCTACAAGCTATGTTGATGTAAATATCCCTATTAGCCCAAAGTCCCAATTTTATCCTCGAGACAATAAGCTCAGACTTCACAAGACGGTGGATCATCCGATGATAATATGCTTAAAATGTCATGTGGAGTTGGATCGAAGATGGGACTTGATGATTTTAAGAAGAAGACATTTTATTCGGACATCTTGATGGTCTTGGCCGAGACCATGTTTTCCTTTTAGCTTGTCTTTATTTCTTAGCTTAGCTTTTAATTATTGTCTTTAATTCCTAGATTAGTTACTAGTTCTCTTAGAACATATTTGGTGAGCTGTGTAATAAGGATGACTAGGCCGAGAGGACAAGATGGCATAGACAAGTGGATGACTTGGCCGAGAGTGAAAAGTTGGCAAGGGCAAAAATGATCTAGAGGATGAGGCTTTCAAAGAGATAATACGATCATGCATCTAGTCACGTGGGAGATATCAATATCGGCCATGGGAATATCAAGAGTTGGCCGAATGACTCATCAAAGAAAACACAAAGAGTGGAAGCTTCCAAACTTATTCCAAGAAGATGAGATTCATAAAGATCCAATTTCAAGCATTCTTCTTCACGGGATCCACAAAGGGGTGTGAAAATATTGGATTCATCCTTTGTCCCCAAGTAAAGCCAAGACTTTTCCATTGATTCACATAGGCCGAAAACACCTTTGGTTATCAAGAAAACACGAACCCTTTCCCATTTGTCTCCATTTGGCCGAGAATGCCAAGTAGTTTTTGTCTATTTTGATACACTTCTAGAATAGTCCTTGTACTGGTATAAATAGGACCTTAAGTCATTATAAAAATCAGAGTTGATGAATAGAAAACTTGTGTTTTACTCAAACACTAAAGTATACAACTTCTGTGCCGGCCACCCCCCCTCACCCATTTAAGGTTAGGGTGTGACAGTGGTATCAGAGCAGGTCAGTCCTAGGAGTGTCTACAAGCTATGTTGATGTAAATATCCCTATTAGCCCAAAGTCCCAATTTTATCCTCGAGACAATAAGCTCAGACTTCACAAGACGGTGGATCATCCGATGATAATATGCTTAAAATGTCATGGAATATGGAGTTGGATCGAAGATGGGATTTGAAGATTTTAAGAAGAAGACATTTTATTCGGACATCCTGATGGTCTTGGCCGAGACCATGTTTTCCTTTTAGCTTGTCTTTATTTCTTAGCTTAGCTTTTAATTATTGTCTTTAATTCCTAGATTAGTTACTAGTTCTCTTAGGACATATTTGGTGAGCTGTGTAATAAGGATGACTAGGCCGAGAGGACAAGATGGCATAGACAAGTGGATGACTTGGCCGAGAGTGAAAAGTTGGCAAGGGCAAGAATGATCTAGAGGATGAGGCTTTCAAAGAGATAATACGATCATGCATCTAGTCACGTGGGAGATATCAATATCGGCCATGGGAATATCAAGAGTTGGCCGAATGACTCATCAAAGAAAACACAAAGAGTGGAAGCTTCCAAACTTATTCCAAGAAGATGAGATTCATAAAGATCCAATTTCATGCATTCTTCTTCACGGGATCCACAAAAGGGTGTGAAAATATTGGATTCATCCTTTGTCCCCAAGTAAAGCCAAGACTTTTCCATTGATTCACATAGGCCGAAAACACCTTTGGTTATCAAGAAAACACGAACCCTTTCCCATTTGTCTCCATTTGGCCGAGAATGCCAAGTAGTTTTTGTCTATTTTGATACACTTCTAGAATAGTCCTTGTACTGGTATAAATAGGACCTTAAGTCATTATAAAAATCAGAGTTGATGAATAGAAAACTTGTGTTTTACTCAAACACTAAAGTATACAACTTCTGTGTCGGCCACCCCCCCTTCTCCACCCAAAGTTAGGGTGTGACAGAGGTATCAGAGCAGGTAAGTCATAGGAGTGTCTACAAGCTATGTTGATGTAAATATCCCTATTAGCCCAAAGTCCCAATTTTATCCTCGAGACAATAAGCTCAGACTTCACAAGACGGTGGATCATCCGATGATAATATGCTTAAAATGTCATGGAATATGGAGTTGGATCGAAGATGGGATTTGAAGATTTTAAGAAGAAGACATTTTATTCGGACATCTTGATGGTCTTGGCCGAGACCATGTTTTCCTTTTAGCTTGTCTTTATTTCTTAGCTTAGCTTTTAATTATTGTCTTTAATTCCTAGATTAGTTACTAGTTCTATTAGAACATATTTGGTGTGCTGTGTAATAAGGATGACTAGGCCGAGAGGACAAGATGGCATAGACAAGTGGATGACTTGGCCGAGAGTGAAAAGTTGGCAAGGGCAAGAATGATCTAGAGGATGAGGCTTTCAAAGAGATAATACGATCATGCATCTAGTCACGTGGGAGATATCAATATCGGCCATGGGAATATCAAGAATTGGCCGAATGACTCATCAAAGAAAACACAAAGAGTGGAAGCTTCCAAACTTATTCCAAGAAGATGAGATTCATAAAGATCCAATTTCAAGCATTCTTCTTCACGGGATCCACAAAGGGGTGTGAAAATATTGGATTCATCCTTTGTCCCCAAGTAAAGCCAAGACTTTTCCATTGATTCACATAGGCCGAAAACACCTTTGGTTATCAAGAAAACACGAACCCTTTCCCATTTGTCTCCATTTGGCCGAGAATGCCAAGTAGTTTTTGTCTATTTTGATACACTTCTAGAATAGTCCTTGTACTGGTATAAATAGGACCTTAAGTCATTATAAAAATCAGAGTTGATGAATAGAAAACTTGTGTTTTACTCAAACACTAAAGTAGTATAACTTCTGTGCCGGCCACCCCCTCCCCCACCCAAAGTTAGGGTGTGACAGTGGTATCAGCGTAGGTCAGTCCTAGGAGTGTCTACAAGCTATGTTGATGTAAATATCCCTATTAGCCCAAAGTCCCAATTTTATCCTCGAGACAATAAGCTCAGACTTCACAAGACGGTGGATCATCCGATGATAATATGCTTAAAATGTCATGTGGAGTTGGATCGAAGATGGGACTTGAAGATTTTAAGAAGAAGACATTTTATTCGGACATCTTGATGGTCTTGGCCGAGACCATGTTTTCCTTTTAGTTTGTCTTTATTTCTTAGCTTAGCTTTTAATTATTTTGTCTTTAATTCCTAGATTAGTTACTAGTTCTCTTAGAACATATTTGGTGAGCTGTGTAATAAGGATGACTAGGCCGAGAGGACAAGATGGCATAGACAAGTGGATGACTTGGCCGATAGTGAAAAGTTGGCAAGGGCAAGAATGATCTAGAGGATGAGGCTTTCAAAGAGATAATACGATCATGCATCTAGCTACGTGGGAGGTATCAATATCGGCCATGGGAATATCAAGAGTTGGCCGAATGACTCATCAAAGAAAACACAAAGAGTGGAAGCTTCCAAACTTATTCCAAGAAGATGAGATTCATAAAGATCCAATTTCATGCATTCTTCTTCACGGGATCCACAAAGGGGTGTGAAAATATTGGATTCATCCTTTGTCCCCAAGTAAAGCCAAGACTTTTCCATTGATTCACATAGGCCGAAAACACCTTTGGTTATCAAGAAAACACGAACCCTTTCCCATTTGTCTCCATTTGGCCGAGAATGCCAAGTAGTTTTTGTCTATTTTGATACACTTCTAGAATAGTCCTTGTACTGGTATAAATAGGACCTTAAGTCATTATAAAAATCAGAGTTGATGAATAGAAAACTTGTGTTTTACTCAAACACTAAAGTATACAACTTGTGTGCCAGCCACCTCCCCGACCCAAGGTTGGTGTGTGACAGTGGTATCATAGTAGGTCAGTCCTAGGAGTGTCTACAAGCTATGTTGATGTAAATATCCCTATTAGCCCAAAGTCCCAATTTTATCCTCGAGACAATAAGCTCAGACTTCACAAGACGGTGGATCATCCGATGATAATATGCTTAAAATGTCATGGAATATGGAGTTGGATCGAAGATGGGATTTGAAGATTTTAAGAAGAAGACATTTTATTCGGACATCCTGATGGTCTTGGCCGAGACCATGTTTTCCTTTTAGCTTGTCTTTATTTCTTAGCTTAGCTTTTAATTATTGTCTTTAATTCCTAGATTAGTTACTAGTTCTCTTAGGACATATTTGGTGAGCTGTGTAATAAGGATGACTAGGCCGAGAGGACAAGATGGCATAGACAAGTGGATGACTTGGCCGAGAGTGAAAAGTTGGCAAGGGCAAGAATGATCTAGAGGATGAGGCTTTCAAAGAGATAATACGATCATGCATCTAGTCACGTGGGAGATATCAATATCGGCCATGGGAATATCAAGAGTTGGCCGAATGACTCATCAAAGAAAACACAAAGAGTGGAAGCTTCCAAACTTATTCCAAGAAGATGAGATTCATAAAGATCCAATTTCAAGCATTCTTCTTCACGGGATCCACAAAGGGGTGTGAAAATATTGGATTCATCCTTTGTCCCCAAGTAAAGCCAAGACTTTTCCATTGATTCACATAGGCCGAAAACACCTTTGGTTATCAAGAAAACACGAACCCTTTCCCATTTGTCTCCATTTGGCCGAGAATGCCAAGTAGTTTTTGTCTATTTTGATACACTTCTAGAATAGTCCTTGTACTGGTATAAATAGGACCTTAAGTCATTATAAAAATCAGAGTTGATGAATAGAAAACTTGTGTTTTACTCAAACACTAAAGTATACAACTTGTGTGCCAGCCACCCCTTCCCACCCCTACCCAAGGTTAGGTTGTGGCAAAGTGGTATCAAAGCAGGTTAGTCCTAGGAGTGTCTACAAGCTATGTTGATGTAAATATCCCTATTAGCCCAAAGTCCCAATTTTATCCTCGAGACAATAAGCTCAGACTTCACAAGACGGTGGATCATCCGATGATAATATGCTTAAAATGTCATGGAATATGGAGTTGGATCGAAGATGGGACTTGATGATTTTAAGAAGAAGACATTTTATTCGGACATCTTGATGGTCTTGGCGAGACCATGTTTTCCTTTTAGCTTGTCTTTATTTCTTAGCTTAGCTTTTAATTATTGTCTTTAATTCCTAGATTAGTTACTAGTTCTATTAGAACATATTTGGTGTGCTGTGTAATAAGGATGACTAGGCCGAGAGGACAAGATGGCATAGACAAGTGGATGACTTGGCCGAGAGTGAAAAGTTGGCAAGGGCAAGAATGATCTAGAGGATGAGGCTTTCAAAGAGATAATACGATCATGCATCTAGTCACGTGGGAGATATCAATATCGGCCATGGGAATATCAAGAATTGGCCGAATGACTCATCAAAGAAAACACAAAGAGTGGAAGCTTCCAAACTTATTCCAAGAAGATGAGATTCATAAAGATCCAATTTCAAGCATTCTTCTTCACGGGATCCACAAAGGGGTGTGAAAATATTGGATTCATCCTTTGTCCCCAAGTAAAGCCAAGACTTTTCCATTGATTCACATAGGCCGAAAACACCTTTGGTTATCAAGAAAACACGAACCCTTTCCCATTTGTCTCCATTTGGCCGAGAATGCCAAGTAGTTTTTGTCTATTTTGATACACTTCTAGAATAGTGCTTGTACGTGTATAAATAGGACCTTAAGTCATTATAAAAATCAGAGTTGATTAATAGAAAACTTGAGTTTTACTCAAACACTAAAGTATACAACTTGTGTGTCGGCCACCCCCCCTCCCCAATCAAGGTTAGGGTGTGACAGTGGTATCAGCGTAGGTCAGTCGTAGGAGTGTCTACAAGCTATGTTGATGTAAATATCCCTATTTGCCCAAAGTCCCAATTTTATCCTCGAGACAATAAGCTCAGACTTCAGAAGACGGTGGATCATCCGATGATAATATGCTTAAAATGTCATGGAATATGGAGTTGGATCGAAGATGGGACTTGATGATTTTAAGAAGAAGACATTTTATTCGGACATCTTGATGGTCTTGGCCGAGACCATGTTTTCCTTTTAGCTTGTCTTTATTTCTTAGCTTAGCTTTTAATTATTGTCTTTAATTCCTAGATTAGTTACTAGTTCTCTTAGGACATATTTGGTGAGCTGTGTAATAAGGATGACTAGGCCGAGAGGACAAGATGGCATAGACAAGTGGATGACTTGGCCGAGAGTGAAAAGTTGGCAAGGGCAAGAATGATCTAGAGGATGAGGCTTTCAAAGAGATAATACGATCATGCATCTAGTCACGTGGGAGATATCAATATCGGCCATGGGAATATCAAGAGTTGGCCGAATGACTCATCAAAGAAAACACAAAGAGTGGAAGCTTCCAAACTTATTCCAAGAAGATGAGATTCATAAAGATCCAATTTCAAGCATTCTTCTTCACGGGATCCACAAAGGGGTGTGAAAATATTGGATTCATCCTTTGTCCCCAAGTAAAGCCAAGACTTTTCCATTGATTCACATAGGCCGAAAACACCTTTGGTTATCAAGAAAACACGAACCCTTTCCCATTTGTCTCCATTTGGCCGAGAATGCCAAGTAGTTTTTGTCTATTTTGATACACTTCTAGAATAGTCCTTGTACTGGTATAAATAGGACCTTAAGTCATTATAAAAATCAGAGTTGATGAATAGAAAACTTGTGTTTTACTCAAACACTAAAGTATACAACTTCTGTGCCGATACCCCCCTCCCCCACCCAAGGTTAGGGTGTGACAGTGGTATCAGCGTAGGTCAGTCCTAGGAGTGTCTACAAGCTATGTTGATGTAAATATCCCTATTAGCCCAAAGTCCCAATTTTATCCTCGAGACAATAAGCTCAGACTTCACAAGACGGTGGATCATCCGATGATAATATGCTTAAAATGTCATGGAATATGGAGTTGGATCGAAGATGGGATTTGAAGATTTTAAGAAGAAGACATTTTATTCGGACATCTTGATGGTCTTGGCCGAGACCATGTTTTCCTTTTAGCTTGTCTTTATTTCTTAGCTTAGCTTTTAATTATTGTCTTTAATTCCTAGATTAGTTACTAGTTCTCTTAGAACATATTTGGTGAGCTGTGTAATAAGGATGACTAGGCCGAGAGGACAAGATGGCATAGACAAGTGGATGACTTGGCCGAGAGTGAAAAGTTGGCAAGGGCAAAAATGATCTAGAGGATGAGGCTTTCAAAGAGATAATACGATCATGCATCTAGTCACGTGGGAGATATCAATATCGGCCATGGGAATATCAAGAGTTGGCCGAATGACTCATCAAAGAAAACACAAAGAGTGGAAGCTTCCAAACTTATTCCAAGAAGATGAGATTCATAAAGATCCAATTTCAAGCATTCTTCTTCACGGGATCCACAAAGGGGTGTGAAAATATTGGATTCATCCTTTGTCCCCAAGTAAAGCCAAGACTTTTCCATTGATTCACATAGGCCGAAAACACCTTTGGTTATCAAGAAAACACGAACCCTTTCCCATTTGTCTCCATTTGGCCGAGAATGCCAAGTAGTTTTTGTCTATTTTGATACACTTCTAGAATAGTCCTTGTACTGGTATAAATAGGACCTTAAGTCATTATAAAAATCAGAGTTGATGAATAGAAAACTTGTGTTTTACTCAAACACTAAAGTATACAACTTGTGTGCCAGCCACCCCCCTCCCCTACCCAAGGTTAGGGTGTGACAGTGGTATCAGGGTAGGTCAGTCCTAGGAGTGTCTACAAGCTATGTTGATGTAAATATCCCTATTAGCCCAAAGTCCCAATTTTATCCTCGAGACAATAAGCTCAGACTTCACAAGACGGTGGATCATCCGATGATAATATGCTTAAAATGTCATGGAATATGGAGTTGGATCGAAGATGGGATTTGAAGATTTTAAGAAGAAGACATTTTATTCGGACATCTTGATGGTCTTGGCCGAGACCATGTTTTCCTTTTAGCTTGTCTTTATTTCTTAGCTTAGCTTTTAATTATTGTCTTTAATTCCTAGATTAGTTACTAGTTCTATTAGAACATATTTGGTGTGCTAGACAATAAGGATGACTAGGCCGAGAGGACAAGATGGCATAGACAAGTGGATGACTTGGCCGAGAGTGAAAAGTTGGCAAGGGCAAGAATGATCTAGAGGATGAGGCTTTCAAAGAGATAATACGATCATGCATCTAGCTACGTGGGAGGTATCAATATCGGCCATGGGAATAACAAGAGTTGGCCGAATGACTCATCAAAGAAAACACAAAGAGTGGAAGCTTCCAAACTTATTCCAAGAAGATGAGATTCATAAAGATCCAATTTCAAGCATTCTTCTTCACGGGATCCACAAAGGGGTGTGAAAATATTGGATTCATCCTTTGTCCCCAAGTAAAGCCAAGACTTTTCCATTGATTCACATAGGCCGAAAACACCTTTGGTTATCAAGAAAACACGAACCCTTTCCCATTTGTCTCCATTTGGCCGAGAATGCCAAGTAGTTTTTGTCTATTTTGATACACTTCTAGAATAGTCCTTGTACTGGTATAAATAGGACCTTAAGTCATTATAAAAATCAGAGTTGATGAATAGAAAACTTGTGTTTTACTCAAACACTAAAGTATACAACTTGTGTGCCAACCACTCCTCCCCTACCCAAGGTTAGGGTGTGACAGTGGTATCAGTGAGTCAGTTCTAGGAGTGTCTACAAGTCATGTTGATATAAAAATCCCTATTAGCTCAAAGTCCCAATTTTATCCTCGAGACAATAAGCTCAGACTTCAAAAGACGGTGGATCATCCGATGATAATATGCTTAAAATGTCATGGAATATGGAGTTGGATCGAAGATGGGACTTGATGATTTTAAGAAGAAGACATTTTATTCGGACATCTTGATGGTCTTGGCCGAGACCATGTTTTCCTTTTAGCTTGTCTTTATTTCTTAGCTTAGATTTTAATTATTGTCTTTAATTCCTAGATTAGTTACTTGTTCTCATAGAACATATTTGTTGAGCTGTGTAATAAGGATGACTAGGCCGAGAGGACAAGATGGCAAAGACAAGTGGATGACTTGGCCGAGAGTGAAAAGTTGGCAAGGGCAAGAATGATCTAGAGGATGAGGCTTTCAAGGAGATAATACGATCATGCATCTAGTCACGTGGGAGATATCAATATCGGCCATGGGAATATCAAGAATTGGCCGAATGACTCATCAAAGAAAACACAAAGAGTGGAAGCTTCCAAACTTATTCCAAGAAGATGAGATTCATAAAGATCCAATTTCAAGCATTCTTCTTCACGGGATCCACAAAGGGGTGTGAAAATATTGGATTCATCCTTTGTCCCCAAGTAAAGCCAAGACTTTTCCATTGATTCACATAGGCCGAAAACACCTTTGGTTATCAAGAAAACACGAACCCTTTCCCATTTGTCTCCATTTGGCCGAGAATGCCAAGTAGTTTTTGTCTATTTTGATACACTTCTAGAATAGTCCTTGTACTGGTATAAATAGGACCTTAAGTCATTATAAAAATCAGAGTTGATGAATAGAAAACTTGTGTTTTACTCAAACACTAAAGTATACAACTTGTGTGCCAGCCACCCCCTCCCCTACCCAAGGTTAGGGTGTGACAGTGGTATCAGCGTAGGTCAGTCCTAGGAGTGTCTACAAGCTATGTTGATGTAAATATCCCTATTAGCCCAAAGTCCCAATTTTATCCTCGAGACAATAAGCTCAGACTTCACAAGACGGTGGATCATCCGATGATAATATGCTTAAAATGTCATGGAATATGGAGTTGGATCGAAGATGGGATTTGAAGATTTTAAGAAGAAGACATTTTATTCGGACATCTTGATGGTCTTGGCCGAGACCATGTTTTCCTTTTAGCTTGTCTTTATTTCTTAGCTTAGCTTTTAATTATTGTCTTTAATTCCTAGATTAGTTACTAGTTCTCTTAGAACATATTTGGTGAGCTGTGTAATAAGGATGACTAGGCCGAGAGGACAAGATGGCATAGACAAGTGGATGACTTGGCCGAGAGTGAAAAGTTGGCAAGGGCAAGAATGATCTAGAGGATGAGGCTTTCAAAGAGATAATACGATCATGCATCTAGCTACGTGGGAGGTATCAATATCGGCCATGGGAATAACAAGAGTTGGCCGAATGACTCATCAAAGAAAACACAAAGAGTGGAAGCTTCCAAACTTATTCCAAGAAGATGAGATTCATAAAGATCCAATTTCAAGCATTCTTCTTCACGGGATCCACAAAGGGGTGTGAAAATATTGGATTCATCCTTTGTCCCCAAGTAAAGCCAAGACTTTTCCATTGATTCACATAGGCCGAAAACACCTTTGGTTATCAAGAAAACACGAACCCTTTCCCATTTGTCTCCATTTGGCCGAGAATGCCAAGTAGTTTTTGTCTATTTTGATACACTTCTAGAATAGTCCTTGTACTGGTATAAATAGGACCTTAAGTCATTATAAAAATCAGAGTTGATGAATAGAAAACTTGTGTTTTACTCAAACACTAAAGTATACAACTTGTGCCGGCCACCCCCCCCCCCCAAGGTTAGGGTGTGACAAGGGTTTCAGCGTAGGCAGTCCTAGGAGTGTCTACAAGCTATGTTGATGTAAATATCCCTATTAGCCCAAAGTCCCAATTTTATCCTCGAGACAATAAGCTCAGACTTCACAAGACGGTGGATCATCCGATGATAATATGCTTAAAATGTCATGGAATATGGAGTTGGATCGAAGATGGGATTTGAAGATTTTAAGAAGAAGACATTTTATTCGGACATCTTGATGGTCTTGGCCGAGACCATGTTTTCCTTTTAGCTTGTCTTTATTTCTTAGCTTAGCTTTTAATTATTGTCTTTAATTCCTAGATTAGTTACTAGTTCTATTAGAACATATTTGGTGTCCTGTGTAATAAGGATGACTAGGCCGAGAGGACAAGATGGCATAGACAAGTGGATGACTTGGCCGAGAGTGAAAAGTTGGCAAGGGCAAGAATGATCTAGAGGATGAGGCTTTCAAAGAGATAATACGATCATGCATCTAGCTACGTGGGAGGTATCAATATCGGCCATGGGAATAACAAGAGTTGGCCGAATGACTCATCAAAGAAAACACAAAGAGTGGAAGCTTCCAAACTTATTCCAAGAAGATGAGATTCATAAAGATCCAATTTCAAGCATTCTTCTTCACGGGATCCACAAAGGGGTGTGAAAATATTGGATTCATCCTTTGTCCCCAAGTAAAGCCAAGACTTTTCCATTGATTCACATAGGCCGAAAACACCTTTGGTTATCAAGAAAACACGAACCCTTTCCCATTTGTCTCCATTTGGCCGAGAATGCCAAGTAGTTTTTGTCTATTTTGATACACTTCTAGAATAGTCCTTGTACTGGTATAAATAGGACCTTAAGTCATTATATAAATCAGAGTTTATGAATACAAAACTTTAGTTTTACTCAAACACTAAAGTAGTATAACTTCTGTGCCGGCCACCCCCTCCCCCACCCAAGGTTAGGGTGTGACAGTGGTATCAGCGTAGGTCAGTCCTAGGAGTGTCTACAAGCTATGTTGATGTAAATATCCCTATTAGCCCAAAGTCCCAATTTTATCCTCGAGACAATAAGCTCAGACTTCAGAAGACGGTGGATCATCCGATGATAATATGCTTAAAATGTCATGGAATATGGAGTTGGATCGAATATGGGAATTGAAGATCTTAAGAAGAAGACATTTTATTCGGACATCTTGATGGTCTTGGCCGAGACCATGTTTTCCTTTTAGCTTGTCTTTATTTCTTAGCTTAGCTTTTAATTATTGTCTTTAATTCCTAGATTAGTTACTAGTTCTATTAGAACATATTTGGTGTGCTGTGTAATAAGGATGACTAGGCCGAGAGGACAAGATGGCATAGACAAGTGGATGACTTGGCCGAGAGTGAAAAGTTGGCAAGGGCAAGAATGATCTAGAGGATGAGGCTTTCAAAGAGATAATACGATCATGCATCTAGCTACGTGGGAGGTATCAATATCGGCCATGGGAATAACAAGAGTTGGCCGAATGACTCATCAAAGAAAACACAAAGAGTGGAAGCTTCCAAACTTATTCCAAGAAGATGAGATTCATAAAGATCCAATTTCAAGCATTCTTCTTCACGGGATCCACAAAGGGGTGTGAAAATATTGGATTCATCCTTTGTCCCCAAGTAAAGCCAAGACTTTTCCATTGATTCACATAGGCCGAAAACACCTTTGGTTATCAAGAAAACACGAACCCTTTCCCATTTGTCTCCATTTGGCCGAGAATGCCAAGTAGTTTTTGTCTATTTTGATACACTTCTAGAATAGTCCTTGTACTGGTATAAATAGGACCTTAAGTCATTATAAAAATCAGAGTTGATGAATAGAAAACTTGTGTTTTACTCAAACACTAAAGTATACAACTTGTGTGCCAGCCACCCCCCTCCCCTACCCAAGGTTAGGGTGTGACAGTGGTATCAGCGTAGGTCAGACCTAAGAGTGTCTACAAGCTATGTTGATGTAAGTATCCCTATTAGCCCAAAGTCCCAATTTTATCCTCGAGACAATAAGCTCAGACTTCACAAGACGGTGGATCATCCGATGATAATATGCTTAAAATGTCATGGATTATGGAGTTGGATCGAAGATGGGACTTGATGATTTTAAGAAGAAGACTTTTTATTCGGACATCTTGATGGTCTTGGCCGAGACCATGTTTTCCTTTTAGCTTGTCTTTATTTCTTAGCTTAGCTTTTAATTATTGTCTTTAATTCCTAGATTAGTTACTAGTTCTATTAGAACATATTTGGTGTGCTGTGTAATAAGGATGACTAGGCCGAGAGGACAAGATGGCATAGACAAGTGGATGACTTGGCCGAGAGTGAAAAGTTGGCAAGGGCAAGAATGATCTAGAGGATGAGGCTTTCAAAGAGATAATACGATCATGCATCTAGCTACGTGGGAGGTATCAATATCGGCCATGGGAATAACAAGAGTTGGCCGAATGACTCATCAAAGAAAACACAAAGAGTGGAAGCTTCCAAACTTATTCCAAGAAGATGAGATTCATAAAGATCCAATTTCAAGCATTCTTCTTCACGGGATCCACAAAGGGTGTGAAAATATTGGATTCATCCTTTGTCCCCAAGTAAAGCCAAGACTTTTCCATTGATTCACATAGGCCGAAAACACCTTTGGTTATCAAGAAAACCCGAACCCTTTCCCATTTGTCTCCATTTGGCCGAGAATGCCAAGTAGTTTTTGTCTATTTTGTTACACTTCTAGAATAGTCCTTGTACTGGTATAAATAGGACCTTAAGTCATTATGAAAATCAGAGTTGATGAATAGAAAACTTGAGTTTTACTCAAACACTAAAGTTTACAACTTGTGTGCCAGCCACCCCCCTCCCCCCACCCAAGGTTGGGGAGTGATAAAGTGATATCAGAGCAGGTCAGTCCTAGGAGGGTCTACAAACCATGTTGATGTAAAAATCCCTATTAGCTGAAAGTCCCAATTTTATCCTCGAGACAATAAGCTCAGACTTCAAAAGACGGTGGATCATCCGATGATAATATGCTTAAAATGTCATGGAATATGGAGTTGGATCGAAGATGGGACTTGAAGATTTTAAGAAGAAGACATTTTATTCGGACATCTTGATGGTCTTGGCCGAGACCATGTTTTCCTTTTAGCTTGTCTTTATTTCTTAGCTTAGCTTTTAATTATTGTCTTTAATTCCTAGATTAGTTACTAGTTCTATTAGAACATATTTGGTGTCCTGTGTAATAAGGATGACTAGGCCGAGAGGACAAGATGGCATAGACAAGTGGATGACTTGGCCGAGAGTGAAAAGTTGGCAAGGGCAAGAATGATCTAGAGGATGAGGCTTTCAAAGAGATAATACGATCATGCATCTAGCTACGTGGGAGGTATCAATATCGGCCATGGGAATAACAAGAGTTGGCCGAATGACTCATCAAAGAAAACACAAAGAGTGGAAGCTTCCAAACTTATTCCAAGAAGATGAGATTCATAAAGATCCAATTTCAAGCATTCTTCTTCACGGGATCCACAAAGGGGTGTGAAAATATTGGATTCATCCTTTGTCCCCAAGTAAAGCCAAGACTTTTCCATTGATTCACATAGGCCGAAAACACCTTTGGTTATCAAGAAAACACGAACCCTTTCCCATTTGTCTCCATTTGGCCGAGAATGCCAAGTAGTTTTTGTCTATTTTGATACACTTCTAGAATAGTCCTTGTACTGGTATAAATAGGACCTTAAGTCATTATAAAAATCAGAGTTGATGGATAGAAAACTTGTGTTTTACTCAAACACTAAAGTATACAACTTCTGTGCCGGCCACCCCCCCTGCCCCACCCAAGGTTAGGGTGTGACAGTGGTATCAGCGCAGGTCAGTCCTAGGAGTGTCTACAAGCTATGTTGATGTAAATAACCCTATTAGCCCAAAGTCCCAATTTTATCCTCGAGACAATAAGCTCAGACTTCAGAAGACGGTGGATCATCCGATGATAATATGCTTAAAATGTCATGGAATATGGAGTTGGATCGAATATGGGAATTGAAGATCTTAAGAAGAAGACATTTTATTCGGACATCTTGATGGTCTTGGCCGAGACCATGTTTTCCTTTTAGCTTGTCTTTATTTCTTAGCTTAGCTTTTAATTATTGTCTTTAATTCCTAGATTAGTTACTAGTTCTATTAGAACATATTTGGTGTCCTGTGTAATAAGGATGACTAGGCCGAGAGGACAAGATGGCATAGACAAGTGGATGACTTGGCCGAGAGTGAAAAGTTGGCAAGGGCAAGAATGATCTAGAGGATGAGGCTTTCAAAGAGATAATACGATCATGCATCTAGCTACGTGGGAGGTATCAATATCGGCCATGGGAATAACAAGAGTTGGCCGAATGACTCATCAAAGAAAACACAAAGAGTGGAAGCTTCCAAACTTATTCCAAGAAGATGAGATTCATAAAGATCCAATTTCAAGCATTCTTCTTCACGGGATCCACAAAGGGGTGTGAAAATATTGGATTCATCCTTTGTCCCCAAGTAAAGCCAAGACTTTTCCATTGATTCACATAGGCCGAAAACACCTTTGGTTATCAAGAAAACACGAACCCTTTCCCATTTGTCTCCATTTGGCCGAGAATGCCAAGTAGTTTTTGTCTATTTTGATACACTTCTAGAATAGTCCTTGTACTGGTATAAATAGGACCTTAAGTCATTATAAAAATCAGAGTTGATGAATAGAAAACTTGGGTTTTACTCAAACACTAAAGTATACAACTTGTGTGCCGGCCACACCCCCTCCCCCACCCAAGGTTAGGCTGTGACAGTGGTATCAGCGCATGTCAGTCCTAGGAGTGTCTACAAGCTATGTTGATGTAAATATCCCTATTAGCCCAAAGTCCCAATTTTATCCTCGAGACAATAAGCTCAGACTTCACAAGACGGTGGATCATCCGATGATAATATGCTTAAAATGTCATGGAATATGGAGTTGGATCGAAGATGGGACTTGAAGATTTTAAGAAGAAGACATTTTATTCGGACATCTTGATGGTCTTGGCCGAGACCATGTTTTCCTTTTAGCTTGTCTTTATTTCTTAGCTTAGCTTTTAATTATTGTCTTTAATTCCTAGATTAGTTACTAGTTCTATTAGAACATATTTGGTGTCCTGTGTAATAAGGATGACTAGGCCGAGAGGACAAGATGGCATAGACAAGTGGATGACTTGGCCGAGAGTGAAAAGTTGGCAAGGGCAAGAATGATCTAGAGGATGAGGCTTTCAAAGAGATAATACGATCATGCATCTAGCTACGTGGGAGGTATCAATATCGGCCATGGGAATAACAAGAGTTGGCCGAATGACTCATCAAAGAAAACACAAAGAGTGGAAGCTTCCAAACTTATTCCAAGAAGATGAGATTCATAAAGATCCAATTTCAAGCATTCTTCTTCACGGGATCCACAAAGGGGTGTGAAAATATTGGATTCATCCTTTGTCCCCAAGTAAAGCCAAGACTTTTCCATTGATTCACATAGGCCGAAAACACCTTTGGTTATCAAGAAAACACGAACCCTTTCCCATTTGTCTCCATTTGGCCGAGAATGCCAAGTAGTTTTTGTCTATTTTGATACACTTCTAGAATAGTCCTTGTACTGGTATAAATAGGACCTTAAGTCATTAAGAAAATCAGAGTTGATGAATAGAAAACTTGAGTTTTACTCAAACACTAAAGTTTACAACTTCTGTGCCAGCCAACCCTCTCCCCCCACCCAAGGTTGGGGAGTGATAAAGTGATATCAGAGCAGGTCATTCCTAGGAGGGTCTACAAACCATGTTGATGTAAATATCCCTATTAGCCCAAAGTCCCAATTTTATCCTCGAGACAATAAGCTCAGACTTCACAAGACGGTGGATCATCCGATGATAATATGCTTAAAATGTCATGGAATATGGAGTTGGATCGAAGATGGGATTTGAAGATTTTAAGAAGAAGACATTTTATTCGGACATCTTGATGGTCTTGGCCGAGACCATGTTTTCCTTTTAGCTTGTCTTTATTTCTTAGCTTAGCTTTTAATTATTGTCTTTAATTCCTAGATTAGTTACTAGTTCTATTAGAACATATTTGGTGTCCTGTGTAATAAGGATGACTAGGCCGAGAGGACAAGATGGCATAGACAAGTGGATGACTTGGCCGAGAGTGAAAAGTTGGCAAGGGCAAGAATGATCTAGAGGATGAGGCTTTCAAAGAGATAATACGATCATGCATCTAGCTACGTGGGAGGTATCAATATCGGCCATGGGAATAACAAGAGTTGGCCGAATGACTCATCAAAGAAAACACAAAGAGTGGAAGCTTCCAAACTTATTCCAAGAAGATGAGATTCATAAAGATCCAATTTCAAGCATTCTTCTTCACGGGATCCACAAAGGGGTGTGAAAATATTGGATTCATCCTTTGTCCCCAAGTAAAGCCAAGACTTTTCCATTGATTCACATAGGCCGAAAACACCTTTGGTTATCAAGAAAACACGAACCCTTTCCCATTTGTCTCCATTTGGCCGAGAATGCCAAGTAGTTTTTGTCTATTTTGTTACACTTCTAGAATAGTCCTTGTACTGGTATAAATAGGACCTTAAGTCATTATGAAAATCAGAGTTGATGAATAGAAAACTTGAGTTTTACTCAAACACTAAAGTTTACAACTTGTGTGCCAGCCACCCCCCTCCCCCCACCCAAGGTTGGGGAGTGATAAAGTGATATCAGAGCAGGTCAGTCCTAGGAGGGTCTACAAGCCATGTTGATGTAAAATCCCCGTGAGCTCAAAGTCCCAATTTGATCCTCAAGAAAATAAGATCAGAGTTCCAATGATGGTGGATCATCCGATGAGAATATGGTTAAAATGACATGGAATATGGAGTTGGATGAAAGATGGGACTTGAAGATTTTAAGAAGCAGACATTTTATTCGGACATCTTGATGGTCTTGGCCGAGACCATGTTTTCCTTTTAGCTTGTCTTTATTTCTTAGCTTAGCTTTTAATTATTGTCTTTAATTCCTAGATTAGTTACTAGTTCTCTTAGGACATATTTGTTGACCTGTGTAATAAGGATGACTAGGCCGAGAGGACAAGATGGCATAGACAAGTGGATGACTTGGCCGAGAGTGAAAAGTTGGCAAGGGCAAGAATGATCTAGAGGATGAGGCTTTCAAAGAGATAATACGATCATGCATCTAGCTACGTGGGAGGTATCAATATCGGCCATGGGAATAACAAGAGTTGGCCGAATGACTCATCAAAGAAAACACAAAGAGTGGAAGCTTCCAAACTTATTCCAAGAAGATGAGATTCATAAAGATCCAATTTCAAGCATTCTTCTTCACGGGATCCACAAAGGGGTGTGAAAATATTGGATTCATCCTTTGTCCCCAAGTAAAGCCAAGACTTTTCCATTGATTCACATAGGCCGAAAACACCTTTGGTTATCAAGAAAACACGAACCCTTTCCCATTTGTCTCCATTTGGCCGAGAATGCCAAGTAGTTTTTGTCTATTTTGATACACTTCTAGAATAGTCCTTGTACTGGTATAAATAGGACCTTAAGTCATTATGAAAATCAGAGTTGATGAATAGAAAACTTGAGTTTTACTCAAACACTAAAGTTTACAACTTGTGTGCCAGCCACCCCCTCCCCCCACCCAAGGTTGGGGAGTGATAAAGTGATATCAGAGCAGGTCAGTCCTAGGAGGGTCTACAAGCCATGTTGATGTAAAATCCCCGTGAGCTCAAAGTCCCAATTTGATCCTCAAGGAAATAAGATCAGAGTTCCAATGATGGTGGATCATCCGATGAGAATATGGTTAAAATGACATGGAATATGGAGCGGGATCGAACATTGGACTTGAAGATTTTAAGAAGCAGACATTTTATTCGGACATCTTGATGGTCTTGGCCGAGACCATGTTTTCCTTTTAGCTTGTCTTTATTTCTTAGCTTAGCTTTTAATTATTGTCTTTAATTCCTAGATTAGTTACTAGTTCTATTAGAACATATTTGGTGTCCTGTGTAATAAGGATGACTAGGCCGAGAGGACAAGATGGCATAGACAAGTGGATGACTTGGCCGAGAGTGAAAAGTTGGCAAGGGCAAGAATGATCTAGAGGATGAGGCTTTCAAAGAGATAATACGATCATGCATCTAGCTACGTGGGAGGTATCAATATCGGCCATGGGAATAACAAGAGTTGGCCGAATGACTCATCAAAGAAAACACAAAGAGTGGAAGCTTCCAAACTTATTCCAAGAAGATGAGATTCATAAAGATCCAATTTCAAGCATTCTTCTTCACGGGATCCACAAAGGGTGTGAAAATATTGGATTCATCCTTTGTCCCCAAGTAAAGCCAAGACTTTTCCATTGATTCACATAGGCCGAAAACACCTTTGGTTATCAAGAAAACACGAACCCTTTCCCATTTGTCTCCATTTGGCCGAGAATGCCAAGTAGTTTTTGTCTATTTTGATACACTTCTAGAATAGTCCTTGTACTGGTATAAATAGGACCTTAAGTCATTATAAAAATCAGAGTTGATGAATAGAAAACTTGTGTTTTACTCAAACACTAAAGTATACAACTTGTGTGCCAGCCACCCCCCTCCCCTACCCAAGGTTAGGGTGTGACAGTGGTATCAGCGTAGGTCAGTCCTAGGAGTGTCTACAAGCTATGTTGATGTAAATATCCCTATTAGCCCAAAGTCCCAATTTTATCCTCGAGACAATAAGCTCAGACTTCACAAGACGGTGGATCATCCGATGATAATATGCTTAAAATGTCATGGAATATGGAGTTGGATCGAAGATGGGATTTGAAGATTTTAAGAAGAAGACATTTTATTCGGACATCCTGATGGTCTTGGCCGAGACCATGTTTTCCTTTTAGCTTGTCTTTATTTCTTAGCTTAGCTTTTAATTATTGTCTTTAATTCCTAGATTAGTTACTAGTTCTCTTAGGACATATTTGGTGAGCTGTGTAATAAGGATGACTAGGCCGAGAGGACAAGATGGCATAGACAAGTGGATGACTTGGCCGAGAGTGAAAAGTTGGCAAGGGCAAGAATGATCTAGAGGATGAGGCTTTCAAAGAGATAATACGATCATGCATCTAGCTACGTGGGAGGTATCAATATCGGCCATGGGAATAACAAGAGTTGGCCGAATGACTCATCAAAGAAAACACAAAGAGTGGAAGCTTCCAAACTTATTCCAAGAAGATGAGATTCATAAAGATCCAATTTCAAGCATTCTTCTTCACGGGATCCACAAAGGGGTGTGAAAATATTGGATTCATCCTTTGTCCCCAAGTAAAGCCAAGACTTTTCCATTGATTCACATAGGCCGAAAACACCTTTGGTTATCAAGAAAACACGAACCCTTTCCCATTTGTCTCCATTTGGCCGAGAATGCCAAGTAGTTTTTGTCTATTTTGATACACTTCTAGAATAGTCCTTGTACTGGTATAAATAGGACCTTAAGTCATTATAAAAATCAGAGTTGATGAATAGAAAACTTGTGTTTTACTCAAACACTAAAGTATACAACTTGTGTGCAAGCCACCCCCCTCCCCTACCCAAGGTTAGGGTGTGACAGTGGTATCAGCGTAGGTCAGTCCTAGGAGTGTCTACAAGCTATGTTGATGTAAATATCCCTATTAGCCCAAAGTCCCAATTTTATCCTCGAGACAATAAGCTCAGACTTCACAAGACGGTGGATCATCCGATGATAATATGCTTAAAATGTCATGTGGAGTTGGATCGAAGATGGGACTTGAAGATTTTAAGAAGAAGACATTTTATTCGGACATCTTGATGGTCTTGGCCGAGACCATGTTTTCCTTTTAGCTTGTCTTTATTTCTTAGCTTAGCTTTTAATTATTGTCTTTAATTCCTAGATTAGTTACTAGTTCTATTAGAACATATTTGGTGTGTTGTGTAATAAGGATGACTAGGCCGAGAGGACAAGATGGCATAGACAAGTGGATGACTTGGCCGAGAGTGAAAAGTTGGCAAGGGCAAGAATGATCTAGAGGATGAGGCTTTCAAAGAGATAATACGATCATGCATCTAGCTACGTGGGAGGTATCAATATCGGCCATGGGAATAACAAGAGTTGCCGAATGACTCATCAAAGAAAACACAAAGAGTGGAAGCTTCCAAACTTATTCCAAGAAGATGAGATTCATAAAGATCCAATTTCAAGCATTCTTCTTCACGGGATCCACAAAGGGGTGTGAAAATATTGGATTCATCCTTTGTCCCCAAGTAAAGCCAAGACTTTTCCATTGATTCACATAGGCCGAAAACACCTTTGGTTATCAAGAAAACACGAACCCTTTCCCATTTGTCTCCATTTGGCCGAGAATGCCAAGTAGTTTTTGTCTATTTTGATACACTTCTAGAATAGTCCTTGTACTGGTATAAATAGGACCTTAAGTCATTATAAAAATCAGAGTTGATGAATATAAAACTTGTGTTTTACTCAAACACTAAAGTATACAACTAGTGTGCCTGCCACCCCCCTCCTCTACCCAAGGTTAGGGTGTGACAGTGGTATCAGCGTAGGTCAGTCCTAGGAGTGTCTACAAGCTATGTTGATGTAAATATCCCTATTAGCCCAAAGTCCCAATTTTATCCTCGAGACAATAAGCTCAGACTTCACAAGACGGTGGATCATCCGATGATAATATGCTTAAAATGTCATGGAATATGGAGTTGGATCGAAGATGGGACTTGATGATTTTAAGAAGAAGACATTTTATTCGGACATCTTGATGGTCTTGGCCGAGACCATGTTTTCCTTTTAGCTTGTCTTTATTTCTTAGCTTAGCTTTTAATTATTGTCTTTAATTCCTAGATTAGTTACTAGTTCTATTAGAACATATTTGGTGTGCTGTGTAATAAGGATGACTAGGCCGAGAGGACAAGATGGCATAGACAAGTGGATGACTTGGCCGAGAGTGAAAAGTTGGCAAGGGCAAGAATGATCTAGAGGATGAGGCTTTCAAAGAGATAATACGATCATGCATCTAGCTACGTGGGAGGTATCAATATCGGCCATGGGAATAACAAGAGTTGGCCGAATGACTCATCAAAGAAAACACAAAGAGTGGAAGCTTCCAAACTTATTCCAAGAAGATGAGATTCATAAAGATCCAATTTCAAGCATTCTTCTTCACGGGATCCACAAAGGGGTGTGAAAATATTGGATTCATCCTTTGTCCCCAAGTAAAGCCAAGACTTTTCCATTGATTCACATAGGCCGAAAACACCTTTGGTTATCAAGAAAACACGAACCCTTTCCCATTTGTCTCCATTTGGCCGAGAATGCCAAGTAGTTTTTGTCTATTTTGATACACTTCTAGAATAGTCCTTGTACTGGTATAAATAGGACCTTAAGTCATTATAAAAATCAGAGTTGATGAATAGAAAACTTGTGTTTTACTCAAACACTAAAGTATACAACTTGTGTGCCAGCCACCCCCCTCCCCTACCCAAGGTTAGGGTGTGACAGTGGTATCAGCGCACGTCAGTCCGAGGAGTGTCTACAAGCTATGTTGATGTAAATATCCCTATTAGCCCAAAGTCCCAATTTTATCCTCGAGACAATAAGCTCAGACTTCACAAGACGGTGGATCATCCGATGATAATATGCTTAAAATGTCATGGAATATGGAGTTGGATCGAAGATGGGATTTGAAGATTTTAAGAAGAAGACATTTTATTCGGACATCTTGATGGTCTTGGCCGAGACCATGTTTTCCTTTTAGCTTGTCTTTATTTCTTAGCTTAGCTTTTAATTATTGTCTTTAATTCCTAGATTAGTTACTAGTTCTATTAGAACATATTTGGTGTCCTGTGTAATAAGGATGACTAGGCCGAGAGGACAAGATGGCATAGACAAGTGGATGACTTGGCCGAGAGTGAAAAGTTGGCAAGGGCAAGAATGATCTAGAGGATGAGGCTTTCAAAGAGATAATACGATCATGCATCTAGCTACGTGGGAGGTATCAATATCGGCCATGGGAATAACAAGAGTTGGCCGAATGACTCATCAAAGAAAACACAAAGAGTGGAAGCTTCCAAACTTATTCCAAGAAGATGAGATTCATAAAGACCCAAGTTCATGCATTCTTCTTCACGGGATCCACAAAGGGTGTGAAAATATTGGATTCATCCTTTGTCCCCAAGTAAAGCCAAGACTTTTCCATTGATTCACATAGGCCGAAAACACCTTTGGTTATCAAGAAAACACGAACCCTTTCCCATTTGTCTCCATTTGGCCGAGAATGCCAAGTAGTTTTTGTCTATTTTGATACACTTCTAGAATAGTCCTTGTACTGGTATAAATAGGACCTTAAGTCATTATAAAAATCAGAGTTGATGAATAGAAAACTTGAGTTTTCCTCAAACACTAAAGTATTCAACTTGTGTGCCGGCCACCCTCCCCCCTACGGTTGGGGTGTGACAAAGTAGTATCAGAGCAGGTCAGTCCTAGGAGTGTCTACAAGCTATGTTGATGTAAATATCCCTATTAGCCCAAAGTCCCAATTTTATCCTCGAGACAATAAGCTCAGACTTCACAAGACGGTGGATCATCCGATGATAATATGCTTAAAATGTCATGGAATATGGAGTTGGATCGAAGATGGGACTTGATGATTTTAAGAAGAAGACTTTTTATTCGGACATCTTGATGGTCTTGGCCGAGACCATGTTTTCCTTTTAGCTTGTCTTTATTTCTTAGCTTAGCTTTTAATTATTGTCTTTAATTCCTAGATTAGTTACTAGTTCTATTAGAACATATTTGGTGTACTGTGTAATAAGGATGACTAGGCCGAGAGGACAAGATGGCATAGACAAGTGGATGACTTGGCCGAGAGTGAAAAGTTGGCAAGGGCAAGAATGATCTAGAGGATGAGGCTTTCAAAGAGATAATACGATCATGCATCTAGCTACGTGGGAGGTATCAATATCGGCCATGGGAATAACAAGAGTTGGCCGAATGACTCATCAAAGAAAACACAAAGAGTGGAAGCTTCCAAACTTATTCCAAGAAGATGAGATTCATAAAGATCCAATTTCAAGCATTCTTCTTCACGGGATCCACAAAGGGGTGTGAAAATATTGGATTCATCCTTTGTCCCCAAGTAAAGCCAAGACTTTTCCATTGATTCACATAGGCCGAAAACACCTTTGGTTATCAAGAAAACACGAACCCTTTCCCATTTGTCTCCATTTGGCCGAGAATGCCAAGTAGTTTTTGTCTATTTTGATACACTTCTAGAATAGTCCTTGTACTGGTATAAATAGGACCTTAAGTCATTATAAAAATCAGAGTTGATGAATAGAAAACTTGTGTTTTACTCAAACACTAAAGTATACAACTTGTGTGCCAGCCACCCCCCTCCCCTACCCAAGGTTAGGGTGTGACAGTGGTATCAGCGTAGGTCAGTCCTAGGAGTGTCTACAAGCTATGTTGATGTAAATATCCCTATTAGCCCAAAGTCCCAATTTTATCCTCGAGACAATAAGCTCAGACTTCACAAGACGGTGGATCATCCGATGATAATATGCTTAAAATGTCATGGAATATGGAGTTGGATCGAAGATGGGACTTGATGATTTTAAGAAGAAGACTTTTTATTCGGACATCTTGATGGTCTTGGCCGAGACCATGTTTTCCTTTTAGCTTGTCTTTATTTCTTAGCTTAGCTTTTAATTATTGTCTTTAATTCCTAGATTAGTTACTAGTTCTATTAGAACATATTTGATGTCCTTTGTAATAAGGATGACTAGGCCGAGAGGACAAGATGGCATAGACAAGTGGATGACTTGGCCGAGAGTGAAAAGTTGGCAAGGGCAAGAATGATCTAGAGGATGAGGCTTTCAAAGAGATAATACGATCATGCATCTAGCTACGTGGGAGGTATCAATATCGGCCATGGGAATAACAAGAGTTGGCCGAATGACTCATCAAAGAAAACACAAAGAGTGGAAGCTTCCAAACTTATTCCAAGAAGATGAGATTCATAAAGATCCAATTTCAAGCATTCTTCTTCACGGGATCCACAAAGGGGTGTGAAAATATTGGATTCATCCTTTGTCCCCAAGTAAAGCCAAGACTTTTCCATTGATTCACATAGGCCGAAAACACCTTTGGTTATCAAGAAAACACGAACCCTTTCCCATTTGTCTCCATTTGGCCGAGAATGCCAAGTAGTTTTTGTCTATTTTGATACACTTCTAGAATAGTCCTTGTACTGGTATAAATAGGACCTTAAGTCATTATAAAAATCAGAGTTGATGAATAGAAAACTTGTGTTTTACTCAAACACTAAAGTATACAACTTGTGTGCCGGCCACCCCCTCCCCCACCCAAGGTTAGGGTGTGACAGTGGTATCAGCGTAGGTCAGTCCTAGGAGTGTCTACAAGCTATGTTGATGTAAATATCCCTATTAGCCCAAAGTCCCAATTTTATCCTCGAGACAATAAGCTCAGACTTCACAAGACGGTGGATCATCCGATGATAATATGCTTAAAATGTCATGGAATATGGAGTTGGATCGAAGATGGGATTTGAAGATTTTAAGAAGAAGACATTTTATTCGGACATCTTGATGGTCTTGGCCGAGACCATGTTTTCCTTTTAGCTTGTCTTTATTTCTTAGCTTAGCTTTTAATTATTGTCTTTAATTCCTAGATTAGTTACTAGTTCTATTAGAACATATTTGGTGTCTTGTGTAATAAGGATGACTAGGCCGAGAGGACAAGATGGCATAGACAAGTGGATGACTTGGCCGAGAGTGAAAAGTTGGCAAGGGCAAGAATGATCTAGAGGATGAGGCTTTCAAAGAGATAATACGATCATGCATCTAGCTACGTGGGAGGTATCAATATCGGCCATGGGAATAACAAGAGTTGGCCGAATGACTCATCAAAGAAAACACAAAGAGTGGAAGCTTCCAAACTTATTCCAAGAAGATGAGATTCATAAAGATCCAATTTCAAGCATTCTTCTTCACGGGATCCACAAAGGGGTGTGAAAATATTGGATTCATCCTTTGTCCCCAAGTAAAGCCAAGACTTTTCCATTGATTCACATAGGCCGAAAACACCTTTGGTTATCAAGAAAACACGAACCCTTTCCCATTTGTCTCCATTTGGCCGAGAATGCCAAGTAGTTTTTGTCTCTTTTGTCTACGTGGTATCGGAAGCCAACAATCCTTCCCAACCCAAAACCTAAATTAAATTCCCCATATTTTATTTCCTGTGTTGAACCGATCGTATACTCGGTATACCTTCAATATACTCTGCTTGATATCATTTTGCCACCATCCCTCAATTCGCTAAACAACCACAGTATACCCCTAGTATCACTGTGTCGATATCTACAGCCCTCCGTTTGTCCACTATCTCTCGAACAGTCAGTGCATTATCTGAGAATTTATCTGACCTATATAGCGTATATACACTATGTATACGGCTGATATATCATCCCTGCCACTATATACTACCACGTAGTATCTGACCTCCTAAGCTATTATACACCTTGTATCGGCTACGGCATATACCTCATATGTATGCCTCGTAAGTATACATCTCAAAGCCCCCACTTATTGTTTCTCTCTCTGCACCCAATCTCGAGCCACCATAGACCGGGAAACCACTCACGGATATAATTTGTGAATGAGGTGCACCAGGCGGTGTGGCCCGGCGGTGGGGCGTGGGCTTCGGGCTTCCAACCCCAGAGATAGAGAGCTCAACAATGATGGTAGCCACCAGGACATAGCCCAGAAGTTGTGGTCCCAGTAACAGTGCAGCTCGACCAACTATTTGTCCAAAATACATCGGACCCGCGTATACCCGAACGCCTAATGACCCGACCAATCTGGGTTCCCGTCGGCTGACCCACAGAAGTCAGGCCCAATTTCATGGGGTCCACTTCTCTACTCTAGGCCTTCTCAAATCCAGTTTGGGCCAAGCTTTCAGTACATTGACTCCTCGAAAGCCCAATAATGCGTGGTATATGGATACGGGCGTCACGTCTCACCTTACCAATAATTCTGGTAATCTTTCTCAAATGCGTAATTTAAATACTCCACAATCTATTATGGTCGGAAACGGTCATAGCATTCCAATTCAAGGGTTTAGCCACACACTAACCCCACCACCGTATCCCCACTTCTCCCTTAAAAACGTCCTATATGCCCCGAACATTATCAAGAACCTACTCTCTGTTAGAAAATTTTCCACCGATAATTCCATTTCAATTAATTTTGACCCATTTGGGTTTTCTGTAATGGACCTCCGTACTGGGAAACTCCTTACGAGGTGCAATAGTGAGGGGACCTCTATTCTTTCCTATCTACGTCTGATACCAGTGTCACCCCTCCCATATCTCTAGCTGCCATCGTCACTCCTCTCACCATTTTAACAACAATATGTCCCTCAACGTGGCATAGAAGACTTGGTCATCCGGGTTCTCACATTTTTTTCCCTTAGAAACTGAAATTTAATCCAATGTAATAAAGGGAACCCTTCACATAGTTGCTCCTCGTGTCATCTAGGGAAACACGTTAGACTATCATTTCAACTTTCTATGATGACACGAGGAGCAACATTAAAAAATTCTGAGTCATTTCAAAAGGAGAGAAAGTAATACTCATAGAAATTTCTTGATGACTCATAGAAAATGAATGACTATCATTTCAACCTCTATCGTTTCATAAATTTTGTGCGGCTAATGGCATGATATTTCATTTCTCGTGCCCCCATACCTCCCTTCAAAATGGTAAATTTGAAATAATTCTCCGCACCATTAATAATATGATTCGTACCTTCCTTTTTCATGTGTCTCTCCCCCTACTTTTTGGGTATATGCATTAAAATGGTAGAACACATTCTCAACATTTTACCTACCCGTGCGATTCAAAATAGGACACCCACCGAAATTCTCTACCGTTGGACCTCTACCTATGACCATCTTAGAATTTTTAGGTTTATGCAGTGATATTGCCCTAATCCCCTGACATCCATAGCCCCCCACAAATTGGCACCCATGGAGGTATACGCTATGAACTATCCACCAAATAAAATCATAATCTCATATACATCACTTTTAATCGAGTATGTTTTCCGTTTGACAACATTTAAAAATTTTAGTCACGTCGATTACAAATTTCTTGATGATTCGTGCATAGTATCAATCGCTTATCTACCAAGCTCTTGTCATTCTTTAGCCTTACGGCAGACACTGTCACAAGACTCTAATCACAACCAGCTGCCATCGCTTGCCACTCCGGCGGTCTCGTCATCGGCGTCAATATGTACCACTACTACAACCACTGTTCCATCACCACCTACCTACGTTGTCACTGTTAGCACTCTGTCAGGTCGTTCACCGGCAAGGACGATGGAACCCATCATCGTCTCCTCCACCCGCCGGATACTCGGGTCACCAAACCCATTGTCACCCCCGCATATCCTCAGCCCTCTTATCAAACCACCTGAACCGAGACACCACCCCTCAATGACCCCATCAAATCAACCCAACACCGTCACCATTGCCTGAACCAGAACCTACACCGACCCTTCCCCAACCCATTGACCTGAATTGATACTCCACCACACCTAACTAGTTATCGGTACTGAACCCAAATCTCCTGCATCGCTTTGTTATGGAACCGTAGGCCCAAACTCCATACCACATTCCCAACACTTGCCACTAACGATCAGTTCAGCCCTCCAAAATACCATGGCTGCCCACCGCCACCACATACCCTATGGAAACCCGTGTATAACACTGAATTTTCAAACCCAAATTCCAATTTCACCTATCCATACAAATCATATCCCTAATTCCAAAAACCCCAAAATGAACGAAATTAGACCCAAATTGGAATGTGGCAATGTGTGAGGAATTTAATATTTTAACAAAATAGCACACTTGGGATTTGATTCCTAGACTGGAGGGGGTGAATGTGATCCGATGCATGTGGCTTTTTCGTCAGAAATACAGAGACAGTGGTGATCTTGAGAGATATAAGGCGAGACTTGTCGCTAATGGCATTAATCAGCAGGAGGGCATTGATTGTGGTGAGATGTTCATTCCAGTTGTTAAACTGGCTACCATTCGTACAATTCTGAGTATTTCTATGGGTAAGCATTGTCCGATTCATCATCTTGATGTGAAAAATGTGTTTCTACATAGGGATTTGAAAGAAATTGTTTACATGTACCAGCCGCCTGGTTTTGTCCATCCAGCAGCTCCTCAGTATGTATGATGTCTTCGTAAGTCACTTTATGGTTTGAAACAGGCCCCTAGAGCATCGTATGATAGTTTTGCACAGTACATTATGTAGATTGGGTTTGTATGCAGTAAATGTGATAATTCTCTATTTATTTTTCATCGTGGTGGTAACGTTGCTTATTTTTTATTATATTTGAATGACATTGTGCTTACTGCCTCTTCGGATCCGTTCAAGATTAAGATCATTGCATTGCTTAAAACCGAATTTGCTATGACTAACTTGGGAAAGTTGAGTTATTTCTTGGGGATATTAGTGACTAGAACTGCTGATTCTATGTTTTTGTGTCACCGTAAGTATGCAGAGGAGATTGTGTACAGGGATAAGATGACAAACTGCAAGATCATGTCCACTCCAGTCGTCTCTAAATCTAAGCTTAGTGTTATTGATGGTGATCTAGTGTCAGACCCCACTCTCTATAGGAGTCTTGCAGGTGCACTTCAATATCTTACTTTCACCAAGCCTGACATTGCTTATGTTGTTCAGCAGGTGTGCTTATTCATGCATGCCCCATGGAGCCTCATTTTACTGCTCTTAAACGTATCATTCGATACGTTAAGGGCACCCTTGATTATGGATTGCATCTATACCTCTCAGCACCGACCAGGTTATTATTATATACGGATGCTGACTGGGCAAGCTGTCTGGACACGTGACGCTCTACCTCCGGCTACTGTGTGTTCTTAGGGGATAATCTCATTTCCTGGTATGCCAAGAGGAAAGCCACCCTTTCCCGTTCGAGTGCAAAAGCAAAGTACAGAGGCGTTAAAAATGTTGTTGCTGAGATCTGTTGGCTTCGAAACCTTCTTTTGGAGCTCCAGTGTGCCTTGCGTAAGGCATCTTTGGTGTACTGTGATAGCATATCTGCCCTATATTTATCTCATAATCCGGTTCAGCATCAGTGAACCAAACACATTGCGATGGATATAAATTTCATCTGTGAGAAGGTTGCTCTCTATTATGTCAAGGTATTGCATGTGCCTTCTTCGTATCAGTATGCGGATATATTCACCAAATGACTTCCTAGACAGCTTTTCCTATACTTCAGATCCAGTCTTAGCATCCGGCCTCCGCCCGCTCCGACTGAGGGGGTGTATTAGTGAATATTATAATCCATATTGTAATTATTAGTGATGTATAATTGTGGTAGAAATAGGATCCCTATTTTATTAGGATTCCACATTGTACACATTATATATGTTTGTATTAATGAGAAAGACAACCCAAGGGAGATTAATAAAATTCTACATCAAGTGTTTTGATTCGTGTTTCTTCAAAAAAATCTTCTCAGATGATTTTCTTGGTAGTTTCTTTCCGATTGTAGTTGTTCATTTACTTTCTGCACGTTAATTTCTCAAAAATTTATATTTCGACGTTGTGGTAGCCTTTAGAGTAGATAAATTGGAAAAATGTTCAGCCTTTATGTTTAAGTATATATTTATGTGTATAATAATAGTGTAAAAATATTTAAAGAATCATATATTTGAAAGATAACTATAAGTAACTTTCTATAATAAGCATGATTTTTATATAACATGAGAACACGAAAAATAACTTGCACAATAAAAATGATACTATTAAATAAATATTACCATATATTTTACAATGTCGATACATATTAGTCAATGACACGGGATTTTCATTTTTTTGGTGCAGGACCTATTTTTTATTTCAAAGGTAAGTAAAAAACGCGAGCAAGATCATATATCAGAGTGTCATGAGCATAACTAGATGGAAATCTAAGAGTCATCTCATACAGAGTTGGCCAACTTTTCCAACACCAATGTTACTGCAAGGGTGGTATCAAGAGCGTACATCGACAATATTAATAATATCACACACTTAATAATCCCCACATATTATTTGACAATCGAACTCAATAATCACTACATCTCTCTATAAAGTAGAGTCACATAGTCCCTCCCCAATTGTATCAACATCGGACTCGCATAATCTCCATCACTGTGCCAACATCGAACTCATACGGTCCCCAAATCTCCATTTCAAAGCTCCATGGTAGTATCACTTCACAAAATATGGAGTAGAGAAAGAAATAACACCATGTATAAATATAGCAGCTAAATCATGAATTTCAATAGATACGAAGATAAATCATGTTTTTCTAGTCTATAACTAGTTCAAATTCATCAGCAAGTCATAAATATTATGCTCAACTCATCAAAACACAACAATGTGAAACAACACCATTTTTAAAAAATTCAAGTAAACCCCCTTTCAATACCCGATAGTTGCATATATGCTCGTTATGCCAAATATACGGAAACTATCTCCAAATCAGAAGAAACGTATAACACATAAAGTTTGGAAAAATTCCCCTACTTGAGGTCAAAGTCTTGAACTTACCTCGAATCAAGTGAGCAATAACTCAAGACTTCATTTTCATGCCTACACGAATCCAAACAACTCAACTCTAACCACTAGAAAATTATCAATGTCAAATAAAATTAATGGACTCAATCCCATAATTTAATATACTATCTAGGTCAAAGTGAACAAAAGTCAACCCTAAAAAGTCATCCCAAGCCCCATGGTCAAACCTCGAAATAAAAGTGAAATCTCATTAACCCATAACCACACGAGTCCAACTATGTTCTTAGATTTCCATTTGGTTACTCAAAACCCAATTTGGGTGATTCTAGATTTAGGTCCAGAAATCACCAATTTTCCATCTTTGATTTTATACTCAAATGCTATACCATCTTTCATCATGTTGGGCGTGGGAAAAGAAGAAATACTATCAAATAGAAGGATCTATGATATACACCAGACTGATGTATCAAGTGATCACAAAAATATGGCAACTGGTAGGAGTGAGGTTTCCAAGGATGAGGAGAATTGCTTAATACTAGCTTGCCTTGGTTACTTACCCGGAGAGTTATAATCTTGTTCAGTACTACAACAAGGTCAAATGGACACCATCAACACATGGACTAATTAAATGCAACATAAATGGGGCAAATAGAGGTAATCCAGAAAGAAGTTCCTATAGTTTATGTCTAAGAAATCATAGAGGTGATACGATATTTGTGAAAAAAATAATCCCTTGATTATTTTCATTAATTGAAAGACTATATATACAATTTACATATTTTCATAATAGGAGAATCATATTCCTATTCTACTCCTAAAACCTTATTCTACTTGGATACTAACTATACAATTATGGTAAGTGTACAATACTAATTAGAGTACAACATTAATTACATAATTGTACATGGAATATGAAGCCCACGGATTGGCAGCAATATGTCTCAGAATACCGTGTGTATACATAATATACACATATATATTGTGTGTTATTATGTATACTTAACACCCCCCGCAGTCATAGCGGGCGGTCTTCGAATGCTGAGACTGTCGCTAAAATCTTCAAAAAGGACCAAGGGAAGACCCTTCATAAAGATGTCAGCAATTTGATACCTGAACGAGACATGACAGACGTGAACGTGCCCACGAGCAACCTTTTCACGAACAAAGTGAATGTACATCTCGATATGTTTAGTGCGCTGGTGCTGAACCGGATTACCAGAAAGGTAGATGGCACTAATATTATCACAATAAACTAAGGTCGCTTTCTGAATAGGACAATGAAGCTCTAACAGCAAATTACGTGACTAACATAATTCAGAGACCACATTAGCTATCCTCGATACTCGGCCTTGGCACTGGAATGGGATAAAGTCGACTGACGCTTCGCAGAACATGAGACCAAGTTATTACCAAAAAACATACAATAACCAGATGTAGACCGTCTGGTGTCCGGACAGCCACCCCAATCAGCATCTGTGTACGAGACAAGTGTTGTCATTGATGAAGGATAGAGATGCAAGCCATAGTCAAGTATAACCTGAATATACCGAATGATTCGTTTGAGCGCATTCATGTGCTCAACTCTAGGATCATCCATAAACAAACACACCTGCTGAACAGCATACGTAATATCGGGTCTCATGAATGTATCTTACTGAAGGGCCCCTGCAAGACTACGATAGCGGGTCAGATCCTCGTATGGCGCGCTGGCCGCAGCCCCAAGTTTGAGCTTAGTATCAACGGGAGTGGAAGTGGACTTACAGGATGACATCCCAGCCCTCTCAATGATCTCAGTTGCATGCTTCCGCTGGGATAAGAACATTCCACTTGCATGACAAGTGATAGCAATCCCCAAAAAGTAGCTCAAAGGCCCCAAGTCTTTCATAGCAAACTTAGAACTGAGCATTGTCATGATAGACCGACATAGTGCATAGGAAGATGCAGTCAAGATAATATCATCCACATACAAAAGTATATAAGCCAAAGATGACCCACGACTATATATGAACAAGAAATTATCCGACCTACTGTGAGTGAACCCAATAGTTGAAACATAGTTGGCAAACCTCTTATACCAGGCCCGTGGAGACTGCTTAAGCCCATATAAGGACTTCTTCAACAAACAGACATGATGAGGATGTTTGGGATCCCTAAATCCCAAAGGCTGATGCATATAGACTGTTTCCTTGAGATCACCATGTAGGAAAGTATTCTTCACATCTAACTAATGAATAGGACATGCTTTCGAAAGAGCCAAGCTAAGCACAATGCGAATGGTAGCCGTCTTGACCACCGGACTAAATGCCTCACCACAATCCACACCAACCTGCTGAGTCTTACCATCACCCACAAGCCGCGCCTTATGTCGGTCAAATGAACCATCTGAATTTTCCTTATGAGCAAAAATCCACATAGACGTAATAATATTAATATCATATGGACGGGGCACCAACTCCCACGTCTTATTATCAATAAGAGCATTATATTCATCGGTCATAGCAATTTTCCAATTCGGGTCATTTAATGCAACCACAAGATTATGGGGTAAGGGTGATTTAAGAAGATCAGAATGTAAATTAAAATATCTTTTTGGTTTAAAAATCCCCTGTTGACTACGGGTGACTGGTTTATGACTCGGGGCAGAGGCGGGTGGATTTTGGGAATTTTCGGGACTCGAAGCGGGTGGCCAAGAGCGGTGGCTCTTCGCCCAAATCAGAAGCGAAATCGAATCGCCCAACACTAGACCCGTAAACAAGACTGAATCGAGCCGTAATCGGGTAGAATGGATGGCCCAGATTCTTGCACCCATTCAAAGACGACCTTTGTTTGGGGAGGACCAATGAGCGATGAGCTTTCTTTGGCGGAGTTAAGTGCGGGACACGTCCAAAAAATTGTGAATACGTTTCGGGGAAAGACCATCATCCAAAAAATTATATGAACTAGGCCCGGGATTACTAACCTTAGCAAACGGAAACTGGAATTCATAAAAAATGACATGGCGATTAATGATGATTTTATTAGAGGATAAAATCAAAACACTTATAACCACGATGATTAGACGGAAAACCCAAAAACATACATGGAGTAGATCGGGCCTGAAGTTTGTTAATTGTGGTGGATGGAAATAAGGGATAACACAAGCACCCAAAGACCCTAAGATGGGAATACGAAGGTATTTTACTATATAAAATGTGTAGGGGGAAGAATACGCCAAACCTTTGGAAGGAAGAATGTTAAGGAGATATGTAGCCATTTGTAGAGCATGATGCCAAAAAGACGGGGTCACAGAAGCATGAATCAATAATGTTCGGACATTGTTATTTATGGTACGAATTTTGCGTTCGGCTTTACCATTTTGTGAAGACGTATGCGGACAAGAGAAATGAAAATTGATCCCATTATCAGCATAAAATTCCCGAAACAACCCATTGTCATATTCTTTGCCATTATCACACAGAATATTTTTTATTTTCCGTTCGAATTGGGTTCTAATGAATGCTCTAAATTTCAAGAAGATGGAAAAAACTTGAGATTTTTTCGCTATTGGAAAAGTCAATAAAAACTTAGAATAATCATCCAAAAAAAGAACATAATACCAATGGCCCAAAGAACTAAGAACATGAGATGTCCATAAGTCGCTATGAATAATATCAAATGATATTAAAGTATGAGATTTTGAGTCTACAAATGGCAACCTAACAATTTTTCCTAAAGAACAAGACTGACAATTTGGAGTAGAACGCGTACCCTTCCATGAAATAAAATTAGTTTTATCTAATGACGACAAAATAGACAACCCCAGATGACCAAGACGAGTATGCCACAAGGAAGGAGAAAGGGCTGCAAATGCTGAGGGCAAGGCTTGACTCGATGGATCGGAACTGAGTGTGATAGGATAAAGATATCCCCTACTATAACACCTCATGAGAGGACTCCCCATCTTGAAATCCTTCACAGAGAAACCAAATGGATCAAATTCAATTAAAACAGAATTGTCACTAGTGAATTTAGGACAGACACTTTTTTAATCAACTTGGGGGCATGTAGACTTTTTTTCAAGATAAGGGGTGGATGAGGGGGAGACAACGTTTTATGACCATAACCACCAATTGGAACAGAATTACCATTACCAATAATTATGCCACGAGGGTTGCTCAAATTGGAATAAGACGAGAGAGTACCTGAATTGGATGTCATATGGGTAGTGGCACCGGTGTCCATATACCAATTCAGGTCCGGTGAGTCAAACCAAGTGTGTGCTCGCAGCCTCAATATTGGTCTGAGTGGGGCCTACTGCGTGGTGGGCTTGCGAAGGCCGGGGCCCAAGAATTCCTGCGTGCTGCCCTGGCCCATAACTGCTGCTGGAACTACTGGGCTAGTGGGTCGTTAAGGCAGCTGGGAAGCCCACTGGCCAGTGGCTGGAAAGTTGTGTGGAACAGGGTCGTAGGCCACTGTCCACTGGTCCAAGCTCATGGTCCAGAGGCCCAAAGTTGAGACCAGTGGGTCGGTGGCCCACTGTAACTGGGATGGGGTCCACCGCCACTATTTTGGCCACTGCGACTGCTGCCGAAACCGTCGCGTTTGCCCCCGCGATTTTATCCATTATTTTTCGGCCATTTTTGCCGCTCCCGTGAGATCGGTTTTGGTTCGAATTGTCACCAAATTTTTTAGGATTAGTGGAGGATGTCATCATGACCACGGGACTAGCATTAGTAGCCGCCTTTTTAGCCAAACCGGCTTCTTCCAAGGTAAGCATGGATCGGGCTTGATAGAACCTCGGAAGAGGATTACTTTGACGAAGGATAGTTCCAACGCCACTATAGGCCTCGGATAGGCCAGCAACCATCTGTAAAACAAGACGATCTTTACTAACTGGCACACCAACATTACGGAGTTGGTCCGCCAGTTCTTTCAACCTTGTGCAATATGCTGAAACGTTGGGGAAATTTTCCATGTTGACGTGGGAAAAATCCTGTTCAAGGGTAACAACTCTAGAATTTTGATTATCCTGGAATATGTCACGCAGTCTATCCCATGCAGCCATCGCCGTAGCGTGTAGCTCAATAATCGTCTGTAATAGGTCGGTAGCGATAGTAGAATAAATCCTCTAAAGGATGGTGGCATCAAGTGTTGTCCATAACTTAGGATCATCCTCGCGTGTAGGCACCTCCGTATCACCAGGAGCCGCAGGGATTATGTAATGGATGACTTGATGCGAACGAGCATGAATTTTGAACAACTCGGCCAACGTCGCGTATTGGACGTTTTCTATTTCAAGAATTAGAGGGATATGATTCTTGATGTTAGAAATAATAAGGGCAGGGTGAAACGTGTTCTTTGACGTAGACATAACAAAAAAATAATAGGTGATAGAGGGATTTAGAAGAGATATTTTGAGAGCGGAAAGAGGTGTAGAAAACCGAGGAGGGCTGCTCGGTTTTGCTTGGCCGAAATAACAAGAATTTTAGATGTTCATTTAATTTCTGCACATTAATTTCTCAAAGATTTCTATTTCTACGTTGTTACCGTCTTTAGAGTAGATAAATTGGAAAAATGTTCAGCCTTTATGTTTAAGTATATATTTATGTGTATAATAATAGTGTAAAAATATTTAAAGAATCATATATTTGAAAGATAACTATAAATAACTTTCTATAATAAGCATGATTTTTATATAACATGAGAACAGGAAAAATAACTTGCACAATAAAAATGATACTATTAAATAAATATTACCATATATTTTACAATGTCGGTACATATTAGTCAATGACATGGGATTTTCATTTTTTTGGTGCAGGACCTATTTTTTATTTCAAAGGTAAGTAAAAAACGCGAGCAAGATCATATATCAGAGTGTCATGAGCATAACTAGATGGAAATCTAAGAGTCATCTCATACAGAGTTGGCCAACCTTTCCAACACCAATGTTACTGCAAGGGTAGTATCAAGAGCGTACATCGACAATATTAATAATATCACACACTTAATAATCCCCACATATTATTTGACAATCGAACTCAATAATCACTACATCTCTCTATAAAGTAGAGTCACATAGTCCCTCCCCAATTGTATCAACATCGGACTCGCATAATCTCCATCACTGTGCCAACATCGAACTCATACGGTCCCCAAATCTCCATTTCAAAGCTCCATGGTAGTATCACTTCACAAAATATGGAGTAGAGAAAGAAATAACACCATGTATAAATATAGCAGCTAAATCATGAATTTCAATAGATACTAAGATAAATCATGTTTTTCTAGTCTATAACTAGTTCAAATTCATCAGCAAGTCATAAATATTATGCTCAACTCATCAAAACACAACAATGTGAAACAATACCATTTAAAAAAAATTCAAGTAAACCCCCTTTCAATACCCGATAGTTGCATATATGCTCGTTATGCCAAATATACGGAAACTATCTCCAAATCAGAAGAAACGTATAACACATAAAGTTTGGAAAAATTCCCCTATTTGAGGTCAAAGTCTTGAACTTACCTCGAATCAAGTGAGCAATAACTCAAGACTTCATTTTCATGCCTACACGAATCCAAACAACTCAACTCTAACCACTAGAAATTTATCAATGTCAAATAAAATTAATGGACTCAATCCCATAATTTAATATACTATCTAGGTCAAAGTGAACAAAAGTCAACCCTAAAAAGTCATCCCAAGCCCCATGGTCAAACCTTGAAATAAAAGTGAAATCCCATTGACCCATAACCACACGAGTCCAACTATGTGCTTAGATTTCCATTTGGTTACTCAAAACACAATTTGGGTGATTCTAGATTTAGGTCCAAAAATCTCCAATTTTTCATCTTTGATTTTAGACTCAAATTCTATACCATCTTTCATCATGTTGGGCGTGTGGAAAAGAAGAAATACCATCAAATAGAAGGATATATGATATACACCAGACTGATGTATCAAGTGAACACAAAAATATGGAAATTGGTAGGAGTGAGGTTTCCAATGATGAGGAGAATTGCTTAATACTAGCCTGCCTTGGTTACTTACCCGGAGAGTTATAATCCTGTCCAGTACTACAAGAAGGTCAAATGGACACCATCAGCACAGGGACTAATTAAATGCAACACAAATGGGGCAAATAGAGGTAATCCAGAAAGAAGTTCCTATAGTTTGTGTCTAAGAAATCATAGAGGTGATACGATATTTGCACAAGCAGAGGAAGTTAAAGAAACAACCAACATAGAAGCAGAAGTTATTGCCATCAGAGAAGCAATTTACCACGGTGTTGCTAAGGGAATACAACAGGTTTTGATAGAGACTAATTATATGGTCATGAAGGACATATTGGAAGGCAGACGGTGGATTCCATGGCATGTCATCACTGTGATTGAGGACATTAAGCTTCTGACAGAAAGTTGTAATGTTCATTTGATTCACATCGATAGATAATGTAATGCTTTGGCTTATTTCCTAGAAAATCATGCTTTTGAAGCTGAAGGAAGAGCATAATTTTTGAAAGAATATACGTGTATCTTCCGTATATTCCATGTATATTCCAATTAGAATTATTGTACATGTTTAATTCTGGTAGTAGTCTTGTATTAGAAAAATGTAGTAGTCTTGTATTAGGAAAAGGTAGATTTAATTTCCATAATTTAATATTGTATACCATGTATATATACCTTTGACATTAATGAAAATAATCAAGAGATTATTATCTTTCGTGGTATCAATAGTCTAGGGCAAACTTTTCCTTCTCCAAACTATACCCTCTTCTGCCGCCCTTGTCGGAATACTTAATATCGGCTGACGGCCAAACCTCATCCCCTTAAATTTTCTTTCTGAATCCCTAATTCTCTTCTTGTTCTTTCATCATGTCTACCACAAAAAATACATTTCATCCTACCTTTGCAGTCTCCAATATCAAGAACAACATCCCTATTGTTCTTGAGATGGAAAACGTCCAATACACGATGTGGGTAGAACTATTTAAAATTCATGCACGGCCTAATCGAGTCCTCTATCATATCATCACACTGGAAAAAGGCAAGGAGAATGTGCCTACCACCGATGATGAAATAGAGTTGTGGGTAACTCTTGATGCTACGGTGCTCCAATGGATTTATTCCACCATCTCTACAGGCCTCTTACAGACTATTATCAATCCCGACGCCACGTCAATAGAAGTTTGGAATAGGTTGCGTGATATATTCTAGGATAACAAAAAATTTCGTGCCGTGACCCTTGAGCAGGAATTCTCCCACATAAATATGGAGAATTTTCTGGATAACTCATCATATTGTCAAAGGCTCAAGGAGTTGTCGGATTAACTCAAGAACATTGGCGCGCCCGTCACTAATGATCGTCTTGTTCTTCAGATGGTTGCAGGCCTCTCCGAGGCTTATAATGGAGTTGGAACTCATCTTCGTCAAAGCAATCCTCTCCCGTCGTTCTACCAAGCACGTTCCATGCTCACCTTAGAAAAAGTCGGATTGGCTAAAAAGGCGGTAACAGAAGCTAATTCTGCCATGATGGTGGCTAGATCACGCGACACCGATGACCTTCACTCATTTCCAGAAAATTCTATCCAAAACTGTAATAATGGTGGCGGCAAAAAGGGCCAAAATCAGAAAAATGATAGCAAAAATTATGGTGGCGGCCGCGACGGTGGTGGTAGTGGCAACAGCCGCGGCGGCTGCAATGGTGGCAGTGATGGTGGACTCGGTGGTAGCGGCCTGCAGACTTGGCCACAGCCTTGGGCCAGTGCATAGTGGCCATGGGGCTGGGCCACCGGCCTAGTCCACCGGCCTAGTCCACCGTATCCAGCAGGTGGTCCAGCCAATTATTGGGCCAGGACCAATGGCTTTCAGCAACCAGGGGCGCGGCAGAATGGGCCTTGGCAGCAGCCTGGCTTGCTTGGGCCTCCACAGCAGACCTTCATTGCTACGGGCCCAGCAATAGCCTTGAGTCTCACGGATATCGAGGCAACGATGCACATACTTGGATTAAATTCTTCGGATGCAAATTGGTACATAGACACCGGTTCCACTTCTCATATGACGTCTGCGTCATGTAATCTCTCATCTTATTTTAATTTGAGCAAAAATTGTGGCATTATTATTGGTAATGGTAATTCAAATCCAATTCGTGTTTATAGTCACAAAAATTTATCTCCCCTGAACCCACCATTAGCCTTGAAAAATATAATTCATGCTCCTTAATTAAATAAAATTTGGTGTTTGTTCATAAATTTACAATTGATAACTGTATTTCTATTGACTTTAACCCTTTTGGATTTTCTATGAAGAATTTCACGACGGGGATACCTATAATGAGATGTAATAGTCTGGTCGAGATCTATACCATCACCACATCCATCACCACCACTAATCAAGCCACATCGTCAACGTTTGCCGTTTTAGCACCTTCCTTATGGCATGCACGTTTGGGTAATCCGGGAACATCTATTCTTTTCTCTCTTAAAAATCATAGTTTTATTGTGTAATAGTACGTGTAGTACTAATATTTGTCCTTCTTGTCCGCTTGGGAATGTTAAATTATCGTTTGTTGCCTCCAAATCTAGTACTTTGTTGCCATTTGATATTATTCATAGTGATTTATGGACATCTTCCGTGTTGAGCTCTTTGGGCCATCATTATTACTTGTTATTTTTGGATGATTATTCTAATTTTTTGTGGACTTTTCCATTATCTAAAAAGTCTCAAGTTTATTCCACATTCCTATCATTTAGAGAATTCATTTGTACCCAATTTGAACGGAAAATTAAAAACATTCAATGTGATAATGGAAGGAAATTTGATAATGGTTCATTTAGAGAATTTTGTAATATTAATGACATCTTTTCTGGTTTTCGTGTCCACATACATCCTCCCAAAATGGAAACGCCAAGAGAAAAATACACACTATTAATAATATTATTCAGACATTACTCACCCATGCTTCATTACCACCTTCATTTTGAAATCACGTGTTACAAATGGCTACTTACCTTTTTAACATACTTCCTAGCCAAGGACTAGTATACCAATCTCTACTACAAATTCTTTATCGTAAGGATCCTTCATATTCTCGTCTTAGGGTATTTGGGTGTTTATGATGTCCTCTCTTCCCATCCACTACATTAAACAACTTCAAGCTCGTTCTACCGCTTGTTTGTTTTTGAGTTATCCATCCAATCATCGTGGTTACAAATGTTTTGATTTATCCTCTAATAAAATCATCATTAGTTGCCATGCCATTTTTTATGAAACCCAATTTCGTTTGCTAAGTTGAATAATTCCTTGCCTACTTCCTATAATTTTCTGGATGATGATGGGCTCTCATCGTATATGGTCCACCATTTGATCAGGCACCTGTCTCGGGATTTAGACCAGCATATACTGGCAGGCCTAGTGTCTTCTAGCCCAGACTCATCCCGTGATCCATTCCTGCCAGCAGGCCCACTGCCTACTGGCCCAAATACCTTCAGTCATCTGAGTCTGCCAGCAGGCTCACTGCCTGCTGGCCCAAATGTCCACCACTTTGGTCCAACTCTTCCAGCAGGCCCACTGCCTGTTGGCCCATCCCGTCATTCCCTCGGTCCAGTTTCTCGGCCAGCAGGCCCACTGCCTGCTATCCCATTTCCCAACCCGAGCCAGTTCCTCTCAAACCAAGCCAATTTTGACGTCATCACACCAACCCAGGTCTGGCCCACTTCTCTTTTGAGTCAAGGGCCCGTTACTCGTAGCCAACATGGTATTTTAAAACCAAAATGACATTTTAATCTCAATGTCAATGTCACTAAATCACCCTTACCACGTAACCCCGTGTCTGCCCTTAGTGACCCAAATTGGAAAATGATCATAAATGATGAATATAATGCTCTTATTGAAAATAAGATGTGGGAGTTGGTGCCCCATCCGCCTGGTGTTAATGTGATTCGTTCTATGTGGATTTTTACTCATAAGGAAAAATTTGATGGTTGTTTTGAGAGGCATAAGACCCGTTTTCTAAGTGATGGCAAAACACAATAGGTTGGCGTGGATTATGGAGAGACATTTAGTCCGGTTGTCAAACTGGCGACTATTCGCATTATTCTCAGTCTGACTCTCTCGAAAGCTTGGCTCATTCATCAGCTGGACGTGAAAAATGCGTTCTTACATGGTGATCTCAAGGAAACAGTATACATGTTGAAGAAGTTCTTGTATAGGCTAAAACAGGCTCCTCGAGCTTGGTACAAAAGGTTTGTAGATTATGTGTCTCCTATTGGGTTTTCTCACAGCAGGTCTGATCATTCTCTGTTCATCTAACATCGCGGTACTTCTCTGGCATACATTTTATTATATGTGGATGATATTATATTGACTGCCTCTTCTGATAAACTACGCAACTCTATCATATCTTTTCTCAGCTCCGAATTTGCTATGAAAGACTTGGAGCCTTTGAGTTATTTTTTGGGTATAACTGTAACTCATCATGCAGGTAGTCTATTTCTATCCCAGATGAAGTATGCATCTAAGATTATTGAATGGGCTGGCATATCATTCTGTAAGTCATCTCCTATTACGGTTGACATCACACCGAAGCTGAGTGCTAATTCCAGCATACCTTACGAGGATCCCTCCCACTATCGAAGTCTTGTAGGGGCTCTTCAGTATTTTACATTCACGAGGCCAGATATTACTTATGCAGTAATGCAAGTGTGTTTATTTATGCATGATCCGAGGGACGAATACATGCACGCTCTTAAATGCATTGTGCGTTACATTCAGGGCACTTTTGATTATGGTTTGCACTTATATCCATCCTCTGTATCTACTCTCGTAGCTTATATAGATGCTGATTGGGGTGGATGTCCATATACTAGACGATCGACATCTGATTATTGTATGTTTTTTGGTCATAACTTGGTCTCTTGGTCGGCTAAATGTCAGGCTACTTTATCACGATCCAGTGTGGAGGCCGAGTATCGAGGGGTAGCCAATGTGGTGTCTGAGTCTTGTTGCTGCGTAATCTTCTATTAAAGGTTCACTTTCCTATTCAGAAAGCTACCTTGGTCTACTGCGATAATGTTAGTGCGGTATATCTCTCTAGGAATCATGTCCAACATCAGCGCACTAAACATATCGAGATGGATATTCACTTCGTTCGCAAAAAGGTAGCTCGTGGACAAGTACGTGTCTTGCATGTCCCTTCACGGTACCAAATTGCTGACATCTTTACTAAGAATCTTCCCCTAGTTCTGTTTAAAGATTTTAGGGACAGTCTCAGCGTACGACAACCGCCCGCTATGACTGAGGGGGTGTGAAAGAATATATGTGTATCTTCCATATATTCCATGTATATTCCAACTAGAATTCTTGTACATTTGTAATTATGGTCGTAGTCTTGTATTAGGAAAATGTAGTAGTCTTGTATTAGGAAAAGTTAGATTTAATTTCCATAATTAAATATTGTATATCATATATATATACCTTTGACATTAATGAAAATAATCAAGGAATTATTTTCTTTCAATTTTATTAGACGATTTACCAATGCAAGGGAAAAGACAGCTCAACGTGGTAAGGTTCAATACTCAACTTTAAGGATCAAGACTAAAAGAATGTTCTGATTGTTACAATGTATCGTTCTGGTTTGACATATTGGATGATCATACTACTGAGACGTACTCAAGTCGACTGGTACCATAACTTGGAGAGGAATAGCATTATAGAGACTATTTACATGCTTGTATATTGATCTTTGTGTAATAATACATTAGGTAGGATAAGCACCGAGTGCATAAATTTCATTGTACTCATAATATGTCTTATTATAGCTAGTTCTTATTTTGAGCATTTGTACACTTCGAGATTGATCTTTCTATATCAAAAAGTAATCCATTGGGCCTGGTCTAGTGGTATATTCTTTAATAAAAGAGATTTGATATTCAAATGACAAATCCAAAGATAAATTCATGAAAAAAAAACCATACATTCAAACTAGAATCACTTGACCCAAGATAGTGGGTGAAAATTGTCAAGCCCCAAAACTGGGGAGGCAAGATCACCACATGTGTCTTACTTGATTGAGTGTACCAACATATAAAATATCCAATCGAATATACTCCCTCCGTTTCAATTTATGGAACCTTTTCGGAGTACGAGAATCAAACTTTATAACTTTGACCTTAAATTTTGACATAGATTTTTCAAGTTTGTAAAAATAAAATTTATATATTTAGAAACTACATTAAAAGTACCATAAGTCATGATAATTTATATTTCAAATAATTTAGAAAAAATATAAGAAAAACGTGGTCAAAGATTTACCTCGTAAACTCTCCAAATAGTAAAGGGTTCACATAAATTGAAATAGAGGGAGTATATAGAAAAGAATGTATTGGTTTGTATGGCATGAACAACATATGAAAAACAACATTAATAAATAAGGTACAAGAATCAACCTGAACCCTAAATGCCTCATAGGGCGTACAACATGGAAACTAAAGAGACATATTAGGCCTCATATACATATATATTATTACGGTTCACTTTTACAGGGGTGTAAAAGTTATTATCATAACTTGGCTATGTGTTCTATTTTTAAAACAGAGTCATCACCTAATTAATTATGAAAATTATAAAACCATTTTTGTTAAAGGTTTGTTAGTTCGAAAATCCTTGAAAAGAGTACCAGAGTTCGGGTAAGGGTTCTGGTGATTCCCCAAGGAAGGTGTTAGGCATCTCGAAAGAAATCCGCCCAATACGATTTACCTATGAGTTCTAATATTGTGGCTAAAATATTTATTTTCTTAAAATATGTGTTTTAAGAGATATGTACAAAGAAGAAGAGTTTTGTTTATTCATGGCATTTTTAAAGAAGGAAGACCTATGAAAAATCACTTTTGATTTAGGTAAAACAAATTTGAACCTATTAAAAGATTTAAGTTTAACATTCACTATTTTTCTAAACCCAATCACATCCCAAATTTCTTTTGAATAGATTCCACTTCATTTGATCTGAATAGTGTAAGTCTTCTTATTTCTTTAAAGTTGGTTTGAAAGAATGACTTAGATGCATTTTGTTTTGAAAAATTAAAACTATGATTTTGTAAATTCTTAAGCAAACACTTGAAATTTTCGTTTGAAATGTCCATGTGAACTTCTTCCAAAATACCTATAAAACTCTTTTTAGGGAGGAATAGGATTTACTCTTTACTTGTTTAATTAAAGAAATTAGTTTCCATGGGCCAGCCAAAATCCTCTTTCCCTTTCTCTGGTAACAGTTTCCACGGGCTAGGCCCAAATGATTTTATTCTTTTGTTTTAGGGTGGGCCGAAGCCGAAAGTTGCTTCTGGTCCATTAAGTTTGAATACTTCTTTAAAAATCTTTGGACAAAACCTATATTATCTTTTTTCAAATAATACATCATTTCCAGGTTATTTAACACTAACTTTGAAAGCCGAAATAATTTAGAAAGAGATTAATTAATCTTATGCTAATCTTTTGTATCGGGTTTTTGGTTTATAAAATGGGTTCCTATTCATTCTATCGATATTCGCATCGAGATTTCGACTATAGTTCTAAAGGGTTCCAATAAACACATCAGCGTGTCTTTACATGTACAAACAAATAAAGGCATAAAATAAATAAAAATGGGTTGATGGGTGTACTAAGCCCATCAACATTAAAAGTGCAATTTTTATCCATTGTTGGGCCTTCAATGGTCCAGGCCCACCTCCTCTCTCTATTCGTCTGTACGAAAGGTTGACCCAACTTCAATGGCTGACTCGATCTAAAGTGTTAGGCTCTAGGCCCAACAGAAACAGAGAAGGAGACTAACAGACCCAGTTGGACAGTTCATGCAAAGACACGCGCCATTCATATCTTCTTCATTACAGGCCGCTACTCCTTCAGAAAGCGGGAATCCGCAAGGAATGATAGGACACAGAATAAAGACCTACAGTAGTTCGTCGGATGAGACCGAGAACCGAAAGATGTCTATCAAAGAGCGAGAGGGACTGACTAGACGACTGTCAACCAGCTCTGAAGGTTGCAAAGCCTTTAGAGTGCCCCTGAACGGAAGGAATGAAATATATTTCGAAATCTTTCCTAGCTACCGGGGAAGGGGAGATGTTTTTTCAAGAAGATTGGGACTCTCAGGGAATAAATACAATCGTAGTAGTATATACTCTATCCATATAAGGCATCTTCCGGGCCAGAGGCCCCCCTTCTCTTGAGGTAGCATTTCCAAAATTAGTTGAATTGGAATCATCTGTTTAGGCACCTGCTTCAAATGGAGCTTTCAGAAAGCCCTTCGCTAAGGGCGAAGGTTTTTCTATGCTACATGCCCTAGGTCAGTGTTTAAAGAATAATTGACTTTATTTAAGCCCATGTCTCCCGAACGATCATAGTACGGCCGCTCAAGACCGACTCTTTCAACCACTCAGACATCCATCGGGAAAAGAAAAGTGGGAGTTAGAATGTATCGACTTTTAATCAATTAGTCAGCAAATAATTTATTTATCACGTAGATTAACTGAATCAATTCTAAGTATACTAGATATGCATACACGACAACATATAAAACATATTCAAGTTTGTTTCTATATACTCCCACATGGTTAAAACAAATAGGAAGTGAAAATAGGCCCACTTTCAAAAGAGTCCGGAGAAAGCAAACCCAAACATGCCCAAGACATGGTAAAAATAGCATGATAATCTTGATATTACATGAATACACATGATATACATCATTATACACTTGCAGGTGTATAACGGTGTCTATTGAATGTATATGCGATATATCTAGGAACGTTATCTAAGCATATGAGAAAATAAGAGGACTCAGATGATATACATGTATATACTACCTAAGAACTAATCATATACCCCAAGTATACACTAATATAAAGTGATATACACCTTGTATACCTTGAAGTATACCAATCATATGGATGCCCTGCATGCTCAGTAGTATACCTGAGTCATATGGGGTGTTATACTTGCAAATTGAAGACACACATACCCAAAACCACAAACAAAAAACTAGATCATTCAAGTAGGGACATGCTTACTGGATGAAAGACTCAAGTATTCAATTTCTCACCATGATGGATTAATCAGAAATGTGTAGGTATCATACGAGAATAACAACAGACTCATGAGACTAACATATTTCCTAGTTGAAGCCAATCATCACTTAGTCACTTGTTCAAAACAAAAAGTTGTTGTGTATTCCTTCCCAAGTCTGTAGTATATCTCATGTATCCAAGTTTATAGGGGGAACATGAATAAAAAAGAGCATCCCAGTGCACTAAGCTCTCTCTATGTGCGGGGTCCGGGGAACGGCCAGACCAATGGTCTATTGTACGCAGTCTTACCTTGCATTTCTGCAAGAGGCTATTTCCACGGCTTGAAACAAGAATTAAAGAACAAATTTTAGGACACACAAACACCCTTAGAGGGTTCCCACAAGTTGCAGGAAGAGACACAAGGAACCCCTGAGCTAGAGCAGCCATAAATAAGTGCAAGTAATCATATTTCACCTATTTTGTTATCCCATAACTAGTTTAGACCAAATTCTTAGGTTTATACTAATTTCATAGTCTCACAGCTAGTGTTTGAACCATTTCAGGTAATCATACTGGGCATACATAAGGAAAAAGGCAACTAGATAGGATAGTTTACTAAAGCGGTTTGCATTTAACAGATTGAAGATGAGATAGGGGTTTGGAAATATGCTTAGGGGAACATAAGGACTAGGTTCAGGCTTCAGATCAGGCTATCCATACACAGTTCACAAGGTTGCAAGTACAATCTCTAACACAAGCAAACATGGGACATCTTCTATCTATCTATCTATCTATCTATCTACAGGTCCAAACATTTAGGAAGAAGCAAGAGTAAACAATCAAGTCATTTAGGGAATCCAAAGTCTCATCCAGATAGTTTTCAAGTACAATAAAAGCAAACAGTTTTATCAATCCTTTCCTCACCTTCTGCTGGTTTTCACTTTGAATTAAGAGGCTAAACAAAGTCTAAGACCCCATCATCTTCTCTAGTTTATCCTATGTTAAATTTGAAATAAGACTTGAACTATCATTTTTTTTAATTTTTATTTTAAGTTAAAACTAAAACAGCATCTGAGATCATATTACCTCTTAACCTAGACTTCCACAGTCAAGTTAACACCTTTTACCTGGTGGCACCTAGGACCACTTCTTATGTCAACCAACATACAACAGTTTGACCAGTTATTTAAGGTTATTAGACCATTTATCTAGGAAGCCTTAACTTAAACTAACATGTAAATCCCAAACCATTTTACTTAACCTCATCAGAGAGATTCATAGTCCTGCAGGCATTTAACTTAAGACAAATACCATCACAACAGGAGGATTAACTTGTCAAGCTCATTAATCTAAAACAGGGCATGTATGTGATTTAAAATGAACTATTTAACCTTGGATAAATTATACAAATGATCTGCTACAGGATTGACTAATTATGAAAGGATTCAAGTGTGTTACTCAGCTTCAACCAAGTCACAAGTGACCTCAAACAAAATCAGTGAACACAACTGACCCATCCTAGTATATCACACCTGTTTGGACATATATACAACCTACACACAGTGATAACATACTTCTAGTGTAGACATTAACCAAGTAATAGAATCAAAGCTTAACTAAACAACATGTTAACATGTTGATCATGACATGCAACTAATTGAGTCACCAAAATAGCAGGCACAAGCAGTTTATACTTAGCTACATAAACTGAGACTGCTCATTACATGACTAATCAAACAAAACTAACATTTAGACTAACATGTAAATACTTAAGAAATGCAAAAATTTAAAAAGACAAACTATTACCTTTCGTGGAGGCAGCCGGCTCAAGGGTTGAAGATTGTAGGATCTTTACCTTCCACCACATACGACTCAGCCACAAAATCAAAAGAAAAGAAATATGTAGGACTAAAACCCCAAAGAAAAGTAAGGAATGGATCTTGGGCCTAACTCAACCCAAAAGCTAGATTAAAGGGAGGAGGATTGCCCAAGCCATATAAGAAGACCAAGGACCACTTATCCCACCGATGTGGGAGAACTCAACATCCCGTCTCACACCCAGGGTTGGACATCTGCAGCATGGACAATATAAGAGGGGGGCCCAACATCGGAATAAATGAATTGGGACGGGTCTGGCTCTAATACCATATAAATAATGGATCTTGGGCCTAACTCAACCCCAAAAGCTAGCTTTGCAAAGGAGGGGAGCTTAAAATTCAGCTAGAAGCCTGCAGCATGGGTTCGAACCCTGGTAGGAGCAATTTGATCTCTTATGGGGTAGGACCTTATAGATGATATCAGCTGCTCTGTTCTCAAACCCTGGTCATTCAGGCACATCCTGCGATTTACTGGTAGTAGTGCTGAGGGACCGGGACTACTATCTCCAGAAATAGTTTGGTGTAAGCTGGGAAGCTGGATATCAAAAAAAAATCCAAAAACACAGAGAGTACTATATCAACGGGTTTGGCGTAGCTCAAAGAAGCAAGAGCATTAAATGCTCCCATCTCTCATCTTGTGCCACCACCACCCAACCCAGGTGAGGTCGCCCCTCTATTTTTTTTTCTTTTTCTCTGCATGTTTAATTGGTGTTGTCCTATTTCGATTTCAAATGTTCCACTTTCATTGGTCGAAAACTATTTTGGAGGGATTCCCCCCCCCCCACCCCAAAAAAAACCAGTTCTCCCACATCGATAGGTTGACTGAGTTAGGGTTTCCTTTGAATCCTATAAATACACCCCTTGTTCTTAAGTTTCAGGAGGTATGAACTTGATTTCTGTCCTTTACATTGTTAAGAGCCATTTTCAAGTTATATTCGACTAGTTATTGCTTAAGTTAGGATTCAACCCGTTGGCGGAACCCAGACCTAGCCTAATTATTCCTTTCACTATTAAAACCACATGTTTTCATGTGACTTGCGAGTTTGACGTCCCCGGAGTAAATATGAGCTCACCTTTGACTTTTCGGCTACCTCCACACAAGGTAAATACTTTTCCTTTATGACTTTTTATTTAAATTTCATTGTTCTTATGTATTTTATGTGATTGCTAGCATATTTAGTTAAATATGTGAGCTTAATATAAGACTAGTTTAGTTGTGTGTAGACTGTTATATGATTTAATGCATAATATGGTTAGTTTAAGGCTTGCTCAATCCATGTGATCTTTTCAAATAGTTTAAAGTATATTAGTATGTTGGTTTAAGACTTGCTCTAATCACCCATATGATGTCTAGTTAACTTAATACCTAGTTTGGATTTGTTTGCTATGTATGATCTGTTTAAATTAACCTGAGTTGATTAGTATGCTAATTTAAACCTGTGTCAGCTAGCATATGTAGCTTGTGTAACCAATATGATGTCTAGTTTGTCAATTTGAGTTTTGTTTAGACTGTTTAGGTTGATATAATGGCCTTTGTATTAACTGGATCTTGGTATGGATGTGTGTTGGCTCATTGATGACATGACAACTGTCTAAATATGTGTTGTATGGTTAACTTGAAGGATAAACATGTTTTAGTCATATAAACTGAATGAATATGCTTAATGTGTGGAGGAGAAGTCATATTAGGCCAACATATAAACTGTTCATGCTTAAGGATAACATTATGTGATAGTTTAGAAGTTTTGTCTAACTAAACAGAACTTATCTAAGTTGATATGTGGTGATTTGAGATGCTAGATAGCTAAACTAGCCAGTATAAGCCATATATGCTATCATAGGACTTCTGTTGACAGTTATTTGGGATGCTTAATCATTTGTATGCTCTGAGTTCTGTCTTTATTCTGTCCATAGGTGCATTTTTGTAGAAAATGTATATAGGTTGAATTAATGACATATTATGGTCTATGTTCTGGAATTGAGATGTGATTAGGTGGTCTGTTTGCATGTTAGTCTGAGTAAGCTCAAAATGATATTTTAATTATTCAAGGGACCATGTTTAAAACCATGTCTTGCCTATTGCTATGTGAAAGTTTTTACTTGAAATCCAAGTACTTAGCTCAATACCTATGTAAATGAGACCTAAATGGTGAAAGTTATAGGTCATACAGTTCTTGTGATAATTAAATCTTGGCTAAGTAATATGTTCAAAATACTTCCATATTGAGTTGAAATGACATCTTTGTTGCCTGAAATGTTATGATAACTACTTGGTTTACATCTGCCCAATTTAGAAGGGACCATGTTTATAAGTCTTAAAATTGCCACCATGTTTGTCAAAATGTCTTGACAAAAACTCTTCAGTTTGTTTCTAATAATTTTCTTCCAGTCTTATGCTTCATGCAAGTTTGGTTTGTACTAACATGATTAGGCTTAGGGATATCAAACTTCATCATAGCTTAAAGGGAAAGAGGGGGCATATCTATTTATTGAAATATTATGTAGTTATGTCATATGTTGATGGGGTGTCAAAATGATCATGTGTGTTGTCTTTGGCCAGATCTGAATGCTGATATGTGTAGGTTGGTCTAAATTTAGCTAACATGTTACCCCTGTGTGATTCAACCTTAGTTGTATGCTCGTGTTGTTTGTTTTGGTTTCATATGCCATATATAACCTTATCATCACAATCTACATGTGAACCATTTCACTTAACCTGAGTACATGATTGGGGTTCGGAGTTCTCAAACCAATTGTCATGAGATTTAGCATGTTAAAATAGTAAGTGCAGGTTAAACATCAATATGTTTTGATTTGAATCAGGTACATATCTCTGCATTACCAGTTAAGTAAAAAACTGCATCATTTTTCCACTTGTGCCTTACTACAGTGCTAGAGTATCACTAGGATGTTGTGTGTTTGAGTCATATATTTGGAGCCCAACAATTTACTATCATGTTATGTCTTCATTCATGTTGAAATTGCTAAGTAATTTGTTTATGGCATGTCCTAAGTTCAGAGAAGTTCAGAGATTAGGGTAATGTTGTTGGATAGATAAAGCAGTACGGAAAGTAAATAAATATTACAAGTGTTCGAAATGATAAACAAACAAGCCAATATTCAGAACTGCCGCAAGCTTGTTGAGTCTTGAATCTTGATAACCTGGAATCAAGAAACACAACATCTGGATTGTTACAACTGTGGTTGAGTCGAGAGATGACTCTCTGTCTTTAAGACAAGATTGCCCCGTATATATGCTTTTACGTTAACGGGCAATAGTCTCCCAAGATAAAACAACAACTAATCAACACTACAAAGCAAATAGGTTGATTCTGACGAAGAAAACAAATACGAAACGACTTGCTGAAGAACAGAAAAGGAAGGAAGAGTTTTCTGTTCACTGTTTGTGCTCACGTTTTGGAGTGATCTGTTTCTCTTCTGTTTTGTCTCTGTGTAGTATATTTTAGGAAAGGGACTCCTCAACTGCCAAGTAATGTCAGTTTATAGCCATTAGTGAGGGAGTTAATCAGTCAAGTAATGGCTGATTTAATGTGCAACATAAAAAAGCTGTTAGGGAGGAGTTAAGGTGTAGATTAATGGAGTTTTAACGCTCCAACGGCAGCCAGAAACTTTCTGCCTTCCGTCGTTCCCAATTTCAGCTTTCCTGAAACTCCAGAGACCAAACTGTAAATATTAAGCAATTTGGGGTCCAAAGAGATAATAGCCCAAGGCCCACGACCCGTGACCCGTGACCCAAGACCGAAGCCCGGACGGGATGGGCGGGCTGCGGTGGCACGCGTGTGGACTTAGCCTTGAACCCAAGCACATCTAGGTCCTTCATCCTTTAAATACATGGGTTACCCCTTGGGGTCCCAAACCCTTAGCCAATTTTGAGACTTATAAAGAGAACAATTCTTCATTTTCCCACTGATGTGGTAGATTTGTCCCACACCATATTTCCATGCCTCAAACACCTTACTTCGTGGACTAATATCTCTTTCATTTCTCAATGCAATTTGCCGATCCTTGGCCCTACGGTCATCTACTCACTTAGTAGATTATGCACGTGTGAAGAGACAAAGCCTCCAACATGCGGAACCCTAGTGTTTAAGTCATTAAATATGGGTGGACGCACCTCCCCACCAAAGGCAAATTTCCAACAATCCCTCTTGAAAGAGATTTTGGTGCACACACAAGGTGTCTACTTTCAACAATCTTTCAGCGAAAGAATATTGCATCAGGGGAGGTAGCTTTCGCTTTGAACCTTCCCTAGTTGAATACCACCGGACTTACTTACTATGCGGTGAACGTGATGTCTTGAACCGTCAGTGTTTAGTGTAAGCCAAGACAATGATACAACACAATAACTCCTCTTATTCGTTTTCTTCTTATTATTTTGTCTGTTGTGGCCATGGACACACTTGGATTCTTAAGTGCGTTCATTTAAGGTGGCCTATCCTCGCACTTAAATAGGTGATCTCCTACAAGGTATCCTGCTATACCCCACTTCACAAGTGTTAGGAATCATTAAAAGTTTCCCCAACCTTAACCTCAACCGTTTGATGATCGTTAAAGGTTTGGAAGCTTAACCTTTACCCACCATGCAGGTAGCACTTTAATTTTTATCGCGAGAACAACTTTGGATTCATGTTTCCCTACAAAAATCATCATCCGAAGTGCTCTTGCTTCCACCGAAGCGCTCAACTGAACATTTTGCAGCTTAGTTTTCACATTGAACCAAATTCTTGGGATCTCCAGTCAGTATGGTTGGGTTACCACCGCAAAGGTTTGTATTGTTTGGGTTTTAAGCCCATTCCCCTAGACATGCAGAACACTTGATCTCCGGGTAGTCCTTTAGTTAAAAAAAAAGGGTCCGCTATATCCTTTGATTAGTAATAAAGAAAGTGACACTCGTGATGATCAACTGCCATACGGTCTTATGTCTCCAACAGATCCTGACAAATATGTCCAGCCACAGTCATCCGTGTCCTTCCTGAAGCCGACCAGCTAGCCACAGTGTATAACTGCTGAAGGCACGGGTTTCTCCCAATAAGGGATGTCCTCTAAGGAGTCGTGAAGTGACTCAACTTCTTTCATGCTTTGTATAAAGCGATAAACTCCGACTCCATCATGAATCGGCCGATGCAAGTTTGCTTAGAGGATTTTTCAAGACCCACCATACACATTTACTTGTGGCTTTGGTGTTCTTCACATCTGATGTCCAGTTTGCATCACTGTGTTCTCCCAAAACTGCTGGACATCCAGAATACCATAATTCGTAGATAAGCGAATATTTCAGATATCATCATATCCGACTTAACGTCTTCTATCGATTATTTCCAGAATCATGAGTGAACTTTAGTTCAACTGATCTACTTTGTAGGCCGATATACTAGGCCGGTTGTAGTGTGTAACATACATTGAACTACATGTGACATGCGCATATCGCTCCTTGTATATGGGTGTGCACCATGATTTCAATCAGTTATATGATTCATATCTATTGGTGGCTTCAACGAGACTGTCAACTATCTCACAACTGAGTTTGGAGTTAGACCAGTCCATTAGATGTCTTAGAAATCCCAATTCCTAAGATGTCATCTGTGATACCCATATCTTTCATATCGAGACTTTGTTTCAATATGACTTCCACTCTCAGACTGTTGGTTTTCCAACTGTTGGCTTTCTAACTTCAGAGTCAATGTTTCTGTGGTCAGATTCATTATTTCTGTTTTATCTGAAACTTCCAGGACCAAAATGTAAACATTTCAGGGACCAAAATGAAAGTTCAAGAAGAAACCTAACAGTCCAGCAAACCAACTCTGATCCTCCCCTTCCAACTCTCCGGTTAGGAAGGTTGTTTCTACATCCATGCCATACAAGACTGCAATGGCCCTGGATGTTAAGCTATTCACAGGGGAGCACATGTACAAGTAGCCGAGGCCTTATACTCGATAGTAGATCCATCTACTTTGTACTCACTTTTGAGTATCCGCTTTTACACAACCCAAAGGTTCTTTTTCCGGAGGAAGATCAACCATTACACAAGTATGGTTCTATATGATGGAATCTATTTCTCTCTTTGTATCTTCTTTCCAAAGCAGCACTTCTGGAGATGATAATTATTTGTTAATTGTCCATGGTTCATTCTCAACCATACAAGCTAGAAGGCCTGAAACAAGTCTTTGTCCCCTCTTTGCTCTGTCTCGGTTCAACATCTAGAATCCATGAGTTCTGTAGATCTGGAATATTAAGTTCCGGTTAGACAACAACTTCCGAGTCTTGTAGATATGGAACATCTAGTTCCGGACAGTCAGGCCCTCACGGGTTCTTGTTAACCTCGAGCAATTACTTTTTTTTCCTTCTCAAGGAAAGTTATCCTCAAAGAATTCATCATTCTTTGACACCAAGAGGCGATAAGCACTACTGTTATTTGCAGATCCAGTGGATATGCAATCTACAGTCTTAGGTCCAACTTGACCTATTTCGGTATTCCAACTTCCACCAAGCCACCCCACATCACAACATTTGTATGTGAGATCATTTCCATGTCTCACACGGAGGGTTATCCTTATCCTTATGCGTACTTCTGTTGAGAATTGCATTAGCGGTAAGGATTGCCTTGCCCCTCATAATTTGGGCGTACGGCTTTGCGCTTGACTAACATCGTTAGACCGAGGTGAGTAATGAGCAGTCGTTTGATGAACAATGCTTCACATTCTCCCCCTCAATCACTACGAATTCCTCAATCCGTAGGCTTAGTTGATTTTCAACTTCTGCTTTGTAGCGCTTATCCGCTTCAACAACTTCATCTTTGCTTTTCATCAAATAAAGGATATAATACGTTGTACCATCATCAATGAAGGTTACAACGTACTTGTCTCCCCCCTCTATTTTGTATAAACTTCAAATCACCCAAGTAGGTGTGACTAAGTTCTAGAGGAGTGGTGCTTCTTTTGCTATTCCTTTGACGGAATGGAAAGATGATTTTGCCTCTTCGTCTACCTCAAATTCATTTTGAGGGTTTATGTCGATAGAAGGCAACAATCTCAACTTCGTTAGCTTTTGAATGACTTTCTATTTAACGTGTCATAATATATGATGGCATAGATGCACGGATTACAAATATATCATTCATTTGGCTACAGACATATTGTACCATTCTTAGTTATTACATACCTGTTGGACTAGTCTCAAACCAGCTTGACCAACAACGTCCCTTAAACCAAGTTTGGGACATGTATCACCTCATCTGAGAGTGATCCCATTCCCCGAATTCTTATTGAGGACAACCTCTCCAACCCCCTTCTACTTTAGAGGTGGCGTTGCTTCACATGAACAACCTCTTGCCCGTGGTTAGGGCGTAACCAGATCATATGTGATCTGGATACTCTGGCCCACTCCAATTGCTTTGGCAGCCTGAGTGTCCAAATTCTTTTATGCCTTTCTTTTGGCCTTCAGATCATTTAAGACCTGGAAACTCTGGCCCACCTCACTAGGCGTCCATTACTCTTCTGCCTTTCTTTTGGCCATTAGATCATTAGAGACCTGGAAATTCTGGCCCACCACACTAGGTGTCCATTACTTTTCCTATGAAATGAATTCTGGTCCCACTCCAGTCGCCCGTAGGCTTTGTATGACTGAGTGTCCAATATCATCCTATGAAGGAAGGAAGATGAGATTAAACTTCTGATTTTAAAGCATAAGGAATATAAATTGTTTCGGATAACATTTTCATATTCCTCCTTACTTTAAGCCCTTTTTAATCAGACATCATTTAATCTTATTTTTTGACAAGGAAGGAAAATTACTTATCCCAATTTCGGATTCTGGCCCACTTCAGTCACTTCATCGGACTGAGTGTCCATTTCCTCCTTACCATAATTCAGATCCTTTGTCTGGAACAGATATAGGCCTTCTGCTACAAGATAGAACCACATCTTCATCCTTCTCCTCTCGTGGGCGGTTGTTCCCACCACTCTCGGGAGCGGTGACACCATGAACACGTTGACCTTCAACAACATAATCAAAACTCTCTTCAACAAGAAAACCACAGCCATAAATATGGATTGTTACAACTGTGGCAGATTAATGGAGTTTTAACGCTCCAACGGCAGGCAGAAACTTTCTGCCTTCCGTCGTTCCCAATTTCAGCTTTCCAGAAACTCCAGGGACCAAACTGTTAATATTAAGCAATTTGGGGTCCAAAGAGATAATAGCCCAAGGCCCAAGGCCCACGACTCGTAAGCCCGGACGGGCGGCAGCGGCGCGCGTGTGGACTTAGCCTTGAACCCAAGCACATCTAGGTCCTCCCTCCTTCAAATACATGGGTTACCCCTTTGGGTCCCAAATCCTTAGCCAATTTTTAGACTTATAAAGAGAACAATTCTTCCTTTTTCCACCGATGTGGTAGATTTGTCCCACACTATATTTCCATGTCTCAAACACCTTACTTCGTGGACCAATATCTCTTTCATTTCTCAACGAAATTTAACGATCCTTGGCCGTACGGTCATCTACTCACTTAGTAGATTATGCACGTGTGAAGAGACAAAGCCTCCAACATGTGAAACCCTAGTGTTTAAGTCATTAAATATGGGTGGACGCACCTCCCCACCAAAGGCAAATTTCCAACAAATGTTTTGTGCTTATGTGCTAAGTGAAAGATGGCCCCTTCTACTGCATGATCAGGTTACAATCACTAGATTTATACCACTTAGTTAAACAACTTAGTCAAGACAAGACTTTGAATCTGTGTTTGTGTGCTTTATTTTTTATGAATGTTTGGTGCCTGTTTAATCCAATACTTGCTAGGCTAATCTCATGGTAGGCCAAAGTTAAGGTACTCATCTTCTAAAAGACAGTCATGAATGTCTTAGATGTCTTCTTCTTTGCTATATTGTGGGATTATTGTTGATTCTTAAATGTTAATGATTTTAGAGCTAATAGTTGTTGTCCCTAATGTTCTAGTTAGTTTATCCTTTAAAGAAAACAAGTTTGTGACCAAACCACAACTCTCTGTGGAAATCTGCTAACAATAGTGACTCCTCCTCCAAATTATTTTAAGTTCGACGTTCTTTTGTTTTGATCAAGCATTATGAAACAAACCGAGTGTCTTCAATCCATATCTTTATTCCCTTTATTGTTACTTACCTTCAATAAAGAAGAACAACTTGGTTTCATTTAGAGTATGTAATCTTCTCTCACAGATCCTTTCCCCTATCCCTTTAAAACTGTTAGTTTTTTGTGATACATATGTCCATTCTGAAATTTAACTAGAAGCCCTAGAGCATACCCTTGGTTTAAGTATACAAATTGTATCCTCCTGTGTACTTCGTGTATATTTGGTGCTTGTTTTGTTTTTGTTAAGAATTTTGAGAAATAGTAAGCACATGTACATGATGTTCCTAAATCTGTTTAGATATAATATCTTGAAGTGAATATATGCTAATTCTTATCTTCTCGTTTGCGCATGAAACTCCTCCCACGAGTCCACTGGACTCAACTCTCCTTGCGCTTTCTGTGTTGGTCTTGCCCAACGTAATATTGCATATCAAATTAGCCTCACCCCGACGACACAAAACAATCAGCAGCAACATCGACGGATAATGGAAAACCAGTGAATTTGGGTCGGAGGCCCAAATAAAAATAGAAACAACCGCGGCTAGAAGACCCAACTATGAGTGAAAATAGTTAACTGGTAGGCTTAGGTAGGCCCACCAACCTAACTCAATCTCTTCAAATACTGTATATGTGTATGTATATATATTTGCAATGAAAGTACTTTGATACATGTATTGAAACCTTATTACGGTTGCGAACTTAGGATAGACAAACGATACGTACATCGTTTAGTTAAGTCGCCAAATAATTTTGGAATAGTTGTTTTAAATCTGGGAATTGGATAAAGGGGACTGTTTTCAGGCCAAAACAAACTGTTCTAGATAATCGAATCTGGCAGCAAAGAGTTGATTTTCTAAGTTAAAAATTGAAAATGATTTTTGGGCCTTTAAAATTATGACTTTGGTGTTCAAATGGAATTTGGGCTTGGGATTTAATTACACAGATTGTGAACCGTTAAAGGACTCAAGTTTGGGCCTGAGTCACTAAAACAAGCGGGCTATTTGAGCTTGCCCTAATCTAAACCAGATTTGATAGTTTTTAGTTTTACGGGCTAAGCCCAACTAGATATTTTGGACCTTAAAACTTGTCTCGGACTTGAGTTTAGTTTGAGAATTTTGGAAAGTGGAATATGACTTAACTTTTGGAAAGCGTGGCATGTAAAAGAAATAAAGAAATCGTTTTCAGACTATCTCGTTTTCAAAATCGACTTGTCATTCTAAATAAGTTATACTATTTTTCAAATCTTGAAAATATTTTTAAGAAAGGTTCAATGTGAATTAGTCAATGTGGTTGGACTAAATGTGGAGTTCTATTCAAATTCACATTTGAGTGTTATTAGTCCGAAAATGGAATTGACTAAGTTATCCTTGTTCATACGTTTTGGGGGGAGCCTAACGTTTCATTTTGACAAAACCTTAGAGTTTCGAATAAATGAATGACAAGTATTTTTTGCAGATATATAAACACTTTGAGCAATTTAAATCATTTTAAGCATGCTATAGAGCCTGTAGGTCAACCGTATTCTACGGATCCTTAATACCGAGGTGTCTAACACTTTTTCCGGGGGATCACCAGAACCCTTACCTTGATTTTGGTTTAGATATGATTTTTAATAAATTTGAATAAACTCTTTCACACTGATTTTTCTAATTTACCTATAAATTAGGTGGCGACTCTAAAATAATTATCTGACTAAGAGCACCATCCAAGTTCATAGTAGCTTTATGCATTTACCCGTGTAAAAGTGAAGTGTAACAAATGATGACTCTGCTGGGGATAAACCTAAGTTCTAACCATAAGGGTTCCAATACAACATGCTTTTAAATGATATGAATTGCTTATGTGTTTAAATACCCACAATTATAACTGTTATTCATGCATTGCATCTTCCGCCAAATGGCATACACACACACTTGCATTAGTCCACAAAGATGGGTATGCGGATTTCGCAACCATGCTCTAGTATAAATCCAAAAACCTTTTCTTAGAGCACGTTGAAGAGGGAGTTGGTACGCGGTCGTTCCAACAGTCGACAACGGTTCACCCTGGGTTATCCGCTCAAGTCCCTAAGTCGTTTGCTAAACCACTCTAGTACAACTAGGATAGATCAAAGCCAAATCCCTTTGAACTAGCGCATGCTGACCTAGACATGTTCAGGTATCTCAGACTTATATGGACCTATTATGCCGACTACCCTGTGTCTTGACGGTTTATGACCTGAAGACATCACATCCAACTATGTGAAAAATTGAAGGATGTACATGCCATTATATGAACCATTTGCTCTTGGGTTTGGAAATGTTTTACTTTTTAGACTTCATCCGAAAGGAGTTTGGAAAGTCTGAGGTACAATTGAGGACCTCCCACGGTGATTTAGTCTAGGATTTGTACCTCTGTGCGGGACTGGCATTCTGTATACTCCGTTCCCGTATTATGTATCCCCATTCGATATTCATAGTTTTGTATAAATCGGGGGAAAACGGAATGTCTTAATGGCATCAAATAGTCGGGTCATCATCCAATGCTCGTTTACCACGTCGTCCTTAAAATTTCATTTTTCATACCCGATGATTTCCAAAGTCACCCGTAATCGATCATTTTAGTGACACTTCATTAGTTTAGAGTCAATCACAATTGTATAATCAGAGTTCTAAAGTCAGTCGGATGGTCAAAATCCTGTCCATTCAGTTCACTCCTTAGGCGTCCTTGAAAGTTTTCCATTTTAGTTGAATTTTGGACTATTCTGTTTCTGGTAAAACAAATGTTACATGCCTTATTTATTATGATCAATGGACTAACATGGTTACCTTTTGAGTTTTTCTTTTGATTGACTCATGGGGACCACCAAAGGATTTCCTTTATGAAACTTAAGTCGTGATCCTTTTAGCCCATACATGCGCTACGCTATCGTGATCTTACAAAATTCAAGTTTTTATCTAGTTTAGCCCATCCACGTGCTACGCTATCATGATCTTACAAAAACTCAAATCATGACTCTTTTTAGCCCACCCATGCGCTACTCTAAAAATGTCTGACATCCAAAAAATGACAGTCGTCGATTATTTAGACGATACTAATCTCCGCCAACCCTCCCTCTTAAAAAATGGGCAGGCTAATACTTCAGTTTTAGGTTCTGAACTACGTTAGACCTGATTCTTGTTCTATCAAGATACATAGGCAATCCTATATAAGGGTACGATCTTCTCACTATTTCAAACTACGAAACCCCAGTGAGGAACTGGAGCACATTTTAAATCAGTTTTCAAATCTTCAGTCTTCCCACTATTTCAAACTACGGAACCCCAGTGAGGAACTGGGGCATGTTTTGAATCAGTCTTTAAATCTTCAGTCTTCCCACTGTTTCAAACTACGAACCCCCGTGAGGAACTGGGGTGCATTTTTGAATCAGTCTTCAAATCTTCATTCTTTTCCAGTGTTTCAAACTACATACCCCCAGTGAGGAACTAGGGCACACTTTTGAATCAGTTTTCAAACCTTCATTCTTCTGCTGCTTCAAATTACGGACTCTCAGAGCGGATCTGGGGCATGTTTTTGAATCAGTTAAACTCTTCAAATCTTCAAATCTTCAATTTTTCAGTCGTGAACATTTTGAATTAAGTACCCTAGGACTGGATGCTGGGGCAACTTGTTCAAAAAAGTTCAACAACCCAGTTATCCTTGTTCAAACACCAGAGTTACACAATCAAACGAATACCTCCTCCCTTTATACGGGAATCCAAACAAATGGGAATGTGCCTTACGTGACGTCCCTAAATTGGCTATTTAGCCCTCGACCCACTCAACACTTGTCCCATGGTTCGTGTTCTGTTGCCATCAGTCTGTGATGACACATTCGGTGGGATAAGAACTAGTCAATCACTTTTACCTTAGAGAAACTTTCTTTGAGCGCAACGATAAGAAAGCTACAAGGCAACGAGCTCGAGTCGACGTCAAGTCCATCAATCTTGACCAAAGACGTTATTAGGCCCACCACAGCCTTAGCTTTATAAGCCAAAATGGCTTTACCTCTAACTCCACCTTCAATTATATTCCTTTCACTTCATTATGCCTACTAACACTTGTTTTTAAAATATTGCTGGTGACTACATTATGTAAAGTTGAGATCATAAATCAAGACTATGAGGTGCCACCTGGATTTTCGTGCTCTAATCCGCATAAGCCAAAATGGATTCATCTCTAACTCCTGCATTATATTATCATTTGCCTTTATCATAACAACGTTATGATTTTACTGACAATCACATTTGAATCTCACAGGAATTGCACATCAACCTCAAATATGAAGATGACGCTGAACATACTAATGATTAGCATATCTAGACTAAGTATCAAGGATCAACGGTATCACTTGGACAAATATAATAATCACAAAGTGACTCAACTTCAAGTCATCGATGACTCCCCTCGACTCCAAATTGGGACAACTCGCTGAAGAGGGATAACAAGCTCTCCTGCAAAAGTAGGAAATCTAAATCAGACTATAAAGTACGGTCGAAGATCGCCAAAATCGTTAGAAAGCTGCCTACCTTTACAACAAGCGAACGATGCTCAGTGGTTTCGTATATGTCATTAATCTTTCTAAAAAACTTTTAAGATTATTCTTACTAAAGTCACTGGCAAAGCGACCATGTAGTTACTAATCATTTTCTTTGAGTACAGGTTATCAGTGGACTTTAATGATAGGGCTCGCAGATTTGAGGAGAGGCATCATGGTGATTGCCATAAGATCAAAGACATTAGAGTAATAACCTCTCTCAGCATCAAAAGGAAATGAGCCAACTGAGCCACAAAGTCTATATAAATGGAGAAAGTGCCACAAGAGCGACACAATCGAGCTAAAAAGGGCTATATAAATGGACAAAGTGCCACAAAGGCGGCACAATTGAGCCAAAACGGGGGCATAATCGAGTCAAAAGGACAAAGAGCCACGAGGGCGACACAATCGAGCCAAAAGAGGCTATATAAATGGACAAAATTCCACATGGGCGACACAATTAAGCCAAAAGGGTTACATAAATGGACAAAGTGCTACAAGGGTTGTATAATTGAGACAAAAGGGCTATAAAATGGATAATGCACCATATGGGTGGCACACTCGAGCCAAGAGGGATATATATGAATAGAGTGCCAAAAAGGAGCACCATCGAACCAAAAAGGATACAAAATAGGGAAAACGCCACAAGAGCAACACAATCGACCTAAAAGGGCTACAAAATGGACAAAACACAACAAGGGAAGCATAGACAGAGCCATAAGGGCCAACGAATGAACAAAATAACAACCAGACTGAGGGGGTCTCATCTAAAAAAAGGAGGAAACGACCATCTGACTAAGAAGGTCACGACAGATGAAGAGGTGAAAGAAGCACAATTTGACTGAGAGGGTCATAGCCAACAAAGAGACAAAAGAAACAATAATCGGACCAAGAGGGTCACACCCTACACAAAGGATGAAGAAGAAGCAATCTAGGCATAAAAGCAACGTAAAGAGTCAGAACAATGTAAATCTGGTCGGAAGGCCGTAGTCTTCGTTCCCAAAGTTAGAGTGATGTAATTTCGATCAAAGAGGCTGAAATATTCACTCTAACGTTAGAATGATGTAAATCCGATCGAAAGGCTGCAGTCTTCATTCCCAAAGTTAGAGTGATGTAATTCTTATCGAAAAGGCTATAGTATTCATTCCAATGTCAGAACGATGTAAATTCAGTTGGAAGGCCATATTCTTCATTCCTAAAGTTAGAGTGATGTAATTCCGATAAAAAGGCTGTAATATTCACTCTAAGGTCAGAATGATGTAAATCTGGTCAAAAGGCCATAATCTTTGTTCCTAAGGTCTGAGTGATGTAATTTCAGTCAAAGAGGCTGCAATATTCACTCCCAAAGTCAAAACAATATAAATCCAGTCAGAGAAGCCGCAACATTCAACGACGCGCAAGAAATCTACTCAACAAAGCATTCATACAAATGATGTTGAGAAGGTCACCCACAAGATCAAACCGAGAGGTTATGATAACAGAATCACGTAGGAGTGGTGAAATAGAAATGAACATACCTTTATTTCTAACAGGGCTGTCCATCCTAAAATTGTGACAAACAGAGCCGTCCACCCTTAAATTGTTACACTTACCTTTATTTCTAATTGGGTCTTCCACCCTAAAATTGTGACTAATAGGGCCTTCCACCCTAAAATTGTGATAAACTGGGTCGTCCACCTTAAAAATTATGACAAAGCGGGTCGTCCACCCTAAAATTGTGACACTTACCTTTATTTCATATTACATCGTATACCCTTTAAGTGTGACACACATTAGGCTGATCACGTCAAAATGGAACACTGCTTATTTCTAAAATGGATTGTCTTGGGACAAGACATTTGTCTAGAAGATTTGAGATGACGTCATTAAGGAGTCGCTACCAATTATGTTTATAGTGCATTTTCTACTAATGATGATATCTTAGATTTTTGTAATGTAAACAACTCATGTTCCGTACTGCGTTCGACCTGATTCCTGAGATGGGATATGTAGGCGCTCTTCGAGCTCGGTCACTGGGCCAAATTTTTTTAGAATATCTGAAAAATTTCTTCAGAAAACTCCGAACGAGAGGTCACCGATTCAACTCCAACTAGGAGAGATTTTTTGAAAAGATCTAAAAAATTCCTTCACAAAACTCGGCACGAGAGGTCACCGATGCAGCTCCAACTGGGGTAGAATATTCGACAAGATCTCAAAATTCTTTCACAAAACTCGGCACGAGAGGTCGCCGATGAAACTCCAACTGGGCAAAATTTTTGAGAATATCTTAAAAATTCCTTCACAAAAAGTCAGCACGAGAGGTCGCTGACGCTACTACAACTCGGGCAATTTTTTTTAGAAGATCTCAAAAATTCCTTACAAAACTCAGCACAAGAGGTCGCCGACACAACTCTAACTGGGTAGAATTTTGGAGAAGATCTCAAAAATTCCTTCACAAGACTCAGCACGAGAGGTCGCTGACGCTACTACAACTAGGGCAATTTTTTTAGAAGATCTCAAAAATTCCTTACAAAACTCAGCACAAGTGGTCGCCGACACAACTCTAACTAGGTAGAATTTTGGAGAAAATCTCAAAAATTCCTTCACAAGACTCAGCACGAGAGGTCGCCGACACAACTCTAACTAGGGCAAAAATTTTGAGAAGATCTCAAAAATTCCTTCACAAGACTCGGCACAAGAGGTCACCAATACAACTTCAACTTGGGCAGAATTTTTGACAGGGTCCCAAAAATTCCAATCAGGCATGGAATGACGCCGCTGCCAAATCAACATGAAGCTATCAAAGGCATCAACTAGATGGACATCGCCGCATCAAATGATTTTATATCCAACTTTATCTATTGTACCTTACTAACCTCTGTATAAGGATTTTGCGGGTAACGCCGTCAAGAATCGATTCTATCAATCAAACTGCCGAGATGCTCGACATGCCAGACAAAGTGGATATCAAGTCTCCAGCAATGACTATCGAGATGCTCGACTATATTTTGAGCTTTCTTCTCTATTATAAATACTTGGTCATTCATGTTGACTACTTTAACTACTTTGCTTCAAAATTTTGTAGAAGTCAAGACATCGACGACCTTTCTTGACCACAAGCTGGGACACTTGAGAGTTATAAACTATGTCGAACACATGGTTCTCGATATCTCAATTTATTTTATACCCTAAAGTAAAATTTGTTGTTTGTTTACTTGCAAGTGGGATATTTATTCTTAACATATTTGCTCGTCCACCTTAGAAATTGATGTATAACTGTTTGTCCACCTTAGAAAGGGACATGTATGAAATGCTAGCTGACTAAATGGAACGCTAACCACTAAGTAAAACACTACCCAATAAAATAGAATACTAGTCACTAAAGTGAGATGCTACCCAACACAATGGAATGCTAATTACTAAAGTGAAATGCTATCTGGTAAAACTGAACGCTAGTCACTAAAGTGAGATGCTATCTAATAAAATGGAACGCTAATCGCTAAAGTAAAACGCTACCCAGTAAAACAGAATGCTAGTCATTAAAGTGAGACGCTACCTAATAAAATGGAATGCTAATCGCCAAGGTGAAATGCTAACCAACAAAATGGGATACTAGTCACAAAAGTGAAACGCTACCCAATGATAATGAAACATTTATTTAAATTATTCTGTTGACCGTCTTCAAGACTTTGCGTTGCATTTTTCTACCAATAAGTTCATTTTAGATTTTTGTAGTAGCTTCAAACAGCTGAGAGGGTCGTTCATCCAAATTGCATGTTGAGAGGGTTGTTCATCCAAATTGCATGCCGAGAGGGCCATTCATATAAACTACCGAGAGGGCCATTCATCAAAAGTGCATGCCGAAAGGGCCATTCATCAAAATTGCATGCCGAAAGGGCCATTCATATAAATTACTAAGAGGGTCATTCATACAAACACTGCCGAGAGGGCCATTCATACAAAATGCATGCCAAGAGGGCCATTCATACAAATTGCATGCCGAGAGAGTCATTCATATAAACAGCCGAGATGGTCATTCATATAAACACTACCAAGAGGGCCATTCATACATTTGCATGCCGAGAGGGCCACTCATACAAATTGCATACCAAAAGGCCATTCATACAAACATTGTTGAGAGGGTCATTTACTATTGAGAGGGTCAGTCATACAAGCACTCCCAACGAAATATAATTTAGACTCCCTAAAAACCTTTGTAATTGGGTTTTGTCAAGAATTTCATCAGGAAATTTAGAAGCAAATTCTATATTTCTAGTAATAGGAACGATTTTCCCTTGTTCAATATTATGACCAAGAAATCGAATCTTAGTCTGAAAAATATTCATTTTTGGTTTTGATATAACCAAACCGTTTGAAACAATAATGTTCTTAAAAATTTCAAAATGCTTAATATGATCTTGTATATTTTTTGAGAAGACTAATATGTCATCTATGTAAACAATGATAAAATCACTATATGAAGTAAAAATATCATTCATAACATGCTGGAATTCTGACGGAGCATTTTTTAATCCGAAAGCCATGGCATTCCATTCATAATGTCCAAATGGAACTGTGAAGGCAGTTTTGTACCTGTCAGGTTCATGAACATGTATCTGCCAAAAACCTGATTTCAAATTAAATTTTGAAAAGATGTTAGATTGGTATAACCTATCTAAAAGATCCTTTTTATTAGGAATAGGGTATCTAATCCATTTCAAAACCTTGTTTAAAGGTTTGTAGTTAATAACTGATCTTGGAACTCCTCGTTCCTGTTCTGCATGTTTATTAACATAGAACGTTGTACAACTCCATGGGGAGTTTGAGGGGCGAATCAGCTTTTTCTCTATTAGAGAAGCAATTTCTTTTTTGCAGATTTCCAGATATTCCATATTCATCTGGCAAGGTCTGTCCTTGGTAGGAATGTTATGTTCCTGAAAATCTTCCTCATAGGGGAGTCCAACTATGTGTTTCTTCCTGTTCCAGAAAGCTGTTGGCAAATCATTACAAATAGAAATAGCAAATTCATGACCTATTCCTTTGATTTTATCCTGCAATTTAGGATTAGTAAGCTGATCATCAATATTGTAAATCATCAATTCTTGTTGCAAATAATCCAAATGACGCTTCTTGTTCTGCCCAAGGTTAATAAAGTTGATTGTTCTATATGAAGATATCCAGGGAAATGATATAATCTTCCCTTCATGAGTTCCAGAAAAACCCTTTTCGGTAACATTGTTAAGAGGCATTAATCCATTAATAAAAGGTATGTCTAAAATAATATCATTAGCAAGATATTTTACTAATGTAAAAGAATGCTTAATGCAAATTCTTTCATGGAAAATATAAGCACAGGACAAATTGTAGGAGACCTGAAAATTGCTTCCATCTGCTCTTGATACTTTATGATTAGTTTTGGTAAAGTTTTTAGTGGGAATGAGACCTACCCTGATGCAGTTGACATCCGCCCCTGAATCAATGTGAGTAGGGACATTCTTGAAAATGGTTCCTCCTTCAATTAATAAATTGATCTCGGTGATCCATCTCTGGCGAGAAATCATACTGATAGATCCCATGAGATGTTTCCAAACAAATGTTTGCAAGATGTCAGGCACATTTAGCCCCATTTGATTTTGAAATTCAGTATCTTAAAGGTGAAGAAAATTCACTCCCTGACTTTCTCACTCGTGAATATTTACAGGGATAAAATGCGTCCATAATGGACACCACCTACTCCTAATAGGGGTAAAGCAGAGGAAGAGGCATAGGATCGGGATGAGGCTCTGGCAGATCTAATACCACTGGTAATGATATTTTCAGTATTCCAAGAGTAATACTCATGGACAAAGCAGGCTCTTCTAATAACCAGCAGCAGGGCTCATATGCCGAAAAACTCCTACAGCCGGAGAAAGAAAACAGAGACCAATATTTGGTCAAGGGTTATGAAGAGACAATTCTCTACTTATTCTTATATCATGAAGATAAAAATTATCTGAATGATCCTTGGATTCTGATGAATCGCTATGTAGAAAATTTCTACAATTCTTTCCTAGAAGGAAAAATAGGATGTATTATGAATATATCATTATTGCAACTAGCACTGCTGATATCACATCATTTCCGGATAATAAGCCTGGAGCAGAAAAGAATTTTTCCAAATTTTATCTCAAGAAGATTATATCTCCTTATGAATGGGGAACTAGTCCATTCAGATCAAAGGAATTTATAATTCCTTGAACGACCATTAAAATGGCGTTTAATTACTATGATAATATCAATGCCTTTACTCAGGTTTTCTACTATGAAAATAGTAAACATGGCCATTCCTGGTGGATTAAGATTAATCCTGAAATTTGTAAGAATAACCAGAATGGTTTATTACTCCCAGGATGGATATTCCCATGGTGAGCATCATCGGACCTGAAATTCAGGTTTTAAAGGAGCCTTATATGGCTTTTTACAAAGAATGGGTTCAAGTGATACCAAGTGTTTCCCCTGAAAATCCTTCTAATTATATCGAAAGATTTGCATCATTATTTTTCTTTATGCAGGCAGGAATCCCTTGGATATGGAAATGGAAATGGATTCCAGAAGCAGGTACAAACCATCAAGGCATTATATGTCTTAAAAGGAGAGGGAGGTATACCGAAATGGTAGCCAAGAGAGAGTAATGAGCAAATTCCGATGTTATTATTCAAAGGAGAATTTATAGTGCTCGTTTTTTCTGATGTCTTTACAAATGAATGAGAGTCCCCTTTTATAGACGAAGGGCGGACTTCGAAACATATTACAATTTACAAAATAAATAGTAAACGAATCTTAATAATTACATAAAACAAACTACTTTTCGGAAAGTAAAAACTTTACATAAAGTAAGATAAGAAAGCGACATGTGTCAGGGAATCTTATCTTAAAAGAAGAAAACTTTTATAAAAAGTTGAAAACTTTATTAAAGTTGAAAAGGACATTTGTCCTGTCCGATCATTATTGATTTCGCGTGGCCCCATCAATGTCACTTCATTCTGACATTTTTTCTTTTCCTTTTGAGCTGGTGTCCTCTTTCTTGGACCTGTGCTTTTGCTGGATTGCCTCTATTAGGCTGTCAAACAGATCTTCTGTTGATGGTTGGTAGGAGTAATCTTACAACGACTGTGAATCCTCCAGACAAGCATATTGGTTGTCATTGGGGACATCTTTCATGGATGCGGTAGATGTTTCGGAATAAAGATTATCATCTACCTTTGTTTTAAAATTCTTTATGAAGTCTTATTTTACCTTATCAAGGTATGCAGACATGAGATCTTCATTCGATGCTTGGGGATTTAGAATTTTAATAGTTCTTTCCAATTTGGAAAAGAAAGATGATTCATCTTCCTTAGTTTTTTTCTCCATATGATGGATACTTTTAAGACTTTTGACTAGCGAAGAAATATCGCCTCTAACTGCCATCCATAATGGCGAGTTTTGTCTTCTGGATCTTTGTCCAATAATTTGGACCAAAATTTACAAAGGAATTTTCTTTTGAGACATATAATGCCTTGCTGGTTTCTTCCTGCTTCTGGAATCCATTTCCATATCCAAGGGATTCCTGCCTGCATAAAGAAAAATAATGAAGTAGATCCTTCGATATAATTAGAAGGATTTTCAGGGGTAACACATGGTGTCACTTGAACCCATTCTTTGTAAAAAGCCATATAAGGCTCCTTTAAAACCTGAATTTCAGGTTCGAGGATGCTCCACCATGGGAATATCCATCCTGGGAGTAATAAACCATTCTGGTTATTCTTAAAAATTTCAGGATCCACCAGGAATGGCCATGTTTATGATTTTCATTGTAGAAAACCTGAGTAAAAGCATTGATATAATCATAGTAATTCCTCGAACGCCATTTTAATGGTCGTTCGAGGAATTATAAATTCCTTTGATCTGAATGAACTAATTCCCGATATAATCTTCTTGAGATAAAAATTGGAAAAATTCCTTTCTGCTCCAGGCTGATTATCCGGGAACAATGTGATATCAGCAGTGCTGGTTGCAATAAGGATTTATTCATAATACATCCTATTTTTCCTTCTGGGAAACGATTGTAGAAATTTTCTACATAGCGATTCATCAGAATCCAAGGATCATTCATATAATGTTTATCTTCATGATGTAAGTAGATAATTGTCTCTTCATGACCCTTGACCAAATATTGGTCTCTGTTTTCTTCCTCTGACTGTAGGAGTTTTTTGGCATATGAGCCCTGCTGCTGGTTACTAGAAGAGCCTGCTTTGTCCATGAGTATTACTCTTGGAATACTGAAATTATCATTTCCAGTGGTGTTAGATCTGCTAGAGCCTAATCCCGAGCCTCTGCCTCTTCCTCTACTTCTACCCCTATTAGGAGTAGGTGGTGTCCATTGTGGACGCATTTTATCCATGTAAATATTCACGAGTGAGAAAGTCAGAGAGTGAATTTTCTTCACCTTTAAGATATTGAATTTCAAAATCAAATGGGGCTAAATGTGCCTATCATCTTGCAAACATTTTTTTGGAAACATCATGCTTAAAATCTTTTTGAAACATAAATTTGGCTGCATTACAGTCTGTTCTTATTAAGAACAGCGTATTATAAAGATCATCCTGAAATTTCAGGACACACTTAACTATAGCAAGAATTTCTTTGGCTATAGTAGCATAATTCTTTTGACTATTAGTGCATTTTCCTGAATTTTGGTTTGGGGATTAACTTTTATTAAGTATTCCACCATAACCGATGTCTGAAGCATCAGTCTCAATAATTTTTCCCCAATTTGGGTTGGCAAGCATAAGACATGGCAAAGCTTGAACATTCTTCTTGATTTTTTGTACTGCTTCCGTGTGGGCATTTGTCCACGGAGTGGTAGCTTTTTTTCAACCTATCATATAAGATGGATGCATCAACAGATAAATTCTTATAATAAGGAGAAATATAATTTAGACTCCCTAAAAACCTTTGTAATTGGGTTTTGTCAAGAATTTCATCAGGAAATTTAGAAGAAAAATATATACTTCTAGTAATAGGAACGATTTTCCCTTGTTCAATATTATGACCAAGAAATCGAATCTTAGTCTGAAAAATATTCATTTTTGGTTTTGATATAACCAAACCGTTTGAAACAATAATTTTCTTAAAAATTTCAAGATGCTTAATATGATCTTGTATATTTTTTGAGAAGACTAATATGTCATCTATGTAAACAATGATAAAATCACTATATGAAGTAAAAATATCATTCATAACATGCTAGAATTCTGACGGAGCATTTTTTAATCCGAAAGGCATGACATTCCATTCATAATGTCCGAATGGAACTGTGAAGGCAGTTTTGTACCTGTCATGTTCCTGTATCTTCCAAAATCCTAATTTCAAATCAAATTTTGAAAAGATGTTAGATTGGTATAACCTATCTAAAATATCCTTTTTTATTAGGAATAGGATATCTAATCCATTTCAAAACCTTGTTTAAAGGTTTGTAGTTAATAACATATCTTGGAACTCCTCGTTCCTGTTCTGCATGTTTATCAACATAGAACGCTGTACATATCCATGGAGAGTTTGAGGGGTGAATCAGCTTTCTCTCTATTAGAGAAGCAATTTCTTTTTTGCAGATTTCCAGATATTTCATATTCATCTGGCAAAGTCTGGCCTTGGGTGGACTGCTATGTTCCTGAAAATCTTCCTCATAGGGGAGTCCAACTATGTGTTTCTTCCTGTTCCAGAAAGCTGTTGGCAAATCATTACAAATAGAAATAGCAAAATCATGACCTATTCCTTTGATTTTATCCTACAATTTAGGATTAGTAAGTTGATCATCAATATTGTAAATCATCAATTCTTGTTACAGATAATCGAAATGACGCTTCTTGTTATGCACAAGGTTAATAAAGCTGATAGTTTTGTATGAAGCTATCCAGGGAAATGATATAATATTTCCTTCATGAGTTCCAGAAAAACCCTTTTCGGTAACATTGTTAAGAGGCATTAATTCATTAATAAAAGGTATGCCTGAAATAATATCATTAGCAAGATTTTTTACTAATGTAAAAGAATGCTTAATGCAAATTTTTCCATATCAAACATAAGCACAGGACAATTTGTAGGAGACCTGAAAATTGCTTCCATCTGCTCCTGATACTTTACGATTAGTTTTGGTAAAGTATTTAGTGGGAATGAGACTTCCCTGATGCAGTTGACATCTGCCCCTGAATCAATGTGAGTAGGGACATTCTTGAAAATGGTTCCTCCTTCAATTAATAAATTGATCTGGGTGATCCATCTCTGGCGAGAAATCATACTAATAGCTCCCATGAGATCTTCATTAACAGGCTCGCTGAAAGTGCTAGGCTGTTCAATAATAGGAGTATGTCCTATATGTTCCGAAATTTCTGGCTCATTTTCTTCATAGGAGATAGATTCTAAAAGAGTAACTCTGTTTTCTAAACCACCGTAATGTTTATGTAACTGAGTTATCTCAAGTTTGAGATCATGGATCTCTTATTTTAATTGTTTAGTAGTCCATGGGTTATCATTACCCCTTTTCTTTTTCAACTCTGTCAAGATCTCTGAGAAATTATACGGAGGATCAATCCTTAATTTGACCTTTCGAGGAGTCTTATCCCTCTCTTGAGCTTTAAGTAAAGCTTCTAGGATTTTGGCCTTCTGGGCATCTCTTGAAATATCATTTAGGAGATCATTAATTTCTTCTCCATTGATGACGCTAACATTGAAGCTGGAGAACTGGGCTTGGAGTTTATAAAACTCGTCATCAGTGTTATCATCCTTGACAACCTGACATTTCTTGGAGGTACAAACACAAGGATCATCTTCCTCAGAGGAGGATGAGTAGGGATCTTCTGAATCCGTACTCATAGGTTCTTCTGAATCATCAGATTCATTTGAAGGTATAATAATCTTCATCAGGGCATCTTTGATGCTATCATCAATTTTAAGAGCCTTGATTTTATCAATATTTTCTTTTTACACCGGTTGGCGTAATGGCCTACTTCTCCACATGCATAGCAAGTCGTGGTCTTAGTAGTCATTTTCTTTGGGATATAACCCTTTCTTTCATTTTTTGCTCTTCTTTTTGCAGCTTTCTTTTTGTAAGAGCCAGTCTTGTATTTCTCGTAATACTGTTTTTTATGCGGTTTAACCGCATGCTTTCTCTTTTTCCCAGTATTCTGGGATGAGGTAGGTTCGTCCATGGCGAACTGCTGACAGGATTCCTCTAATTGAGTTTTCTCAGTTAGCCTTTGCTTCTTAAGCTGTTTCTATAATTTTATATCATTACATAGGGCTAACCCTTCTTCCATGCACCTGCCTATGAGTTGGCCATAAGAGAACATATGCCAAGGAATCTGAGAATCCGGAGATTCTTTTCTCAGAGTTCTTTTAACCTTCTCTGCAAAGAGAGGAGGGAGGCCATCAATAAATCTGGCCTTCCAGAAACTATTACTAGCTTCGGGGAGATTGAGTACCCTGCTAAGGGAAACATCTTTGTACCATCTGAAAGATGTCAGGGTTGGACATCTGTGGTTCTAAAGTAGAGCCCTGATGTTGTCATAATTAGTAGAATCATTGCCTGTAAATTGATCTAAAATGGTTAGAACAAGGGTATAAACCTAATTAGGCTTAAGCTCGTTACCCTCTTGCTTTACAAAATCTAAAATTTGATCTTTCTGCTCGATGGAGAGATAATTATCCCACCATGCTTTGAGCTGACCTGTAAATCCTGCAGTAATCATCTTTCATATGCTAGCCTCAGATTGACCATTTCCTTTGGCAACTGCAGCGTACATAAGCATCTTGTGGCAAGTCCTGAAAATCTGACTCTCGGCGCCACCATCAATATTCCACTCAACAATCTCAGTGCCAGTATAGGCAGCAGGATCATTTTTCCATGCTTGTTCCTCAAGCAAGACATCTATCAGAGTGGGTCTCGGATAATAATAATTTTCCGATGTAAGCTTGGGAGTCCAATTATTCCCTCTTTTTATGGCAACAATATGATCACTGCTGCGGGTTCCAGTAGCTTCTGTGTTGACCATTCTAACAACAGCTTTGGAGGTGGACCCTTTATCAGGTGATACTTTCATTTTATCATGGAATTGTGTTAACAACTTCTCAATATCTTTAGTAAATGGATTTGTCTGCTCTCTTGTCAGGTTAATCCCTTCCATGGATGTAGGAGGCTGGTTATTGGCACGAGTTTCCAAGGGTTTTGGAGGTTGTTCTTTTTCTAAAACAACTTTAATTCTTTGTTCTTCAATAAGGGAATTGAGTCTGTCGACCTTATTCTGTAATAAAGTTATTTTTTCACTAAGAACTTTGAGATACATATTGGTATGGTTACTCTGCTTAAAAAGACTGTTCAAATGATCGGCTTGAACACCATGTAGAAGAGTACCCTGTATCAACTTCAAATAGGGTTGAGCATGTAAATCACTGTTACTGCTATCCTTTTTTAATGAAAAAGGCTCATCCGGGGGATAAAGACTCTTGAGAACTTTTTTAGAGTCCAAATGCCATTGTCTTTCAATAACATTGATATTAAGCAAAGCATAGTCTTCAACAAACCAACTAACAAAATATTTGAAAGTCTGCTTGGTCTGCAATTCATCATAAAATTGATCCCTGATAGAATACTGTTCTTCTTTCGTGAAAAATGTAAAAAACCAATTATGAAAAAGCAAATAATCAGGACCATTAAAATCATTTTTGATGATCTGGCGTAAACCAGAACCTGGACTATAATTTAGTCGGCAGTCATAACTAATCCCAGTATTATTAGTCATCACGAAAATAATCAGTATTACTGTTGTCTGTTGGAACTTCGACAGGAATCTGGTTTTCAACCTTACCTTGATAAGGTAAAAAAAGACTTCATAAAGAATTTTAAAACAAAGGTAGATGATAATCCTTATTCCGAAACATCTACCGTATCCATGAAGGATGTCCCCAATGACAACCAATATGCTTGTCTGGAGGATTCACAGCCGTTGGAAGATTACTCCTACCAACCATCAACAGAAGATTTGTTTGACAACCTAATAAAGGCAATCCAGCAAAAGCACAGGTCCAAGAAAGAGGACATCATCTCAAAAGGAAAGGAAAAAATGTCAGAATGAAGTGACATTGATGGGGCCAAGCGGAATCAATAATGACCGGATAAGACAAATGTCATTTTCAACTTTAATAAAGTTTTCAACTTTTTATAAAAGTTTTCTTCTTTTAAGATAAGATTCCCCGACACACGTCGCTTTCTTATCTTACTTTATGTAAAGTTTTTACTTTCCGAAAAGTAGTTTGTTTTATGTTATTATTAAGATTCGTTTACTATTTATTTTGTAAATTGTAATCTATTTTGAATTCCGCCTTCGTCTATAAAAGGGGACTCCCATTCATTTGTAAAGACATAAAAAAATGAGCACTGTAAATTCTCCTTTGAATAATAACATCGGAATTTGCTCATTACTCTCTCTTGGCTACAACTTCGGTATACCTCCCTCTCCTTTTAATTTCTAAGTTTAAATTATTCATGATAGGCTAATAGCCTATACTGTCTAAGAATGCTCTGGAAATATGAATTGAATAAGTAAGATTTTAGATTCAAGTTCTAACTATTCATATCACCATGAGTTATAATAGCACTTGGATGGTTATACTTAAAGATGACCGTACACCTGCTCGTACCGCCGCAACTGTGGATAGGCGTTATGGCATTTCTTGAGCTACAGTACAGGTCTGGTGTATAACTATGTACTGGTGTTAGTATAGTAAATCTCAGATCATGATATGATACTTTTAAAGCTTGAATTCTAAAGTAAATCCCTTTCTTGTTTCTTATTTCACAATAACCCCGATATTTTTGCGGTAGTATGTGTCGTGAGTAAAGTAACGTAAACATGGAGAGATTAAGATATCATATATGGATAACAATAGTTTATAATTTGTTTTTTTTAATACATAGATTACGTGGGGATTAGAGGTTGAACGAATCAGAAAAAAATAAGGTTCGTTGATATGAATATTGAACAAGTTATACGGACCTTATGGAATTTTGGTCATACTCATATATGCAAATCGAGAGCTTGGTATATTAAAGGATGAAGTCCTGAAATAATTTAGGACTTAAAAAGTGTGACGACGATGATTGAAAATTATATTTTTATATGCCAAAAGAGGCTATAAACTAGTATTATATCACATGATTATGATAATGAGTATAGAAAATGTGTCAAAAATGATTAACATTTGCAGAAGTGGGAGACAAATTTTCAAGTGTCTTTAAGTTATTATGCGAAAATGCATAAGTGACACCTATGGTACTAACGTTGAAGTCAAAAAGTAATTAGAGGAAGTTGTCAAAATTTTATCCATTAAAGTGGGGCCCTATATGTCTATGAATATCTTTAAATAGGACCAAAATGGAAACTTTCCAGCGCCTAGGCTATGTACAGATTTGTGTGTGTACATATTTATATTGTATAGTGCTTAAACTTTAAGTAAGTAGACTAGACATTAATGTTTACTACCTAACGTTTATGCTAATATACCTCCAATGTTCTTTTTCATTTTAAAACCAACAAGGAATTACAGTAGGTCCAACATTCACGCTCTCCGCAACAACATAGTTTAATGGCATGAGGAGAGTATTAAAAGTTTGACATCAAGTCATTAATATCCACGGTTAGACTATTAAAAGTTTGACATCAAGTCATTAATATCCACGGTTAGACGTCTATCGTAAGGATTGACCCGTTACAGTCATTTAAGATGGATTCAAGGTATGGTAAGGCTACTCTTCCTTCTTTTGGCATGATCAGAATGAAACGAACATAAACGAACAATATCCATAATGGCTTCACTCTTAGATATGTTAGTGGCTGATGTTCTGACCTCTATATAATGATAGTGATCTTATCTTATGGCTTGTTGATTCTTCAATGTAAGTTATGTTGATGATGTTAGTTCTATAATATTAATCGGAGGAGCAACAACCTTACGTCACTCCAGTAGACTCAAAGTGTCTTAGTATCATTCATGCATTATATACATGTATACACCATGACCTCACAGGCGTTATATTCGCTATGCTATATGATATGTAAATGGGGTATGTGAAAGGTGATGGCGTTATATACGCACCACCACCTGATCAGTTGGTATATGATGATGATTATGCCCTGGTGGAATGCCCACAGAGACTTGATGGTGTTATATACGTATATGTATATGTATGACCTGGCATTACGTACGCATATGTACGATACTTAGGCATATTATGGCCCTCAGAGGCATTCTGTACAGGTTGATTGTTTCTTGTCTTAGGTTACCTCCATGCCTTTATTATGCTATTTTTCATGCCTTACATACTCAGTACATTATTTGTACTGAAGTACCTTTTCTTGGGGAGGTTGTGTTTCATGTCCGCAGGCTCAGGTATACAGGGTGACGGTCCACACCAGTAGGTTGCCTGTTCAGCTGAGATTGGAGCACTCTATTTGTCCTGGAGTTGCCGGTTGGAGTCGCTAGGTACTCATATATATCTATTTTGGCATTTCGGGTACGACGGGGCATTGTCCCAATCATTTGTTGTATTATATCACTCTTAGAGGCTTGCAGACTAGTGTTAGTCTGGAATTGTTTTGTTTGGCCTCATTTGCCTCTTTGTCAGTAGACGATACTTCCTATATGGAATTGTAGGCCTCGATTGCATGTTAGAGATTCTAGGTACTACAGTGGTACGCTCGGGCCTTAGGTTCTGGGTGCCAGCCACACCCCCTCCAAGGTTGGGGTATGACAAATTTGGTATCAGAGTAGGTTTGTCCTAGGGAGTCTGCAAGTCATGCCTAGTAGAGTGTTGTTTATGGGTATTTTGTGCACCACACTTATAAAAAAGGAGGTTATGAGGAATTTATGAAATGTTACCCTTCTTTCGTATTCTAGATCGTGTTGTAGATCTATGTTTTAATAGATCATTCTGCTTCGTATGCGTAAGACTAGCAGCGATAAGTAATCGCAAGGTCTTTATTATATCCTCAATGTGCCTGGGATGTGCAAATCATGTGTTTTCACCTAGAGTTACAGTCTATATTCGAGAAGGAATGTTCCTAAAGGGGTAAGAATATAACACACAGTACCTTAGAGTTAGGATGTTCAATATGACCATAGTTTAGTTTGAATATAAGAGTGTTTTTTTATCGCACATAATAATACATTAAGTGTGAGAAAGGAATCCAAATTACAATATACATATACATTTATAATATTACACTCATCGATGATGATATTGATAAGAATGTAACATTGAACGTTTACTTGAGGTGCACTTCGATGCAAATGGTATTTTTGACAAGTTTTATGATATGTGTGAATGGAAACCTGTATTGTCATTTTAATTATTCCTATTTATAGGACAAAAGTTCCCTATCTATGTGTGTGCTTCAGAATTTAGTTTAACTAAATTTCGTCTTAATCGAATTTAGTTTGACAAGTTTTCTGCACTAGTAGGTTGCCTGTTCAACTGATATTGGAGCACTCTATTTGTCCCGGAGTTGCTGGTTGGAGTCGCTAGGTTCTTATATATATATATATATATTTTGGCATTTCAGGTACGGCGGTGCCCTGTCTCGATCAATTGTTGTATTATAGTACTCTTAGAGGATGCAGACTAGTGTTATTGTGGAATTGTTTTGTTTGGCCTTATTGGCCTCCTTGTCTGTAGATGATATATCTTATATGGCCATGTCAGAATCGATTACATGTTAGCAATTCCAGGTAATACAGTGGTACGCTCGATCCTTCGGTTGCCGGGTGCCGGCCACACCCCCTCCAAGGTTGGGGTGTGACACTTTTATTATGATTCCTGAACTTTGGGGCTGGGGCACCGAATGAAGATGGAACAGGTCTTGATGACCTATTTTTTAGGAATTGTCTGCCTCTACCTCCACCATGACTGAAGTGACCTGAGGACTTAACTCTTTTATTAAACTCCCCATCCTTCTATTTTTGAAAGTCTTCCTCTTCTATCAACCTGTTCTCATTACCCTATATGAAAGAAACCATCTTTGTAATAGTCATCTCCTTATTCTGAGCTGTAATATTAGTTGTATCGTACAAATGGGGATCAATACCATACATAAAACGCCTAACTCTGGCCCTCATGTCTGGAACCATATGTGGAGCATACTTTGCCAAAGCGACAAATTGAAAATAGTACTCTTGCGCACTCCTGTGGATCTGCTTAAGCCTTTTGAATTCAATGGTCTTTGGCTCCGTGACCTCAACTGGAAGAAAGTGCTCAATAAAAGTATCAGCAAACGCATCCCAAGTTGCTGAAGGTGCATCTTCCCCGCAGTTCTGCTCCCATAACTCGTACAAGATATTGGCAACATCTTGCAACTGATAAGCTCCCAACTCTGCTACCTCTATCTCTATAACATGCATCACACGAAATATTTTTTGGAGCCAATCAATAAAAAATTTTGAATCCTCTGTCTTACATAACCTTGTGAACACCGGAGGGTCCATATGAAGAAACTCACGAGTCCTGGAATTGAATGACTCCCCATTAATCCTCGCACATGGATTCGTTCCCTGACGTTGTGCTTGAGTAACCACAAGTTAGGTGAGTAGTTGGATAGCTCCTCTAACATCAGAGTCAGAAAAACTGGGCGGCAGAACTGGGATCTCCGCAGCCCTGTAGCATCGGTGGGGGTTTTGTAATTGAATTGGCTCCCTGAGCCTGAGCATCTTCCACATGAGTACTACTAGCAGCAGCTCTCTTACCGGTAGTTGTCTTCCTTTTTGTAGGCATTTTCTTAAATATGTAATACACACGAGTTGGAAGAGTATCTTGAAGGTATAGCTCTGAATGCACGATCTAGAGTATGAAAGAAGTAAGACAATCTTAGATGTCTTGTGCTCAATTGTTTACATGTTTAGGGCCCTCACACACATAAAAGTTACCCTACTAGACACAGTTTCATAGACTCCCTAAGACACTTGAACCTAGTGCTCTGATACTAAGCTTTGTAACGCCTCGAACCATGGCCTAGGCAAAACACGACACTCGGTGCCTGGCTGCATGTGCCCGAGCGAATCACATGGCTGCTGAATCAATATGTACATCAAAACATGATATAACAATAACTTGAAACAAGTAATTCAAACTGTTGAGTTATTAATCTGAAAATATATTGTAAAAATAGTCTGAAAATATCACGAGTATGAAAATAGTAATATTGACATGTCTTACATACTAATAAAATTTAATACTTAAATAATAGTAGATTGACACCCGAATTAGATGGGGCTCACCAAGTAGGTAATACTGAAGCAATCCTACTAAGTTGATCCATCGTCCTGAAACTTAACACCCGCACCGTGAAGTGCAGGCCTCATGCAAACAAACGTTAATACATTTGAATTGTACTGTATGTAAAGCAGTTGAAAGAATAAATAGATGTGGGGTGCTCGGGAAAGGGCAACCCAAATTAATAAATAGATAATGTTCTGAATTTGAAACTGAAACTAAAACTATAACTGATAAGTAAACAAGGAAGCCAATAATAAGAATACTTCCTGTACTAAAATAAAGAGTCACATGTTTAACTGAAATAACAAATAATAATGCCACACCATAACCTCAGGGTGTGTGGCCAACACCCGGTTCTATAAGGCCCGAGCGTACCAACCCTGATACCTGTGACATACTCAATAACTTATAGGTGATAAGGCTTCTGATAATTACTTAGCTGAACATAGACACAACTACCTGCACGCAGAAAAGGCCCAAACTTTACATATAAACAATAAGGTCGACAAGGCCAACATCAGAACAATAAGTCTACTGGAGAGGCCAAAAAGGCCACATACAAGACCATAATACCCAATACCACTGTCTACAAGCTTCTAAATAGTGAGTTAATAACATCTGGTTGGGACAGGGCCTCGCCATACCTAACTATATATATATATATATATATACTTATCAAACCTATCAACTCACTACACAACTTCAAAAGAAAGAAGTGTGACAACCTCCAGTTGAGTTGAGTCCTACTGTGAGGAAAGCATCTACATCTCTATTTGTACCTGCGGGCATGAACGCAATGTCCTCGTAAAAGGACATCAGTATGACAGATGTACTCAATATGTAAGGCAGATAACAAATGTAAGCAGAAAGTATAATATAAGAGATTTGGGTACAGAAGTCAACCTGAAACTCATAACAAGCCTCTGAGGGCCTACCTATCATAATTATGAAAAGATATACATGTCTGTGAAATCAAGCAGCTCAGTGGGGCCATGTAATATAATATATATCCTCTCTATGGGGCAAATCATTTCATAGTATATATATATATCGTACCGGCGTCAATGAGGACTCGGTCATACCCAGCCTAGATGTGGGACTCAGTAATATCAAAACCAACTATAGTGGTGTGTACAAGTAGGTGTCGTACCTAGATGACTATAGCATGACTCAGTAAGAAAATAACTACATATATATAAGTGCAATGCAAGACAGACTCCAACGGATACCACAAGCAGAGCCGGAGTGACCTATCATCGTTATCCTCTGACCATTGTTATTAGCGTACGTTCAACAATATCGATCTAAATATTTTGGGACATACATAATCTGAGAGATGGTATGGATAAGGAAGTACCCAAGAATTATGATCAATTTGTCAAAGAAGACTCTTCGCTAAATCATTTCACCAGAGAGATCTCTATTCAAAGAAATGATATATCGAGTCATGCCAAGAAAGAAAGTTTCTTTACCTTTATCAATGAATATACAATCATTCTACAAGTCCTCGCACTCCTTATGAATGAGTATCTATATTATATAAAGGGTTGACATCAATATCGAATCCAAATTCCATAGAAAAAACTCATTTAGGCATCCTTCGACAACTTTAAGCACATAGGATTCTTCAGGCTTCCTTTATACAGAAATTTATGAAATTCGATCCCACTATCCTTCAAACCATATTTTCCTTAGTCCATAACATACACAATTAGCTTGCTTATCAATATAAACACATACTTCAATTAAAACATCCCACAAGTCATATCACGATAATTTCATGAGTTTACGAGTTTCGATTATGAAAATCCTTTAACAACTTGCTCCAAATTACCAATTAATCATAATAATAAGCAGAGGAGGATAAAATTTACCTTTACTCACATAAAACCTCCTAAAATAGCAATCTACTTCATCTCCAACGTTTTCCTGTCGATTCTACATGGAGAAGATGATTCTCACAATAATCACGGAGTTTATCACGTTAATCTTGCGTAATTGGCCTTTGATTTATGCTTAGGCTGTTATGGTATCTTAGAGATGGTTTAGAGAGAGTATTGGAACTGATTCTAGGTGAAAATGAATTTCCAAAACCACAAAACCCGATTTGAACACTCTGCACCGCCTTAAAAAGACGGTCATTTTTACGGTCAAACTTTTGACAGTCCGCCAATCTGAACCATCAATCCAGATATAGGATTTCAATATCTCAGGCAAATTTGACGGTTCATATTGGCCATTTTGATGGTCCGTCAAACTTTTGATGGTCCATCAACCTTTTCGTCAAATTGGACAGTTTTCTGATTTCATCGAAATGTATTTTCTTCAATCCCTTTTACTTCCAAACACTCTGGTACTTCCATAAATAAGCTGTAAACTTTAATTATCCTTCCATTACAACTTCCCAGAACATTGGAATCCATTAACGATACAACAAAATGTGAAACTACAGGGTGTAACATCCTTCCCCCTTAAAAACATTCGTCCGCAAATGTTGGAGATATTCTAACTTCTTATGTTTTTAGAAACTTTGGCTGAGTTTACTTAATAAACAGGACTATCCAAAACTTATGAAGTAGCCTAAATACGCACCCAACACCATACAGGGTGATATAATATCAAAATAATATCAAATCGGCCTCACACGATCACTTATACTTATAATAATTGGAGAGAGTTCAACCATAATTATCTTAACATTATCTTGCTAACATGTGAGCTGTACCTGATATAGTTGTTTTAGAAATATATTCTAAATAAGGCACATGATCCAATTTCTGTAACCGAATAGCGATAGAGGGATTATACCACACGAATATTAACATGAAACTGGAATTTGAAGCATTTGAGTATAGCGATTCTTAGGTTCCTTGACCATTCTGGCAGAACTCTTTCAGACCAAGGACTATTTCAACTTATCGTTTAATCATATTACATTTGTTGGTACATCATCAATCTAAACATGGTCATACATTTCCTTTACACAATCTCCTGGTGGATGTAATTTGTCTAAGCTCTTAAATTCTGACATCTGGGCTATGTCTTTCCTTTTTGTGCTACCATTTTCATCTTATGATAGAATTTAGGTGACGGAGTTCGTAGGCATAGAACATAAGTAAAATGATGATGAAAGATTGTGGCATGATGATCACCAAAGTCGAGAACATGAAAATAATAGGGTTATATGAATCTATTTCTCCCTCTGCTCTTCTTCTCCATTTCTCTATAGTATCCTTATATGGTACATAAGTTTTGAACATCTTACTGGTTAAATTCTTTTTTTAAACTTCTTCCAAGTTCTATACATTCACTCTCTGCCTGGGTCCAGTAGTCTAAACCGAAATTCTCATTGGGTATCTTAGGGCAGGACAAAGGAAATCTTAAATATCCAGAGATTTTTTTTCAAACTGGTTCCTCCATTAGATGTTTGTCATAACGAGTGGTTGTACAATGGCTGGAGATAGCCTTCAATATAAATTTCAACCAGACTTCGATTGTATAGACAAACGTAGTTGTTACAATGCAAACTGACGAGTCACTTAGGAATAAATATCCTGCACCAAAAATAGTTTTCAATGGTAATGTGATGGTCCACAATGATCCTCGGATCACTGAATAATCCTTATATAATATCTCAATTTCAAGGGTAAATCTTCTTGAGTGTTGTTAATCGATATTCTTAATCCTTGAATCTTGATAAGGTTCCCATTATTATATTTTCTCCATATTACAATACCTTTCAATGGGCTTTAGACGGGGTACTTTGTGTTGACTCTCCTCCAATTCTCATATAAGAAACAATTTATTTACCTATAACTTCAAGGGGGGTATCGTCTGTTTCTGTTACGGCTGGCCACTTGTTACTTCTTTGGGGTGGTTACCTCTTGTAAATCCCCTAATGGCCCTCGTGTTTCAATGGTACATGACCCTATGGTCCATTATCTTCTTATTCACTATATCAAAACTTCTTGCTTCTCATAATGTCTCGAGTTCGCATACTTCTTTGGCGATGCTATGCATTCCAAAATAGGTTCATCATTCCTTATTGTACCCCATATTTTCTAAAGTATCCTTTCTCGATTCGTATCATTACCTTTCGAATTTTCTTAATTCCTCTTTTTCATTAAATAGTGAAAACAAGACATTCCCTCTTTTTTTACGTTGTTTCTTCTTTTATTGACCTTATTTCTTGAGCGTCTACTATACTCACTGGCCCCAGACTTATGATCTTCTGAAAATAGCATTTATTTCATACTAAGAGCGCATACCCTTGTAACTCCAAGATCCCTTATACGTCATATTCGACCATTTGTTCATTAGGTATCTCTCGTACACTTGTCCCCAACAGCAAACCTTTGACATACTCGTGTTATTTTTCAGTATTGCTAAGGCTACGGGTCATCCTACCTCCTTTTTCCTTGAAGGATTTACTTTTGCAAGGTATTGATCTGCTTGATCCCTTCATGGTTACCGTACTTGAGTCAATGCTTCTGTCTTTATTTCTCGATTTTCGGCCTCCTTTGTAACTAATGTCCTCAACCTTATGGCCATTGCATTATTCTCCTTGTAGGGTTCCTATTTCATTCGGCTGTCAAAACTTATCATTACTCGCCCACTCATCTCTTGTTTCCTTGCGCTTATTCTTTAGCTTTCCTCCTTATCATTTGTCTTAGACCATTTGTTTATTACCTCATCATATGCTCACATCGCATTTCACTCATCCTTACTTTCACTCACATATCCTTAAATGTCTTATCGATATTCGTGATTGAACTAGAGCTTGACATTTTCAAATTTAAATTGTGGATGGATTCAATCTTGTCGCTAATTCGGGCTTCCTTCCCTTAATTGGTATTATGGCCCTCCTTTATTTGTCATTCAGCTAATAAACTTATACGTTGCCGACTTGAATTCCTTCAAAGATCCCTTGTCTTAGCATATTCCCGGTACTATCATTTATACACGTCATGTATTATACTTTTGGCTAGGAAAGCTGAAGTACCTCTTCTTTACTAATATCCTTACCTTTGATGGTAATCATATTTCTTGGGGTATAACTCCAATCCCGTTATCTATATTCTTACCATTAACATGTTTACACCAATCTATTTGTGTGAAAAACATCCTTCGGCCTTATTACGTTGTCATAACACTTTTGCTTGTGTTTACCAGATACTCGGTCACCATTAATCATTATTTAATATCCAAAATCCTACTATCTTTTACTGTCGTCCACACACGTACTGCTATGGTAAGAAAGGTATATCATTCGCCTTTAACTGACAACACTCCTTCCGTCTCACAGTCTTTTTAAATAGTTTAGCCCTTGTGGAGGAATTGGGGTTACTAGTTCATGTATAACATTTCGCGTCCCTTTTTCCTTTAATTGTTCTATCAACAACACTTCAGGTAACTTATTTGCAGAAATCCATTTTCCTTATCCTTCTTCTAGGATTTACCCTGAATTCTTTGGACTCGTGAATATCCCTTTTAGGTCACATGTTCATATATCTTCTGTATTCCAGTATCTCTCGCACTACATAGCTTAAGGCTACTGGGTATGTATGTAGACAATAAATGGTTAGCTCCTGAGTCATTTCACTTAGAACCTTGAAGATAACTGGAGTTTCACTTACCTCCTTCCACTCCTATTATCCATTTATAGTCTATACACATCTATATGACACACTTTCTATATCAGTGATAACCGACCGATCATAAGCACAAACACATCTACTCTTAATAAAAGTATCAACATACCTGATTAGTTTCATAACTCTGAGTAACATCGGGACCTGCTATTCCCCATGACTCAACCTTGGGCATCTATACACTCTATGACTTCTACTCCTACATCAATAACATTTCTCAACGTCACCCAAGCATTGCCCATAATGCAGGTCCGCACTGATGGCACATCGATTGAAATCTCTCGGGACATTCTCTGGCCCTATGGCCCAAGGCTCCACATCCAGAACACAACTCGATATCAGATAAAAAAACTCCATCACGTTTCCTTCCACATTACTGGCAGTGTGGTCTACTACCTACAAACATCTTCTTGTGCCTGCCTGACTTATACCTAGGAACTTCAATCTGACACGTCTCTCAACACGTCTCTCAACACATATCCTTCAGTACCTGCTTCCATCCCAAACCTTCCGGTTTGTCTACTTGTTACTTCTTCCTCGCTTCTACGTGTTATGGGCTAACCTTGGTTAACTGACTTCCAGGATAATGGGCTTCTCGACCTCTTGATAGGTCTAGCATGTGGGGGCATCTGAACATGACCCTGGTCTGGGAAGATAACTGAAGGCGATGTTGCGTAAACAATAACACTCACACCTAACCCAACCTGAAATAACCACTGCGTTGGGGGCCTCTATATTGTGTAGGCACTCCTATGATCTTGCAACACCACTAGAATTGATGTCACTCATAAAGGCGATTCTTCTGGGGCCTCACATGGGTCCTCTTCTATAGATAATTCCTCAAATGGATCTTCCTCTATGGACAGATCATCTTTCATAGAGGGATCTTCTTCTATAAAATAACTCACATTTCTTTCTGGTGTCCTTATACCCCTCAGATCCATGTTAAAGAGTGGCTGTCAGCTAGTACATTCTCCTACATTTCTGACCCAATTCATTCTATTAGTACTTTTCTTAGATCTCAGTATTACTGAAAAACAAAATCAAGATGAAAAGATAGGGATTCAGTTACTTACGACTTTATTTCTAACGCACGATCTAGATTTTCAAGAAAGGTAACATCTTATATGCCCTGTAGCCTCCGGTTTATAAGTGTGGTGCACAATACACCCATAAGCAAAACTGTACTAGACACGACTTATAGATATCCCTATGACTAACCTACTTTGATACCAAGTTTGTCATACTCCAACCTTAGGGGTGTAGCCGAAACCCGATGCCCAAAGGCCCGAACGTATCAACCTTGATATATGTGACATACTCAACAACTCATAGGCCGACAAGGCTTCTGATAAGTACTTAGCTGAACAGAGACACAACTACCTGCATGCAGAAATAGCCCAAACTATACATATATACAATAAGGCCGACAAGGCTAATATGAGCACAATAAGTCTACTAGAGAGGCTGACAAGGCCACACACAAGACCATAATACCAAACACCACCGTCTACAAGCCTCTAAAGAGTGTGTCAACAACGTCTAGTTGAGACAGAGCCCCGCTATACTCAACTATATACATATGCATACTCATCATACCTATCAGCTCACTACACAGCTTCGGAAGAAAGGAGTATGACAACCTCCAGCTGAGTCGAGTCCTACTGTGAGGAAAACATTTGAATCTCTATCTGTGGGAATGAATGCAATGTCCCTAGAAAGGGATAATAGTATAAAATATGTACTGAATATGTAAGGCAGATAACAAATGTAAGTAGAAAGTATAATATAAGAGATATGGGTACAGAAGTCAACCTGAAACTCATAACAAGCCTCTGAGGGCCTACCTGTCATAATTATGAAGAGATACACATGTCTGTGAAATCAAGCCCTTCATTGGGGCCATGTAATTTAATATCTAGCCTTTCTATGGGGATAATCATATCATAGCATATATATATTGTACTCGGCCTCGATGAGGATTCAGTTATACCTGGCCTAGATTTAGGACTTAATAATATCAAAACTAATTGCAGTGGTATGCAAAAATAGGTGTCGTACCCGGCTGAATATAGCGTGGCTCGGTAAGAAAATAGCTACATATATGTAAGTGCAATGCAAGACATACTCCAATGGATATCACAATCAGAGCGGGAGTGACCTATCTTCGTTATCCTCCGACCATTGTTATTAGCGCTATGTTCAAGAATCTCAATCTAAAAATTTTGGGACATACATAATCTGAGAGATGCTATGGATAAACAAGTACCTAATAATTATGATCAATTTTTCAAAGAAGACTTTTCGCTACTTCATTTCACCAGAGAGATTTCTTTTCAACGAAATGATATATTGAGTCATGTCAAGGAAGAAAGTTTCCTTACATACCTTTATCCACGAAGATACAATATTTATACAAGTCCTGACACTCCTTATGAATGAGTATCTATATCATATAAATGGTTGATATCAATATCGAATCCAAGTTCCATAGAAAAACTCATTTAGGCATCCTTCGACAACTTTAAGCACATAGGATTCCTTTATACAGAAAATTTATGAAATTCAATCTCACAATCCTTCAAAGCATATTTTCCTTATTCCATAATGTATACAATCATTTTTCTTGTCAAGATCAACTCATACATCAATTAAAATAGCCCACAAGTCATATCACGATGATTTCATAAGTTTTCAAGTTTCGATTATGAAAATCATTTAACAACTTGCTCTAAAACATCAGTTAATCATAATAATAAGTAGAGGAGGATAAAATTTACGTTTACACACTAAAATCCTCCTAAAATAGAAAGCTACTTCATCTCCAAGGTTTTCCGGAATTGATTCTATACGGAGAAGATGATTCTCACGATAATCACAGAGTTTATCATGTTAATCATGTGTATTTGGACTTTTATTTAGGCTTAGAGTGTTAGGGTATCTTAGAGAGGGTTTAGAGAGTGTATTGGAATTGATTCTAGGTGAAAATGAAGTCCCCAAACCGCAAAACCTAATTTCAACCCAAGAAAAATCTGCACCACCTCAAAAGGATGGTCATTTTGATAGTCCGTCAAACTTTTGATGGTCTATAAATTTGGACCGTTAATCCAGATCCAGGATTTCAATTTATCAAAAAAATTTGACAGTTCAGATAGGCCATTTTGACGGTCCGTCAACCTTCTCGTCAAATTGGACAGTTTTCTAATTTCATCAAAAATATTTTCTTCGATCCATTTAACTTCCAAACACTCTGGTACTTTTATAAATAATTTGTAAACCTTCATTACCCTTATGTAAGGTCTTACCTCTACCCAGGACATCGATATCCATTAACGACACAACAAAACGCAAAACTACAGGGTGTAACAAATAATATATGTGGCCTTAGGCCCAATATGTGTGCACAAATTTGTGGCCTTGGCCTCAAGTATATGTATACATAACTGTGGCATTGGGCTTAAAATACAGATGCTCAACACGATACTGGATTACTAAAATATACTAATATGAAATAGTAAAGATGAAATACTGTACATTAAATACTGGACATGAAATATTGAACATGAAATCATGAACTGATTATGACTATTGGAGCTTTAACTAGTTTATAAGCATACTGAGTATTCTTGACTCATGGATATCAATCACAAGTCTATGTTGATTATGTACTGAGTCCATAACGACCAAAGTGATAATTATGAACACTTTTTATGAACTTGGGCAAAAATCTCAAATTCTAAAGTAATTCGCATGTAATCTCGATGACCAAGGCATGGGAATGATTAAATGCGTTCCCACACGTAGATAGAATCTCTACATACCTTAATCTCTCCAATACGTGTCTTAAAATGTTGAACTTTGAAGGAGAATTCCAAAGATTGAACCTTGAGCCTTAAGTTGGGTTTATCCTTAAAACGTTAGGTTAAGAACATTGGATTCTACTTAGAATTCATTAGGATTACGTTAGAATCACATAGAATCGAGTGAAAAAGGCTTACCTTGGTGTAGGAGATGATTTGGAAGAGAGAGCCTTCGTTCCAGGGTTTGAGATAAGTGAAATTTGATTTATAAAACTAAGTCGCGTATTTATAATAGCTATCGGAATGATTTGATGGTCAGTATTGATGGTTCATCAATATTTTGTCGGTCTAAGTCTGGACCATCAATATTTTTTATGGTTCAGATTGACGGTCCGTATAATCGGACCGTACTATTTTCTGCAAAATTCAAGAGAGTTGTGAAAGCTAAGGTTTTGAGACAGTTGGAATCGACTTGTAACTTTTTATACGGTCCGTACATTTCACTTTGTTCTGTAAATTTCAAAAACCAATTCGACGGTTCGTCAAACTGGGTGTCAATTTGAATCTATAGAACTGAAACTGGTTTTACAGCTTAAACTTCCCGTTTTTGTTTTCTAAACCCTTGAATCATAAATATGGCTTAGTTTAAAGGTACGAGGTGTTATAGTTTAGAAGTTTTGTCTAACTAAACAGAACTTATCTAAGTTGATGTGTGGTTACTTGAGATGCTGGATAGATAAACTAGCCTATGTAAGTCATCTATGCTATCATAGAAATTTTGTTGACAGTTTTTTAGGATGTTTAATCATTTGTATGCTCATATTCTGGGTTTGCGTTAGTGTCATATTATAGTTCATGTTCTGGGACTGATATGTGATTAGGTGGTCTGTTTACATGCGAATCTGAGTAATGAACAATAGACCTCTTAGAAGCTCAAAATGATGTTTGAACGAGTCAAGGGACCATGTTTAAAACCATGTCTTGCCTATTGCTATGTGAAAGTTTTTACTTGAAATCCCAGTACCTAGCTCAACACCTATGTAAATGAGACCTAAAGGGTGAAAGTTGTAGGTCATGCAGTGCTTGTGAAAATTAAATCTTGGCTAAGTATATGTTCAAAATACTTCTATACTGAGTTGAAGTGACATATTTGTTTGCATGAAATATTATGATAACTACTTGGTGCATCTGCCTAATTTAAAAATTATGTTAAAATAAGCTTGTTGACCTAAATGATGGATTAAGAATTAATGTGGTTATTTGAATCTGTTTGAGTAAACAATAACAAGATTATGGTTTAAGTCTAAAACTCATGTCAATTCTGTTGTGTTGAGTTCAATTATGACTCTGAGTTTGCCTGCAATTTTGTGATATTTGTAAGTCTTAAAATTGCGACCATGCCTATCAAAATGTCTTGAGAAAAACTCTTTAGTTTGTTTCGGATAATTTGCTTCCAGTCTTATGCTTCATTCAAGTTTGGTTTTCTTCTAATATGATTAGTCTTATGGATATCAAACCTCATGATAGTTTAAAGGGAATGAGGGGGGCATATCTGTTTATTGACATATTATGTAGTCATGTCGTCTGCTCGTAGAGTGTCAAAATGATCATGTTTGTTTTGTCTTTGGCCTAATTTGAATGATGATATGTGTAGGCTGGTCCAAATTTAGCTAACATGTTACCCCTGTGTGATTTAGTGTGGTTCAGCCTTAGTTGTATTCTTGTGTTTTCTGTTTTGGTTTTATGTGCCATGTATAACCTTATCATCACCGTCTATATATGAACCATTTCACTTAATATGAGTATATGATTGGGGTTCTGAGTTCTCAGACCAATTGTCATGAGATTTATCATGTTCAAACAGTAAGTGTAGGTTAAACATGAACATGTTTTGGTTTGAATAATATATATATATATATATATCTGCATTACCAGTTAAGTCAAAAAGTGCATCATTTTCCCACTTGTGCCTTACTACAGTGCTGTAGTATCACTAAGATGTTGTGTGTTCGAGTCATATGTTTAGAGGCCAACAATCTACTATCATGTTATCTCTTCATTCATGTTAAAATTGCTAAGTGATTTGTTTGTGGCATGTACTAAGTTCAGAGAAGTTTAGAGATTAAGGTAATGTTTTGTGCTTATGTGCTAAGTGAAACATGATCTTTTCTACTGCATGATCAGGTTACAATCACTAGATTTAAACCACTTAGTCAAAACAAGACTTTGAATCTCGGTTTGTGTGCTTTGTTTTTATGAATGTTTGGTGTCTGTTTATCCAATACTTGCTAGGCTAATCTCATGCTAGGCCAAAGTTAAGGTACTCATCTTTTAAAAGACAGTCATGGAAGTCTTAAATATCTTCTTGTTTGCTATATTGTGGATTAGTGTTGAGTCTTAAATGCTAATGAATTTATAGCTAATAGTTGTTGTCCATACTGTTCTAGTTAGTTTATCCTTTAATGAAAACAATTTTGTGACCAAACCACAACTCTCTGTGGAAATCTGCTAACAGTAGTGACTCCTTCTCCAACTTGTTTTAAGTTCGAGGTTCCTTTGATTTGATCAAGCATTATGAAACAAACAGAGTCTTCAATCCCTATCTTTATTCCTTTTATAGTTACTTACCTTCAATAAACAAGAACAACTTGATTTTATTTAGAGCATGTAATCTTCTCTCACAGATCATTTCCCCTATCCCTTTAAAATTGTTTGTTTTTTGTGATACTTATATTTCCATTCTAAAATTTAACTAGAATCTCTAAAGCATTCCCTTGGTAAGTATACCAATTGTAGCCCCCTATGTACTTCGTGTATATTTGGTGTTTTGTTTTTGTTAAGAATTTTGAGAAATAGTAAGCACATGTCCGGCAGTGAACATATGCTAATTCTTATCTTCTCATTTGTGCATAAAATCCTCCCACGAGTCCACTTGACTCAACTCTCCTTGCGCATTCTGTGTTGGGCCAAGCCCAACGTAATATTACATATCGAGTCAGCCTCAGCCTGACAACACAAAACAGTCAGTAGCAACATCGGCTGACAATGGACAACAAATGAATTTGGGCCAGAGGTCCAAATAAAAATAGCAACAGCTGCGGATAGAAGGCCCAACTATGAGTGGAAATAGCTCACTGGTGGGCTTAGGTAGGCCCACCAGCCTAACTCAATCTCTTCAAATTCGGTATATGTGTATGTATATATATTTGCAATAAAAATACTTTGATACTATTGGAACCTTATTACCGTTGCAAACTTAGGGTAGGCAAACGATACGTACATCGTTTAGTTAGGTCGTCAAAATGATTTTGGAATACTTGTTTTAAATCTGGGAATTGGATAAAGGGGACTGTTTTAAGGCCAAAACGAATTGTTTCGGATAACTGAATCTGGCAGCAAAGACTTGATTTTCTAAGTTAAAAATTGAAAATATGTTTTGGGCCTTTAAAATTATTACTTTGGTGTTAAAATGGAATTTGGGCTTAGGATTTAATTGGACATATTGTGGACCGTTAAATGACCAAAGTTTGGCCCTGAGTGACTAAAATAAGCGGGCTATTTGAACTTGCACTACTCTAAAAGATTTGATATTTTTTATAGTTTTGTGGGCTAAGTCGAACTAGATATTTTGGACCTTAAAACTTGTCTTGGACTTGAGTTTGGTTTGAGGATTTTTGAAAGTGGAATATGACTTAACTTCGGGAAAGTGTTGCGTGAAAAATAAATAAAGAAACCATTTTCATACTCTCTTTTTCAAAATCGAACTCGTCATTCTAAATAAGTCAATACTATTTTTCAAATCTTGAAAAGATTTTAAGAAAGGTGCAACTGTAAATTAGTCGATATGGTTGGACTAAATGTGGAGTTCTACTTAAATTCGCATTTGAGTGTTCTTAGTCCGAAAATTGAATTGACTAAGCTATCCTTGTGCATACTTTTTGACAGGAGCCTAACTCTTTCATTTTGATAAAACCTTGCAGTTTCGAATAAATGAATGACAAGTATTTTTTGCGGATATCTAAACATTTTGAGCAATTTAAATCATTTTAAGCATGCTATAGAGCCCGCAGGTGAACCGTATTCTATAGATCCTTATAACAGGGTGATTAACACCTTCATCAGGGGATCATCTGAACCATTACCTTGACTCTGGTTTAGATAGGATTTTTCAATAAATTTGAATAAACTCTTTCACACTGATTTTTCTAATTTAAATATAAATTAGGCGGCGACTCTAAAATAATTATCCGACGTAGAGCACCATCCAAGTTCATAGTAGCTTTTATGCATTTACCCACATAAAAGCCAACTGTAACAGATGTTAAGCCTTCTTGTTTGACTTTTTTTCGTAGTCCTTCTTGGATACTTGATATTTTCCGGCGTGGTTGATTGTGCGGCCCTTTTGGCCTTAAATTGTCGTAGATGTCCTTCTTGACATTGTCTGACTCGAATGACCCTCTCGGTGTCACTCTGTATTGGCCCTCTTTGTTTTTTATTTGATGACGAATGTGTGCTCTGTCTGTATGCAGAATGTATGTCCTTTTTGGCTGGATCATCTTTCTTTCATCCTTGATACATTTGTATAAATGAATGATTAACTTTCCATACTGTCACACCCCAAACCAGATGGGCAGGACCCGTAATTGGGCCCTACATATCGAACATCAACATATCCCACTTTACAATCAACAACAACAACATTTCTAGTGTAATCCCACAAATGGGGTCTGGGAAGGGTAGGATGTACACAAACCTTACCTCTACTTTTGTAGGACAAAGAGGTTGTTTCCGAATGTCCCTCGGCTTAAAAGGAAAGAAAAATAAATAAAACAGAAAATGACGTAGACACAAAAAATCAGATAGTAAAATAACAAGATACAAATCAAAAGCGCAATAGATAATGATACACATCAAAGAATAAACAACTATGAAGTTACTAAATACTACTATTACTAAGGATATTCATAGAAGGGGATGGCCCCTACCTCTCCTACCTACAATGTGACATCACTTAACTACATACTAGTCCTTCTACCCTAATCCCTGATCTCCCCACTTTCTTATCTAGGGTTATTTCCTCAGTAAGCTGAAGTTGTGCTATGTCCTGTCTAATCACCTCCCCCAGTTCTTCTTTGACCTACCTCTTTCTCTCCTAACTCCTGTTATAGCCAACCTCTCACACCTTCTTACCGGCACATCCTAACACCTCCTCTTCACATGTCTAAACTATCTCAGTCTTGTTTCGCTAATTGTTTTTGCAATAGAGGCCACTCCCAGCTTCCCCGAATAGTTTCATTCCTAATCATATCTTTTCTAGTATGCCCAAACATCCATCTGAACATCTTTATCTCTACTACATTTATCTTTTGGATGTGGGCATTCTTGTCTAGACAACATGCACTATACAACAAAGTCGGCCTAACCACCACTCTGTAGTATCTACCTTTAAGCCTTGGTGACATTATCACACAACACCCCAGAAGCGAGCCTCCATTTCATACATCCCGCTCCAATACGATGTGTGGCATCCTCATCAATCTCCCAATTTTCTTGAAATATGAACCCAAGATACTTGAAGCTTTATTCTCTTAAATAGAACTTGCGCGTCAATCTTCACTTCCACCTCCGCCTCATGCATTATGTCACTAAATATACACTTCATGTACTCGGTTTTAGTCCTACTTAACCTGAAACCTTTAGATGCTATCGCCAAACCTCCAACCTAGTGTTAACATCACTACGCGTCTCATCAATCAATACAATGTCGTTGTTGAATAACATACACTACTGCACCTCCCATTGAATATGGTATTTTCAATTTGGCCATCACGATCGGAAAGTAGTCTAAATCTCCTCTCACCATTCTAAACCGGGTTTTGGCTCCCTCAAACATGTCCTTAATAGCCTTAATGTAAGTCACATGTACACTTTCAGACTCCAAACATCTCAAAAGGATCTCCCTATGGACTTTATCATATGCATTTTCTAGATCAATGAACACCATGTGTAGGTTTCTCTTTCTGTCTGTATACTGCTCCAACAATCTCTTTACTAGATGAATGTCTTTAGTAGTTGACCATCCTAACATGAAACCGAATTGGTTCTCGAAGATATACATACCCATCCTCATCCTCATCTCCACCACCCCCTCCAAAACTTTCATAGTGTGGCTTAGTAGGTTGATACCCCTATAATTGTTACAATTCCGAATATCACTCTTATTCTTGTACAACAGAACCATCATGCTCCACCTCCATTCTTCTGGCATTTTAGCCATCCTAAATAGGGCATTAAACAACCTAGTCATCCACTCTAAACCTATCTTACCTGCGTTCTTCTAAAAATCCACCGGAATCTCGTCTAGACCAGTTGCTCTCCCCCTCATCTTACCAATAACCCTCATAACCTCCACATCCTTTATGCCCATAAAATACCCAAAATCTCTATGACTCCCAGAATGTTCTAACTCCCCCAATACGATATCTATTTCCCTTTTTTCATTCAAGAGCTTATGGAAATACGTCTGTCATCTCTGTCTAATGTGTGCCTCTTTTACCAACACTTCGCCATTCTTGTCCTTGATGTACTTAACTTGGTCCAGGTCGCGAGTCCTCCTCTCTCTCACCTTGACAAGCCTATATAATTTTCTATCCCTACCTTTACATTGGAGCTCTTTATACAGGTGCTAAAAAACTATCATTTTAGCTGCCATGACCATTAGTTTCACTTCTTTCTTCACTGCCTAATATTTCTACCTATTCTTCTTTTTTTCCTCCTCGTCTAAGCTTTCCACTAATACCATATACGCATCCTTTTTGGCTTCCACTTTTTCTTGGACCTCTCTAATCCACTATCAATACTCGAGACCCTTAATACCTCTCTAATTACTTCCCTGATGCAATCAAAAGTCCTAGCCACATACTATCTGTGTCCCCACTACTCCCCCAAACCCCCTAACCCCCAACTTCTCCCCAATCTCCTGGCCTTTGGCCACAGTTAGGCCTCGGGGATTTAATCCTCGGTTGGTCATGAGCAACCCTCTTCTTCATCCTCTTGATACCTAAGTCCATAACTACGAGCTTATGTTAGGTTGTGAGATTCTCGCTCGGGATAATCTTACAGTCCTTGTAAAGACCTTTATCATACATTCGCAAGAGCAACTAATCTATTCGGGTCTTAGCCGCCGCACTATAGTAGGTCACCAAGTGCTCCTCCCTCTTCTGGAAGCTTGAGTTAGTTGTGGCCAACTCGAAAGCTTTAGCGAAGTCTAAAAGAGAAAATCCTCCTTCATTTTTATCCCCAAAACTGAAACCGCCATGAACATCATCTTATCCGCTAGAAATGGTCCCTATGTGAGCATTAAAATCCCCTTCTAAAATTAGTTTCTCATTAAATAGTATACCATCACAACCTCGTCCAACTCCTCCCAAAAATATCGTTTGACCTCCTCGTCCAAATCCATCTGCAGCGCATATGCACTAATTATGTTAAAAGTTAGCCCTCCTAAAACTAACTTAATGGTCATCATTCTATCAGTCACCCTCCTAATCTCCACCACTTGATCCTTGAGTTCCATGTCTACTAAAATGCTTACTCCATTTTTATCCCACTTAATAATCCAACCTAAGAAATAATATAGGCCAACAACGTCATCACATGATAACCTGAGTGAAAGGACTCTTCAATAATAAGCTACCCAACATATATGCATATATATATAAACTTCCTCGTTCCCCAAAACTCAACCGTATATCTAACAATAGAGATATAGATTTGGTAAGTGTAAGTGTAATCCTTAGCGTTGGACAATTCGTTGGAATGGAATGGAAGTACAGAAGAGTATTACAAATATGTTGACAGTACCTCTTTAGAGGATATACATATGATATACCTTGGAATATTTGTATGCGAGGTGTGTATTCCCTTTAGTGAGACTCCTGTCTGAAGAAAAGAAAAGGTACTAAGTTTCAATAGAATAAGGTCGGTCAAAGACGAAGAAGTTAAGAGTGAATGAATGTTCCATTGGAATTATCCAGAACAAGATAAAAAGCGATTACATTAGCAAGAGGTTGCTAGAATGATAAGTGGGGCACATGAGTAAATACGAGGAACGACTGAGAGTTGTAAGATAAAATATGGTAATGTGACAAGTTCGTAGCCAAGCAGAACGAAAGGTAAGAGGAAGTAAATGTTGAGTTTTTTAAGAGGAAATGTTATGAGACTAAGTCTCTACTTCAAGAATTGTATTGACGATTTCAATAAAAGGTATAAGCCGGATGATTTAGCTACCTGAATCAGGAAGTACTGATATTGGGAAGTACCCTAAGCTAAATTGAATATGAGTTAGAAACTCGAAGGATTTATTTAAAAATGGGTGTTGTGAAAATTGCAGGATAAACGATTAAGCAGTAAGAGAATGAACTGCAGAAGGACGACTTTTGAATATTATTAAGAAAGAAGCCCCCTCCCTTAAGGTTGGTGTATAGAGCAGGGGTTGAAATTTATCGTTATCGAGCATGTTAGTTATAAGAACGTCACATTCTACCCATGTAAACGATTCAGTAGTCCCTTGTAAGAGGGAATTGTTCTAAGGCAAGTGTTATGGTTCGCTTTTAGGCGAGGACATAAAAGCTAATTCATAACTCGTGGGCTCTTGGATTTATTTTATTTTAGAGTCGCCACCTAATTTGTAGGAAAATTAGGAAAATCAATTAAGAAAGGGGTTTTTCAATCAAAAGAAATATCCTTAGAAAATCAGAGTAGAGGTAAGGGTTCAGGTGATTCCCCGGAGAAGGTGTTAGGCACTCTGGTATTAAATAATAATTTACTTTTTTATTTTCCTAAAATATTTAAAATATTGTATATAGTCATTTCACTTAAAATCACTTTCCGCCAAATGAAATCTTTTACACACACTTTTCTCTTTTTTAAAGTAGGAAAAGAAAATATTTTTTGAAACCTTTTAAAATAACAATTTGCTTTTTTATTTGGCTAAAATATTTAAAATATTGTATATAAAGTCATTTCACTTAAATCACTTTCTGCCAAATGAAATCTTTTACACACTTTTCTCTTTTTTATAGTAGGAAAAGAAAATATTCATTGAAACCTTTTTCCTTGGATGTAAATCCTTTGTTTTTTTTTTATCAAAAAGGGGATAAATAACTATTTGATTTTTATAAGTATTTAACTTTATATTTAAAAGAATTTAGTAAAATTATAACTTGTAATAAAATGGTCCTTTTAAAAGAAGGTCAACCACATTCTTTCTTTCCCCAAACTCTACTTTATAAAGGATTTTATTTAGAAAAAAATTATTTAATAAATTATTTAAAACTTATTCCAAATTTCAATAAAACACCATTTTTATCAAAGACTTTGTTTCAAACTTAATCCTTCTTATTTGTGTGAGAGAATTCTTGCTCAAGGGTTACAGCACGAGAGTTTTTATTATCTTGGAATATATCACGCAACCTATTCCAAGCTTCCATTGCCGTGGCGTCGGGTTCGATAATTGTCTGTAAGAGGTCCGCAGAGATGGTGGAATAAATTCATTGGAGGACCGTAGCATCAAGAGTTGCCCACAACTCTATTTCATCATCGGTAGAAGACACATTCTCCTTGCCTTTTTCCGGTTTTATGATATGATGGAGGACTCTATGAGACCTTGCGTGAATTTTAAAAAGTTCCGCTCATGTCGTGTATTTGACGTTCTCCATTTCAAGGACAATAGGGATGTTGTTCTTGATGTTGGAGACTGCAAGGGCAGGATGAAATATATTCTTTGTGTTAGACATGATTGAGGAACAATAGGAGAATTAGTGTTTTAGAAAGAAAATCGAAGGGATGGCCGATGGGAAGAGAACGGCGGAAGTTTGTGGAGAAGGAAAAACAATTTGCCCTAGACTGCTGATACTATGAAAGAGAATAATCATTTACCGATTTCATTAGTTTAAATAATTTATATACATGATATACAATAGTCATCCTAGGCTATAATTACGGAAATAAAATATACACTTACCTAATACAAATGATTACTACCATAATTACAGATGTAGAAGATCACTAATGATATTAAAAGAATATACGGTGTATATTCTATCAGTTACTGATACATTAAATATTAATTGAGAGATAAATATTTAAATTTTAAATTTAATACTTATAGTTTTGGAGATAGTTACAACTTCCCAGCTTTATCGTAATTGTAGGAGTTATCAAATTCAAAGAGGCATGGTTTTGTTTTTAAAAAAAAGGATAAAAAAATAGAAAAAAACCACATAAGAGGAAAAAACTAACCTAAACTACCCATGTCTTCCTAACTTCGCCGTTTCCCAAAACTCAACCGTATATCTAACAATAGAGATATAAATCCAATAGTGAAAGCAATATTTCACATATGAAAAATTTCGATGTTGAGAGTGAAGTTAGTAAAGAAGAAAGATCCTATGATGCAGCAGTAGAAACAGCTTGTCCCGCCTTTGCCTGCTGCACAAAAAATATTTCATGTTCAATTCGGGACATGAAGTAGGAGACGAAGAAGTGGTAGCAGGAAGGGACGTGTTGAGATTGGAGTATGTGTCAAGTAGTTACCTGATTGATGACAATTGAGTTGGATAGAAGAAACTCTCTTGATTTTGAAGGTCTTAAATTTTGATACATCTTTCTTTTAAGAGAGTGATCACCGTAAGATAATGGATAAATTCATTATTCATCTTATTGATGTCTTATTTTTCACTATAAAACAAAGAGATTAGATAAAATCATTTAACTTCCGTATTATTCTACATAGCTTTCTGATCCAAATAAACAGGTTTCTCAATTTCCTCGGATCATAGCATTTTGTGCTACATAGCTTTCTGATCCAAATTATCATTGTCGTAAGTAAGGTAGAAACAATCGAATTGATGATTTATTAGTTTGCATTTTCGTTAATGAAGTCAATGCGTTGTGCATCACCTTACAATTTATTTTGTGATTTATAAGTTTCAAAGCTTGTCACATTTCCTCCGTCTAATAGTGTTTTAGAAGTCATCTAATAAAACACACATTTTATGGCTTTTTAAGAATGGACAAATTTGTATTTATCCCACAATTTTGATCGAGAGACTTATTGAATAATTATCTTCTGATTTCTATTATCTTCTAAATTTTTTTTACCAAAGAAGTTCCAACAGTGTAGCTCAAATTTATATCTAATTTGACAAATAAGAAAAAGCAAAATAATGAGTTGATAGAATACACCATCAATCTTAAAATAAAAAATAAAAAAATTGTACTACAGGAATTGTTTGTTTGAGTTTAATTTAAGGAAGTAGACAGATTTATACAAAGTAGTGATACTTTATACTAACTTGAATTAATTTAATAAGATAAAATTTTACTTTTTCTGAAGAGGTAAATTCTCCAGTATGAAGTAAAGAGGAGTTGACATTTTTACTCCAATGATCCAAGTTATACAATTGTTTTGCCAGTTTAAAGTCCTACTAATATTTACATGCCTCTGTACAGTTCCATTTTACAAGAAAATGTATCATTAATGGAATTTGTAGGCAATGACAAATAAATTCAATGAAGGGGAGAAGTTGTGATGACTATACAGAAAAAGATGAATGGTGATGTTTCTCGGTACGGTAGACATTTCTTTTATACATAAATTTAAAATTTATATTATTAAAAGACTATAATACTCTTTTGAATCGTCTTTATATTTTAGAAATTATGAATGAGAAGGTTTGTGAAGGAAGAGTAACAATATAAAGGTATATTTTGACGATTTGTTACATTCTATTATCTATTTTTGTGTAAAAATTGGTTCGTGTTAAAACCTACTTGATATATGATATATGTCCTAACTGTAAATCACGATGTGAAAAAACAACATGAAATGAATATCTTAGTACTAAAAATGTACCAAGAAATATTAGAACAAATAGAACATAAAGAAAATTCCAAGATAACTATACCAGAAGAAATATATATGGATTTTAATACAAGAACCCTGACACCATCAAAAAAATTAATACAAAAAATAGAAGGGTCTAGACTGAGTATTACAAAAGAACCAATAATGTCACGACAAACTAGTGTTATACAACCTAGAATATTAGATTTAATAAATATAAACAAAAATAAATAAAAATTTAAGGTAATAATATTTAAAGGTATAATAACAACAGATTGTATAGCTGAAATAAATACTGGAGCTATTAAAAGTTTTATACATATAAGTAAGATTAATGAAAATTTAAGATTCAAAATTCAAGATTTAGAATATAAGATAAATATAGGAGTAATAGAATATGACAGTTTCAATGAACTACTTTTAGGAAGTAACTTTTTAACCATGATAAATTATAAGATAAATAATAACGGAATTGAAATAAATGACCAATGGAAAATAAGATTCGTAAATAAAGTATGAATATACAAAAAGAAATAATAGAGAAAAACATAAATTAAAAATAATAAAAACAGCTTTATCAGAAGAAATATTTTCACAACTCAAATACTTAAAATACAAGGCAAAAGAAATAAAACTAGAAGAAAAGATAAAACAGTTAGAAAAACAATGTGATAAATTTGACAAAATATGGATAGACACGGGAAACGGATGGAAAAAGAGAATAAATAATCCTGACTAACCCTAACAAAAAAATTAATGTGTTATGAGAAGAAATAATAGTAAGAGAAAAAATGAAAAATACATTAATAATGATGGATGAAATAAAAGAAAACCAAACACAGATACAAGAAGTAATAAGAGAAGAATTAACAAAATTATGGAATGCATATGAAGTACCAACATTTAAAATAATACTGAAAAACTTAACATATTAGTAGAAGAGACAAATAAATGTAAAGGTAAACAAGTAGAAGGAGAGAATGGTAAACAAGTAGAAGGAGAAAATGAACCTAGTACAAGCAAAGAAAGCACAATAATTAGTACTACAACTCAACAACCAAAAATTGTACTGATAGATGCTTGGAGAAGAAGTAAAGAGCCTATAATAAAATTATCAAAGAAAGTAGAAAAAATATTAGATAGTTTAGCAATATTAAGTAAAAAATGATAATTTTAATGGAAAACCAAGAATCTAGTGTACTTACATTTTTTAAAAACCATGGGAAAAATATAATAGAAAGAGAAAGATACAAGTATGAACCAATAAAAAAGAAAGAAAAAACTACACCAGATAGTAATAACAATTCAAAAGGTGAAAATATTTACTTAAAAGACGCAGAAAAAATAATCAACGAATATTTAAATCTAAAACTAGATAAACAAGAACAACAAATATGTGAATTAAAAACAGAAAACACCAAATTGAGAACACACAATAATGAAGAATGGTATAACAAATATAAAAAATATAAACATAAATTTAAAGATACAAAGAAAATACTAAAAAAAAACAAAGTAGAGTTGAAACAAACAAAAGAAGAATTGAATGAAGTAAAACAAGAATTAAATGAGGTAAAACAAGAATTAAGAGAATTAAAAGAAGAAATACAAATCCATAGAGAAGAGATAAAAAGGTTAAAAGGTTAAAAGGTTAAAAGGAAAAAGAAAGTAAGAAAAATTATTAAAACAAGCGATGAAGGTACAACCAGTAATGAAAAAACTGAGAGTGATACAGACAAGGATAACAACATTGAGTTAGATAATCAAGAGATACAATTAGCAGAATTCATAGAAGAAAAAGAACTCAGAAATAGTAAAAGAAAACAACCAGATAATAGAAGCCTTACAAAAAATGAAAAGCGTAAATGCAGTCATAGAAGATGAACCTGAAAGTGATATAGAAGATGAATTTAATTACCTTATAGAAACAGAAATAGAAACTGATGATATAACAAATGAATATGCAAATAATTATTCTGAAGAAGAATTAGTAGACACTAATCTAGAAATAATAACAAGAAAACGAACTAGATTACCAAATCATATATCAGTAGGACAACAAGCTGAACTTAAAGAATTTGTAGGATCAATGACACAAGGTGTGAATTACAATGGATATTTTTTAGACTTAGATAATGTTTATGATGAACAAGAAATAGGAAGAAGAACCGAATTAGCACTTCTCAAATCAGGCTAGGCCTCTGTTCGTG